>VYZV01011994.1:16928-134524 GCA_013401275.1 Pandion haliaetus | reverse complement strand
AAAAAAAAAAAAAAAAAAAAAAGGTAATTTCTGGGTCTCAACATTAAGAAACATAAAGTGTTAGACTGTACCTATTAATGCTCACTATTCCAACCATTTTTTTTTCTTTTTAAAGTTTTACAAAATGAATTACCGTCACTTTTTAAACATTGTGTAAGAAGAAATGAGTGTGCACAACTCTACACTTTTCTAGCATTCTTGAACTAATTCACAAATGCGAGAAAATGGGAAAAAAAAAACCCAAACCATGGGAAAAACAAACAAACAAAAAAAAAGATGAATGTAGGTAGTTTGATGTTATAAACTATACAGGAATGAAGCGCTTGTTGCCACAGAAAGAACAGGGACGGGACCTTCCCCCTGTTCAATTTTGCGTGCTAAGAGGGTCATTTTTTATTCTTTTATTATAAACACTATTAAATTCCGACTGCGTTTTTGGTTTTTTTTTTTTCTCCTTTATCTGAATATACAAGAACATTCATTATCAAATGTTCGTTATCATCAATACTACAAAGAACGAGACACAAATCGCAAGAAACAATGGAAAATGTTAATAAAGCTGAAAGAATCGTCGAGTTTTTTTTGTGGTTTTTTTTGTTTTTATTTTTTTTGAGTTTCTGCAGGTTTTTTTGTTTGTTTTTTGTTTTTTTGTTTTGTTTTGTTTTTTTGGTATCGAAGTCAGGTTTTTCTGGGCAGAAAAAAAAATTAAAAAAATAAGAAGAAAAAAACCCACAACACTCGGGGTTGGGGGCAGAGAGGGAAAGGAAGGAGAAACAAAACCCAAAAATAAAAAAAGCAAAGCAAAAGGCAAGCGAGCGGCTACGCCAACGCGAACCGGAGGGACCAACCGGGGAACCCAGGAGGTGATTTGCAAAGTACCGTGGAGTAGCGAGTGCCCTGCCTGGGCAGGCGGTGTCGCGGGCAGGAGGCGCACGCAGGACGGGCAGTGGTTGCGGGGCAGGGGAAGGCAGCCCCGGCACAGGCCAGCTCCGATAAGCAGGTGGTTTCAGCTCGTTCCCAGTTGGTTTCCAAGAGGTGCTGTGGCATTCCCACAGGCACAGCACTGCTGCCGCTCCAGAGAACAGACCTGACTCAGTCCCATGTCCCTGAAACGCTTTGCCGGAACGGTTTCATGTAAAATAAGCTGGAAATGATTAAAAGGCTGCACTGGGGGAGGCCATGGGAAGAGGAGGAGAGCAGGAAGGTGCATGGCTTGGGAAGATGGGCAGCACCTCCTAACCATCCTTGTGGGGAAACGACCTTCTCGTTGCTCAACAGATGCCCAGCCAGGAGGCAGCCCTAGACCTTGCATGTCGCATCACACTCTGCAACATGGTCCCCGTCCCCAGGCATGGATGAGAAAGGAAGAGCGGAAAGCATCTCACCACTGGAGACTAAAAAACCAAGCAAGGAGCAGCTTGTGCTGTTTCTCATCCACCTTTTGCATCCTACTCTGATCCCACCAGCTCAGAAACAGAAAATCCACTGAATTGGGGCTTTGTATTTGGGGGAAGATCACAAATTTCAGAGTGGATGTTTTGGAGCCTTCTGGGCTTGTTCCCCAGGGAAAGGCAGGCTTCACCTCCACTTCAGGCAAGTCATGCTGCTGGCTGCGTGCTACAAGGTGACAGCATGTCGGAGCTGTGAGCACACCACCACTGTGGCCTGCAGGCCAACCACTGTTGTTTTTTCTAGTCGAAGGGTGGAAATTTTTCTGGCAGAGCTTTAATTTTAAATGGTTCCTGCTTAACGTTGCTCTGTGCTGGCAGCTCCCATCTCACCATGGCTGGCACCAGCACAGGCAGGGTGGGCATGGACGTGCAAGAGCAGATGTGGCCAAGAGGTATTAGGGTCCATCACAAGGTACCAGACATGTTGCACCCACACCAGTCCCCAGGACACCCAGGGTCTTGTTGCGGGCCGGCTCAGGCTCCTTCTGCCTGCTGAAGAACCGGTGGCAAAAAGTACCGCCCCAGCACGAAGCTCAGCCCCTTGCCCAGGGCAAACTGGTGTCTCCTCGCCCTGCTCTTCAATGACAGCCATGTCGTCCCAGCATCAGCTGCCTGAAGGGGTGTTTTGGCAGGATGAAGCCACACTTACCACCCAGCACCGGTTGTCCAAAGAGCGGACCAGAAAAGCTGGGGAGAAAATCCCATGAGTTCTCCCATGGCTTGGGATGCCACTGCACAGAGTAACTCCCGGGATAAAACCAGCAGCTTCAGCGGAAAGACATCCCCAAGCAGAGCACCCACCTGTTCTACAGAGCTTCACTCTCAAGCAAACCTGTTGCATTAACCGTTACCAAAAGCACCTGACAGGCTCACCCCACCACATGAACCCTCTGGGATCCCACTGCCTGCCCGTTGCTGCCTGGCTGGCAGGCCTTTGGGAATGCAGCAGGTGCCACCAACCTCTGTGGGTCCTCCCTGCACTGGGGAACACACTTCCTCCTCTTCTGCAGCACGGCATGATCCTGAAAACACGAGCCAACACTCTGCAACGCTTTCCTTGCCAGGAAAAACTTCACTGCTGGCCTCCCTAGCTGCTGCGAGAAAACTGCTAGGGTCCCATCAGTCATCAACACCTGATCCCATACAACACCACAGAGGTGCTCAGTGCCTTCGTTATCAGTGATGGCCATTTCTCACCTGCCTCTGCCTCGTTTTCTTCCCTCCTCTCCTTCCTTCCAACAGCAGGCAGAGAGGATGGTGGGACTTCATGGCTCATCCAAGCTTTGGGATGTACAGTGGAGCAGAGCAGGGACCATGAAATGCCAGCGGTTTTCCTGGGGCTGGGAACGGGCCGGTACCTTTTGGAAGGGAAGGGGAGCATGCCGGTTCCTTCTCCTGTGTGCACAGTGGGCTGTGTACACCCACCCCGTCAACAGTAGTGCCCAAGGGACAGCTCACTGAGGCAGGGCTGGGTGCGGGGAGGTGATGCGCTGGCTGTGGCTGGGGCCGGTGGAGACGAGGCGGCAGCGGGGCTGTGGTGGCATTTCCCTACGGAGAGGTAGCGTGAGAGATGGGGGGTGGCAAGAGTGGCTGCCTGCTACTAAAGGAGCGAGACGTGACTGAGGTACATTTGTGGCTCCTCAGAAAGATGCCCAGTGCAAGGCCATACACTGCTTTGGGGTTGTTTTTGTGGCAGTGGTTGATTTTTGCTTTTCCTCCTTAGAGTCCTTCTACCTGTTGACATATCCTTCGGTGGGAAGGGGTGAGGGGAAGGGAGTGGTGTTGTGGCGGTGGCAGGGAGGGGGAGAGCGGCTTCTACCCAGAAAAGAAAGGGAAGAGAGTATAAAGAAGTGTCCAGATTGGCTGAAAAAAGCATCCCGACGAAGAGAAGAGAAGAGAAGGAGTCTTCTTGTGTGTGCTGATTGGGTTCACCTCCAGTCTGACTGCTGCGGTGTTAGGAGAGGCCCCCTCCCCTCCCGCCCCCGCCGGGGCCGGCTCAGCCAGGGATGCAATTTGCTGGGAGATCAGTTGGAGGTATCAGAGTGAACGCTGCCAGGGCCTTCTGTGGGGGAGGTCACCGACGACGGGGTAGTAGCGTCTTGCCAACCTCCATTAGCCTGCGGTAAAGGAGACAGGGAGATGTCAGTCACCCAACGGCATGCCCAGCCCTACCCAAGCCACACACCCACCTCAGACTCCCCTACTTCTCCCTTAGCAGGGGCTGATGTAGGAGCCAAAAATGTCCCCTCTGGCTCCCCCATCCCACTGCAGACCACGGGGTTCCATCAGTGGGGCCCTGTCACAAACAGGGGTTTTGATATATTACAAGTTCTCATAGAAATTCTGTCCCATAAAAGATACGGATTTCTGCAGAAACCCTGAGTTCTGGTTGTTTGGGTTTTTTTAATGCCCAAATAGGACCCTTCCCCATATGGAAGGAGGAAAATAGCAAACACCTCACTCCAGAAACCCCACCCTGGGACATTACGTGGATCCAGGTGCCATGAACACGTGGAACAAGCAATGGGTCCCAAGGGACCGCTGAGCCATGCCACGTCCCCCAGCATCGCTCCATGTCCCCCCTCGCTGCCTTTCAGGGCACCCCTCCTGCTGTGTGGTCCCTGTGCAGGGGGAAGCCATCAGCACCAAGCCTTGTCAACACGCTGCCCACACAACTCTCTTGCCAACATGACGGCCACCCACGTTTGGGAATTTGGGTCATCCCTCTGCTCCCAGCGCAAAGCCTTCCCCTCCTCGTTTTGCAGTAAAAACCACAAATAAATTTCTGCTGCCCTGGGACTGGTCCTCCATGCTCCCTGTCACCCCTCCTCAAGGGACCCCAAGCCACGGCATAATAGAGGTGTCACCACCATATCCCATCTGAGGGTTTGTACAGCAAAGCATGGCAGACAACTTGTTTCTCCTCCTAAAAAATGACGCAGTGCCAAATTCTCCAGCTTCTTGAGAGCAAAGCTACCAGAGGGCCCTGGCTGCTGCAGGCAGGAGCCAGCAGTGCACAGAAGCTGCTCCTCCACAACTGCCATCCCCTTCGGAGAGGAGCAGATGTCTCACCTAACCTCCTCTGCTCATTCTGACATTGATTCAGCGCTCGGCTAATTATTCCTTCCCAACCACTACCCAAGCTCGAGTTGGTAGCAGCCACCGTCCTGCTTTAGATGTGCCCAGGCTGCTTTGCTCCCTCTGGTTGCTTGTCCCATTGCCTCCAGTGCAGGGCATCCATCACTGGCCCCAACAGCCAGGACCCTGCAGATGCCCAAAGTGGGGTAAGGGTAGGAAAAAACCTCATCGCGCCAAGCAGCCATCCAGGACTTGCCAGCGTGTTGTCCGCACCACCGACCAGCTCCTGCCTGCCCAAGAGGCAGCCGAGCTGGGAGCAAAGAGCTGACCACAGACGAGCCATGGGAACCCATGTTCTGAGGGATGAAACCACCTCGCAGAAGGACACGCACAAAGCAAAAATGACAGAGGCATGCACACACACAATGGGCTTGTGTGTTCTTTCAAGCGCATGTGGGAATGTGCAAACACGCTCCCTTGCAAAGGGGTTCAGGCAAGACTAAGGAAGGCAGGAATCGCGACCTGAGTTTGCTAGCAGGTTAGCAAACCCTGCTCCACTTCACCTTGGGTGCAAGCATTAAACCAGACTATACACGAACATCACCAGCCCCGTGTGCGCCCCCCCACCTGCAGAGAACCCGGGCTCGCCATGCCCACCACCTTCTATCCACAGCCAGGCCCCGACCCACCATCCCTGTGCTCCCCGAGATGCAATATCTACCCTTACATGTCTTGGACCGCTGCAAGAGGCAGCAATTACTGTAGATTATCAGCCCAACAATGACAGGCCGTGTAAAGAGAGACACAGAGCCAACTCCACCGCCCCAAGACTGGCATATTCAAGTACACTTAGGACATTAATAGCAATTTACGTGCCATCAGTGAGAGAGAACCACAATAGCTGTGCTGGCAGCCTCTTATTACCAAGCCTGTTATTTGTTGGAGTTACAAGCTATAATCACAACAGAAACTTTCAAAACCCTTATCTTCCGTGACGCACCAAATCTATTTCAGAGCTGTAATTGCTATGTCACCGGAGAGTTTGCTGCTTAATGCACTCAGATGCCATTTAGTGTTTGCAGGGTCATTACGGCGAGCAGGAGGAGAGCGGAGGGGGCCGTGCAGAGCAGGGCTCCGTCCCTATTGTGCTCAACTATTTTTAGCGAGGCTTTTGCATGCCAGGCGCGGTTGGAAGGAGCGAGAGGGAGAGCGTCTTGCAGACAGCAACTGTGGTGCCTCAATGTTTAGCACCCTGCCCCCCAAAATGCTGGGGAGCCCCATGGTACTCCAGATTGGGCATCAGTCTCCATGTGTTGCAGGAGTTTATGCTGCCAATGACCACCTCGGTCACATCCAGTGGGAAGCCAAGAGGATGTTGGGTAGAGGCTGACTAGGATTGGGGCACCCTCCAGAGACCCCAAACCTTCCCACTCTCCCAGCCTGGGAAGGCCCCAAGTTATGGGTCTAGCAATGGAAAGGAGGCCCCAAGGTTGGCCATGACTTTATCATCTTGATGCCATCCTTTGGTACAGACAAGCCCTCCATGAGGAGGCCAGATCCTTCCCCAGGCAGAGGGCATGTAGGAACCATCTACTCTCATCCCTCCTTTCCTAAAGTTCACCCCGTTGCTGCACATACCAAGCCATATGCAGGATGCATCTGATTCCATCCGGCCAGCTCTGCCTCCTTCTGAAGCAAGGAGATCTCTTAGGCTCTGACTGTAGTAAATCCCTTGGGATCTCCCTCAAAGATGAAGGAGTTTTCTGAGAAGGCTGCTGCTCCTCGCAGACCCCCCGAGAGGCCCCTGCACACAGCTGTGACTTCTTCTGGAGGGGCAGAAGCCGAAGACAGAGCAATGGTCTCTAGGACACCTCTTCATATGTCACCTTCTGGTGCCAGACCACAGGCAAGGCCTTGGTGGCTGTCCAAGTTGTGGAGCCCTGGTGATGGACTGCTGAAACAACTGGGTTTGGTGCCCATTTCTGCAGGTCTCTCAGCAATTTTGTCACCTCCAGCAAGTCTGGTTGGCTCTCCGCCTGGGCCTCCTACGTGGGGCTGGGAGATGACTTTCTGCCAATTTTTAATGGAGCCTTCTGCTTCCATGAAGGCTGTCTTGACATCCCACCTTCTGTGACCAAATCATTGCCCCACCATCGACAGGGTAGGGTGTCAGGTCAGCCTCCAAACACACCAGATCCTGGCAAGTGTGACAGACTGGGAGTAGCCTCAAAGAGGTTTCAGACCTCTGAGTTTTAAGAGCCTGTGTCAGGGACGCCTTATGAGATGCACTGAAGCTCTTATTACACACCAGAGAATCCAGCCTTGTCTGGCCATCGCTTTCCAAGGGTCACAGCGGCAGTCTTCACGACACACCAAGACATCTCTGATGGATGGGGCTCGGGCACTGAAGCCCTGCTAGAGCAGCTTCCATAGCCCAGTTCATGAGCACGATGGTGAGCCATAGCTTGCTGAAGAGCAGAGCAGCAACCTTCTTTTCAAGGCCCAAATTCTTGGAGAAAGGGGTCTCAGCACAAGCCAGGAGGTCTCACCTCCTACAGGTACCAGTGCCCGGTGGTCCTTGCTGACAAGAGTGGATGCAAAACTCAATGGCACAACCTGCCACTGACCACTGCCATCGCGGCGACACACACTGCTCTGTAAATAGGCACAGCTCTGCACAACAGTGCTTTTAGATCAAAACCCTTGCACTCTGATGAATTTTAAAAACAGCCCCTCATTTTTGATCTTTAAATTATCTATAAATTAAATTAAATGAAGTCCAAAAAGAAATTTCTGAAAGGTTTTTTCTTTAAGATGACTACAGCTCATTCATTAATTAGCAGACGAAGGACCTAAAACACTTTGTGGATTTAGGGCCATGGGGCAGCAGCAGGAAGGGCAATGTTTTGGGTTGGGACCTTTCAAAGGATTATGGAAATAAGGATCCAACTTCTACTGGAACCCACCAGAACCTGGACATATAAATGCTTCGAAACCCCCAGCCTCAGGGACCCCCAGCTGGGTACACACATGGACCCCCACAAACAAGAGGGACCAGACACCATGCAAAACCCCCAACCTCAAAGCTTGTACAAAGGGCTGGATCAGGCCCCAAACATCCCCTCCTTTCAGATGGGGGAGTCCCTCCTTCCTCTCACTGCTACCCAAGGCAGGGTACCCTCAAGACGGCTCCTGCCTCTACAACCCCTCCATCACCAAGAGCATCCCCATCCCTTACTGAGACCAGCACTGCCCGACGCTGTTTCCGCCTGTGGAGGAGAAAGTGGCTGTTCACACTCTGCCTCAGCCATCACTGCAGGTCATGGAGATTGCGATGGCTGGGACATCACCCATTATCCTGCTAATGACGCAGAACCGACTCCAGCCCTTTTTGCCCCACAGAGCGGTCTGTCAGCCATTGAGCAGCACAGCCATGGAGGGAAGGGGGCTTTGGGTAGAAACCTGTTCTCAGCTGTCATGACTTACACACATTTAAAAATTCATCCCCCATCAAGGAAGGCAAACCCCAAGCATTGTCTCCCCTGCCAAGGTTTGCAGCGGTGGAGCTGGGCAACCTGCTGCTGACTTCCCAGTCCTGATGGGCTCTGGGGATGACTGAACCTCAGCCCCATGCAGACATCGTTGTGACAGGGCTCTTGACTAGGTTTCAGCTCATCTCCTTCCAGCAGTTGACAGGGATGCTCGGGTGATGCGGGGACAGCAGCTTTCTGTGTCACTAGCAGCTTTCCTCTGCACCCCACTGCCCCTCCTTGGCATTAAAGGGTTCAGGGGAGAGGCAGGGAAGCCCTGACTGCTACGAGACAGCCACCCTGTGTGCACTGAGCAGCTCCCAAGGACCTTGCCGAGGACCAAGGCTTCCCAGAGGGCAGCCACACTTCAGGGTGGACAAACTGGAGTCCATCAAGGGACCTAGTTGGACAGGAAGACATTCAGTGACAATAAAAGCTACAGGCAGGAGCATGCTACAGGCAGGGGAAGCAAAACATCTGGGGACAGAGAGACAACCCAGAAGATGCTTCCTAAACTATCTCTTCAGCTCTGGACTCACTGCCTTGCTTCCCCATGCCTGCCACAGCTTTATGGGGAAACAAGGAGTCACCCCCAAACCCAGGTGGTCCCTTTGCCCACTTGCCACCCTGCCCCTCTCTGAACAACATCCATTTTGGGCCAGGTTGGGCTGCGGCCCTCCTTGAAAATCAGCCTGAGGAGCCATCAGGTGCCACCATGCCAGATCCCCATTTGGGAAGTGCAGTGGGGACCGCTGAGCCCCTGCTGCTCTCAGCTCACCAACTCGCAGTGCTGCTCATAGTAACACTAGTTCTCCCATTACCACAGTCAGAAACGCCAGTCTAGCCCTCCTTGTCCTATTCAGCTTTTGAGTTTCCACTACCTCTTTCTTCTCCTCTCCCCCATCACCCCGTCCCTGCCTCGTAATCCCTGGCGGCAACCCTCCCCCCCAGATTTTGGCTTAACCCAGCCCACTGTTATTTTCCAAGCCAACTGCAACCGTAATCAGCTCAGCCTCTTTCCTTGGGGGTATTTTAATTTATACAAAAGTATCATCTCTTATCATGATCAGCCTGCGATTCATTTACTCCCCAAGTATTAAAAAGCCAGAAAGAGAATAAATTCAGCGCACGGAGAAATTAATGCGGAACGATAGGCTCTTTCATGTGGCATTTCCAAGCGCCGTTTTTGCAACGGGCTTATGTAATGAGACATAATTATCTGCACATGTTCAATTACATTACTTCACAAATCCTCCCTGCCTCTGCCTTCTGACGTCAAGCTGCCCGCTAAGCCCCAGCACCCACAGGAGAAGGGAGTGCAGCCCCCTGTTCCGCTGCACCCGTCTCCCTGCACCCTCTCCCTGTGCCCACGGTGGCTGCTCACACACTGATGGCCCAAAGACGGTCACATGCAAGGTGACAAATGGCACAAGCTTTGGCCGGGAGGGTGATGGGACTGGAGAGTGCACCCTGCTGGGGTGCTCGGCTGCAGGACCACGAGCCCACCCTGAGAACCACCACGTTCCTGTTCAGCCTGAGCCCACCCCGCCTCAACCTTCAGCCTCTTCAATGGGGACCGCGGCAGCCAGCCACGTCCAAGGCCAGCTGCCCCCTCCTCCATGCCACCCCAGACACCACTGCCACCACCCACTCGGCACTCACAGCCTCCTTTTCCAGGCTGCCCTCTTCTCCCAGCTTGCTGTCACCGCTGCTGAGATGGCGGACGATTGATCTGAGAAATGAAGTTGGATTGCTGTCCCAAATCTACACTGGGTTCTCCTTGTGTGTGTCTGATCGATTTCCCCCTGTGTGACACAGCTTGTCGCTACGAATTTTCATGCTAGTCAGAACCCGCCAGCGCACCCAAGAACAAGAAGATGCTCCGGAGCCCGCCCTCCCCCTTGCATCCTCCCCCAGTCTTGTTGGGCGAGGTTTTCTTGGGTTGATGTTGGTTGGCTTTGTTTTATTTTTTTCTCCTTTATTTGCAATCGTTATTGCCGCCAACCCCATCACTGCCGTGCTTTCAGATGCCGGCCAGGGATGGGTTATTTTTAGATGGTTGCTCCGGGATGGTGCCATTGGCCTCCATGTGGAGCCATCTCTGGACCGGGGCGTTTGCGGTGACATTCCCCACCGCGGTTATGCGAGGTGTCACCTGTTTAGCAGCTCCTCTCGGCCAAGCGCGTGTGGCCGCAGGTGCCGGGCAAACGCTGATCGGCTCTGACAGTCCTAGACGCCAGCTGCCTGCACAAAGCCTGCCCGGTCGCCACTTTTTTTGTGGGCAAAGCTCTGCCGTTGGCGTGACCGATACAGAAGCAATAAACTAGGTGACCGTAAAAGCAAAGACAAGTCCTACTAAGTGGCATTCTGAGCCCTATGGCTTTGAAATAATTGGTAGTGAGAGAACAAAAACGAAAAAAATAAAATAAAACAAGAACCCGAGCCTATTTTTTTTTTTTCTTACACTGATGCCCTGCGGACTATACATCTGACTTGCTGCGAGTCCATCACTGTATCCTCCTGTCTGGCTGATAACATGGCGAAGGGTATCCACCTAAACAGACCAATGACAACAAAAACACAAATTAGAGTGAATGAAAGGTTTGTGGGCAAAGCCGCTTTGGTTCATCTTTGGCAAGATAAAAACAAACAGTAATAATAATAATAATGAAAAAGTATATATTTAAAGAGGGGTAAAAGAGAACCACAGCTGGTCTTGAGGCAAGAGCTGAGCCAGAGGACCACTCCTGCCTCCTTCACCACCCCCCGCCTGCCCCAGTGACCCCGTCATGCTCTTCTTGGTCCCAAGTCTTTTGACAAAAAGAGCGGAGAGGGAGAATAGTGTGGCAAGCGTGGGGTGGGACCTCCTGGAGCACATCATTGTGGCCGGCTCCACCATCACGCTCAACGATCCATGTTCCTACCCCTATCCCCTTCCACCCTTTGGCCCCAAGCACTAGGAAGCTCACGGCAGTGGAAGATCCTCAGAGTCAGCCGAGCACCTTCATTTCAGAGGGCCCAGAAAGAGAATATACCTACCATGGAAAAAGTACCAGCAGCTCTCCTCCGGACACCCCGTTCCTCTCCCTCCACTCCCCCAGCCTAGCCCCAGCAGTGGTACGCATGGCAAGCACATCTCGTTGCCCACGGATGGCACACTTGCTCTGCGTCCAGCACTGAGAGGGGAGCAACCTTGGCTTTAGAGAGCTCTCTTTGCCCAATGCAGAAGTGTCAAGAGTGGCTGTCGTCTCTCAACATAGTACAGAATGTTAGAAGCCAGAGAGTGGACTCATGGCACATCTGGACATCAGATGGGAGGTGGGAGATCTGAGTGAGTTCCTGGCTATTTTAAATTCTTTCTTTTTGCCCAAAACATGGGCTGACGTTTCAGTAACGCTGCTCAAAGCTCCCTCGCTCTGTCTTGCTGGTGTGTACATGGGTGGTGTGAGTGCCTGTGATTTGGGGAGGTGGGGAGAACGTGAAGGGTGTCTTTTAAATAAAAAAAAAAAAAAAAAGAAAAAAAAAAATCTAGCTGTGTATTTGAACATTTCTTGCCTTTCAGCAGACACCTGGTTCGGCATCAAAGGAGTAAGTGGAAGCCTTGTAAAACGAGACACCAGTCCAAACATCTGGCCCCTTCCCTTGGAAGAATAAAGCAAGCAGAACCTAAACCTCAGCTGCTTTCGTTTGAGTTCATGCCTGTTCTCCTAAACCTCCTCTCCTCCTAGTACGACTATCAAGCCAGAGCCAAATGCATTCACAAAGTGTGGGCAAGTCTCCTCAAGATCGTGGTTGATGGTTTGGTTGGGTGTTTGGTTTTGGTTTCTTTTGGATCGATTTTTTTTGGTGGTTGTTGCTGTTGCTTTTTTTTGGTTGGTTGGTTGGTTGGTTGGTTTTTCAGTTTGGTTTGCCTTTTTTAAGTGTTGGTTGGTTCGTTTGTGCTGGTTGAGATTTGCTCTTTTCAGACGGGAGGGAGAAGTGCCAATACAATCAAAGGCTCCTCCAACACTAATGCATTCACTGGCAGTACATCGGATGGGTCCCTACCTGTGACTGCACGTTGGCTCCAACCTGGGCCCCTTGGTAAGAATCCCCATTGAGAGACTGCACGCTCATGAACAAATCTCCAGAGTTTGACATGTTAAAAGAACTGGAAGAACCTGGAAAGGAAAGAGTGAGGCACCTGAATCACAGAAAGGAAAAAGATCCACCCCATGACTCTCAGCCAAGAGGAAGGAACAACATGCAAAGCAACCACAAAAACAAAACACACAGTCAGGTTAGTAGTATGAAGAACAGAGCAAGCAAAAAAAAGGATGCACTCCTGAGGTTATTCAAAGCCACATGTTGTTACAGCTCAATGCCAAGAACATTCTTCAACAGCTCCTCAGCTGGAGGAAGGATTCTTCATGCTTTCAACCGAGACAAACAAAACCCAGCCTGCAGGACTCGGACAGCCCTTTCCCTTCACTTCAGGGCATCAAAATCCTTCAGGCAGCTTTGAAAATCACGGTTGTTGGAGGTGTCCACCCGGCAGACTGCACTGGAGAACAGAATTACCCAAACAAGCCTCGCTACAGAGAGCAGAAGCCTTTTCAGCAGGGCGAACCAGGCCCACGCTATTGCCGTTTCTGAGAAGCTCAGATCAGGGTGGGCAAGTCTACACCGCACTGCTCTCTGCAGGGTGAGCACATCCAGACACCATCCAGTTCCAAGGCCGGAGCTCCTGCTGAGCCACGGGGAGCTCTGCGAGGGAGAGGTGCATGGGGTTTGCCTTCAGGACATCAGGAACCCATCATTGGTGGGAACTGCAGCACACCAGGTGCGAAGGCTTGCAAAAACATGAAGGCACCTGGACTAGACTCCCAGTACCCATCAAGTTGGCAAGTGTCTTTCATCGTGATGGGCCATGAGAGAACGCAAGGGTATCACAGCCCTCCTGGGCCAGCTGCCCCAGAAGAACAAGCTCTGTAAACAAATTCCCCACTGCATGCACCAGTCGCCAATGTTACGCTAAAAAATGATAACAGTGAAGACAACTGGGTGGGATCAGGATCAAAAAAAAAACCACAAATGAAAAGAAAAAAAAAAATCCCGCCTTTGCAGAAACAAGGTTTTCTGCTTCCAGCTTCGAGATATCTGAGCACCTCCTCAACTACTGAACGGGAAAAACAAACCCATCATGTAACTGGAAGGCGGGGAAGGAGGGAAGGGGGTTAAAAATAAATAAAAAGGGTTTATGGGATTATTTCAGAACTTATCGTGCAGATCAGCGCGTTAAGTGTGAGACAGCTCAACGTGCAAAGTTTAGTTATATACATGACGTTAGCCTTGGAAAGGAGAGACTTCAGGGGCCCAGGTCAGCTACGCTTTCAGCTCCAACCCCAAATACACTCTCATCATCTCCACTGCCACTTCCAACTTGGAAGACTGGCAACCACAGTCCTGGTGGAATTGCCCAACTATGGCTCATGCGTACGCTCTGAGAAACGCCTGGCAATCCCCCTCCCTTTGCTGGAGAGGGAAGAAACACTCTGGACAGACCCCAGCTCTGCACTGGAGGTGGACCAGGAAGGCTCCTCTGAAGGAAGCCACCTCCAAGAAAGGTCAGGAAGCAGGTGGGAGCTCTATATTGGCAACTTCATATTCACTAAACTCTCTGCTGCTCTCTTTGCAACTGGCTCTTTTGCCAGGTGCTGGCAATTCTCAGAACTGAAGTAAAGCAGAAACATCACTGCTAGATACAATGCCCAAGACAGTCAAGAGAAAGACTCATCTTGAGCACAGTGAGTCTTGGATCAGGACCCTCCCACCAGTGCCTAAAAAGAGCAGAGCCAGGAATAGCTCATTGTCTGTGCTCACTGTCAACCCTGCCCAACCTGTTCCAGAGAGCAATCCCACAGCGCTTCGTAAAATAACGGGGACTAGTCAGAAGGCAGCTGTAACCATCACCTCCTCTGCTCAGCTGGCAAAGGGCTCCTGTCACTTCCCAACCTCTCAGGTTACTTGCTATTTTAAAGGCAAAAAACCTAGGGAAATGAGCTGGCAGACTGAGGACAGCCCACCCTGACACTGCTCAGCTTTAAGCATGAAGATGGGCGCTTTTCACATACACAAAGATGCTTCCTACCCAGTTTTCTGAATGATCGCTTTGACCACCAGCATAACAGCACAGGGCAGTAATGTGGCTTCATACTCCCACAGCGACTGAGAACAAAAGGACTTTGCAGCTACCACTCACAAGAAGCAGAGAATATTCTCCTGTTCTCTTAAGGTGAGCAGAAACCTTTGAGATCACACAAATAATCAGTGGCAAACCTGGGAAGAGGACTTGGGAATCCCTGAACACCTGACAGGGCACCGCTATCGCTCTGCCCCCAGCAGAGCAACATTTCATCCCACCTTCCCCTACCAAAAGAAAATTATAACAATAATAACACATAAAAATGCCATAAACTTAACTGATATTTTATTGAAACTTAACAAACCTGGCTGTAAAATTGAGACTGGGAGGGAGGAAATAAAAATGAACAAACAGCCACAAACTCTAGTTCTGAAGAGCACCGGTGTCTTGGAAATCATGAGGAACACTGGAGATGTCACTTACAAGATATACACTGCTATTGGCACAGGGTATTTTTACAATATATGTGCATATCTAAACGGTAAATATGTCTTGCTGCTGATGTGGATGCAAAGATAAATATGCGCATACCAATGGCTCCGCATGTATGGATGCATTTGTATCAGAGCTGTAATTGCAGAGAGCCCTTCGCCGCTCTGCTGCTTCAGCATTCCGCTGTCTATGTACTAGCCATGTATGGAAAATTATGATGGCCCAAAGTCTCAGAGACATGGCTAGGAGGGGTTGATGCACTGGGGTGGGAGAGGGGACAGGAATGTGAAGACCTCTGAAAATTAAGACTCTGGTATCCTCCACAAAGATCTGGGAATACAAGTCAAATCCTTCCACTAGAGAAGGCTCCATCATAAGTCTAATCTGTCCCTCTGAAGGCTCTCTTGTCAACACACCAAAGGTCTTCAGTGGTCATAATTTGATCTGGGGCTCCTCAAGAACTGAGAGGTAATGACCATCTTTGAGCTTGTGAACCCAGGAGGAAAGGGCTCTCATCTTAGCATGGAAGTCCCTTGATGCTACGGTGTGTAGACAAAAAACGACCACCAGAAAAACCAACACTTTTTGTGACTTGTAGCAGTGTGGAATAGTTGTTCATCTTCAGCATCCAGACATCTTATCAAACCCAGGACCTATCACTACTATTCCTTAGCGCTGAGTTTCTATGAGGCCATCACCAGCTTCAGAACAAGTGCTGGAAATGTTTAAACAAGCTATGGAAGTCAGATCTTGCCACTGGGTGAAAGCCTCAAAACAATGCCCACAAAGAGGTGTCTTCCAGCCCTAACATTTCTGATGAGCAAAACCCACTTCAAGTTTGCCTCCAATTCAAAAATCTTCACAAGCTTGACTGCTTGTATTTCTTGCACCACTTCTCCAGCTCTTCAGAGAGCTTCTTCAAGGGCTTCTTTAATGTCTTCTCTAACGTTGTGACAGCCTCAACTTCCACCTCAAATCTTCCTGGACTTCTAACAAGTCCTTTTCTCTACAGTATCCAGCAATTCAAATGGCATCAAGAATAAACAAACACGGTAAAGTTGTTCATTGGAGCTGAAATCAAGCCATCCTCATCTGCTGCCTCATACCGCCTACCACCAATGAGACAGAGACCCAGCACACTGAACCAGTGAAGTCGACTTTGGTCATGTATACAAGATTCCTAGTTGAAGTCAATGGCAATGACATATACGCGTTGAGAGTACAGAATTTACCCCCCCTGTAACTTTTTCTTGCATTTCTACCATGGCCAAAGATGAGTGCAGAACTTGATGGACCATGTAGCTCCTCAGCTGGACAAAGCCACCAAGTCTGACAGCAGGTCTAAAAGCCTGGGATGACCCAGCAACTTGCAAGCAACACTCAAGACAGTGAGACCACCACTGGAACAGCCTCTCTGCTGAAGCAGGGTCCTCTCCAGCGCTGTGCTCTGGACAAGTGATTGCCACAAATGGAGGAAAGCAGAGAAGAGAAAATACAGCAATTAGGCCTGTGCCTGATGAAGTACATTTCTAGGCAGCACGATCCCCTCCATCAGCAGTTTTGGAAGAAGATTTTTGTAAAACAAAAGGGTGAGCAGGAAAAAAACAGTTCAGGACAATTTTGCTGCTCTGCATGGAAGATTTCACTGGATGTCATCACCTGCGTGTGGCCCTTGAGGACTCTGGCTGGTGAAAGGGTCTGCCCACATAAAATAGCTTTCATTTGCCATGTGGTTTTTCTGCTGAGATTGTCCAGGCAATCAAAGTGAGGATGGGGAGTTGTTAGCCCAAATGAGTCAGACAGCTCGGCTTATTTGAACATCTGGCTGATAAAGCACAACTGTGCATATTCAGGATGAAAAGGTGTTTGACATTCAGGCCTGGGTGACTGAGGATGGGGGACCCTGCTTTGAACGTGCCAGATGGCTAGACAGATGCAATCCTTGCCCTTGTCAATGTGTGGCCAATCTCTTTGACTGACTGTAGCCATTCACCGATCTCCGGTAACATGGGCATCAATGCAGAGAACAGATGGGCCTGCGTAGCCACAGCACAAATGAATTTAGCTCCTGTCCCAGGTCCCATCGCATCCAGTTCCACCTCCTCTTCCAACAACATGGCCCTCCAGGGACTACATTGCTGGTTGCTTCTTTCTCATAACCTGTCCTCTGCCTACTCTCTTTCCACATCACCTACAATGTATTTAAACCAGGAGGTCCTACAAATTCCCAGCAAATCCTATCTTTATTCGGGCTCCTTCCTCATCAAAGTCTCAGCCAATGATCTGAAAACAGAAAGAAGTCCATGGTGTAAGAGGAGAGGCATCATCCATCTTAGTCCTTCACTTATTCATCCACTTCCACATTTCTCCCAGGGCAATTCAGGACATCCGGATAGCTCATGGCCCTTGACACCATCCTTCAAATCTTTCACAGACAGGTATTTTAGACCTAGCATGTACAGGTGTGCTTTGTGCTGCTAGCACCTACAGGACAACCTGAAGCAGGGGAGGTCACCCAACTCCAGATGTCCTCAGGACATGCCTTTGCCCCCCAGTGTGACAATGCAGGGATGCTTGACTGAGCTGTTACATCCACATGGTTCAGCTGGGCAGATCTCAAGCTGGGATTCCACTGTTGGAGATAAAATCCTGAGGCCCTTCCAGCTGTCTTCCCAGGAAAGGACTTATAAGGACATCCAAACCCACCATCTCTGCAAGCTGACCCAGAGACTACTGCAGTGCTGACGGTGGGGCCTCCCCACTGCTCTGCCACTGCTGCAGCATACAGGGAGGCTGGTGGGATCAGGGCCAGGTTAGAAACACTCTTCTTCTAGCAGAAGGATCTCCGTGGCCCACGAGCTCCCCTCGCACTGATGTGCTGCTTTAGCACCGCCATCACATTAGGCACATGAAAAGAGGTCAATGTTTCTGGAGTGCAGACAAGTGAGCCAGAAAGAGGACCCAGGAGCTCAAGTCTTACCCGTTAGTAACAAGACTGTTTGTCCTTCCTTGAAAGTGTAGTATTATCCAGCGATTATCTTAGCTGTTTACTGCAGGGTACC
Source organism: Pandion haliaetus (assembly GCA_013401275.1). NCBI lineage: Eukaryota > Metazoa > Chordata > Aves > Accipitriformes > Pandionidae > Pandion > Pandion haliaetus. The sequence continues at coordinate 116,787 of VYZV01011994.1, read as the reverse complement.
GGCCAATTTATCTTTGAAACGGCCGTGTTACTGCCTGTGGGGAAGTTGAAGAAACAGCCTCGCACTGGAGCACTATTTAACAGGGCAGACACTGGGAAAATGCCTATTCCACTACCTGCAGGCCAGATCCAAATCCACTTAAGCAATTTGAAGCTCTTCCCTTGCTATTCCAGACCTTTGGATCTAACTTCAGTTTAAGACAGAGGAAAAGAAAGCAAGCTGTGTCTCTTTGGTCCAAGCTGATGTGGACTGCAGGACAGCATCACAGACAGTAGGCGTCTTCCTCAACACGCACAATTCTGCTCTCCACCCTCCAGCCTTTTCTATGGGGGGGTGTTAATATCAAAAGACCCCACCTGACAAGGTATTTTGAGTGAGCTGTTTGAAAAGGATGACATTTTTAAAACAGCAGCTAAATCTTCAGCAGTTCAAACAATGGAAGGAAGAGGGAAAAATCATAGAATCATAGAATCATTTAGGTTGGAAAAGACCTTTAAGATCACCGAGTCCAACCATCAACCATGCCCGCCAAACCATGTCCTGAAGTGCATTTTCTACATGCTTTTTGAATACCTTCAGGGATGATGACTCAACCACTTCCCTGGGCAGCCTGTTCCAATGCCTAAAAAAACCTCAAACAAACCAAAAAGAAAAGAATCACACAAAATTCCTGCAAACCATCTGTCCCTACAAAACTCTGCCATGTCCACCTGAGCCCTCTGTGCACCTCAGCTGAGCCACGGCAGGTGGCATAGCTCGTTCACAGGCAGCCCTGGGCAAGGAGGAGGTGGGACAGATACCTCCCACCAGTATTTCTGACCTGTAACCAAAAGCTGGAACATCTCTGCTCTAGGTGGCTCTGGGGACAGACCCCCCTAGCAAGTAACACATCCCCTGGAAAATAAGGGGTTGTGTGTTGGGACTTTTCTCCACTGCCCAACTGAATCAGCCTTCTACACTTGCTCCTGTGCAAGCCATCCACAGGAGTCCTGCAAGGTATGGACAAGTTCCCCAGCACAGAGTGATCAACCACCGCTCACGTTAACCTGTGGGTAACAGACTGCCTTTGCCTTCCCGTTGTGGGGGGCTGGTTTGCGAGATCAGCCGGAGACCCATGCCACTAGTTTCTCCCCTTGTTTGACCCCTAGCTCTCCACTTTCCACTCAAATCCTCCAGATCTGGGGGTGCTTCTGGGGTGCGATTCCTCTGATACCTGTCAAGGCAGGGTTGCACTCACTACAGAAGCACGTCCTAATAGCAACCAGCATTTGCATGGTGTACCACTGGTGGTCTACTTAACATCCAGCTTCTCCTGCTGCCCACCATCCTCTTTGCTCCCCCACCTTTTCCTTCTTCTTAGTAGCCTACCTGGTAACAGCAAGCATCATACCCTGGTGAAAGGGTACCATGAGCAGACACTGAGGTCAAAGGCACAAGGGTGGTACATTTCCACTCTCCCTCCCACCCCTAAAAAGAAAACAGGCACACAGATATTTGTATGGATAACAAAGTACATGGTACCCATGAAGTTCACTTTTTTTCCCTCCTTTTAAACAAATCCCAACTTTCCATCGCTCTTGGGAGTGGAGCACAACCAGCCGGACTGCAGCCTGGGATCATTTTTGGGTCAGCTGTCCTCGTGGCAGGTGCCACACATGAACTAAGCATCGTTCTCTAGCGGAGGAGTTGAAATCTGGGCAAAGTGCTCTCAAAACAAACAAATGGAAACCACAGCAAAATGGGCAGGAAAGGGGGAAAGGGAAGGGAACGACCCATGGATTGCCCTGGATCGCGCTGACACAAAGGGAAAACAAAATTCACACAGAGTACACTCTTGCAGATGATCCAGACACTGTCATGTAAGCAATCAAAGGTAACCACAACAGAAAGAAAATTAAAAGATAAAAATCTACCCAAAACAACACCCAAAATGGCATGAGTTAGGACATCCCAGAAACGCTGGGTTTCATCCACTAGAGCCACTCATGCTTTCAGCCCCAGTGAAATAAAATCATTATGCAACGACTTTTAAATTATTTTTTTTCTCCCCCCAAAGTGCAAACAATCCCAGCAACTTTTATCAGATCATTTTTCTTGTTTTGTGTTTACCATCCATGCATATAACCCCCAATGCGGCACCGTCAGTCACAAGGTCTGATCACATCGTTTTTCCAACAGAAACCAGAACAGGAAAGGGGAAGAGAAAAAAAAGATAAAATAAAAAAGAGGGAAAAAAAGGTGAAGAAAATAGAGGAACCCCCCCAAAAAAACCAACCCCAAAAGCCAAACCCATCTCTCTTTTTTTTTTTTTTTTTTAAAGAGACCACAAAAGTGAGCCAACCAAAACCAGAAAATAAAACCTGAAATAAACAAAAGGAGAAAACAAGAGAGAGATTAGAGGGGGGGACGGGACGGGGACCGAACAAAAAAACGAACACTAACGACCAAAAATAAAAAAAAAACAAAAACTAACCAGCTGAATTGGGAGTTGAGGGTGAGTTAGCCTGGCTTCCATGGGCTGACACATTGGTAGCCGTGACAGCCGTTTTGGCAGCATAAATATTGGCTTCCTCTTGAAATTTACCTATGTTCTTCTTGTACCGGATTCTCTTATTTCCAAACCAGTTTGATACCTAGAGCAAGTTTAAGAGAAGACAAAGATGTTAATGTTTTGGCTCTGGTGAGTGTGACTGGGTGAGGAAGGTGGATTAGTTCAGGTTAAGCAGTGCATATTCTTTCCCCCCACCCCGTTTTCCTAGCTGTGGAAGGAAGCACCTTCTACCCATGTGTGCCACACCAAGCCCAGGAAAGGTGGTGGGACCCCTTGGGAGTGCTGGGGTTGTGCAGATATATCTGGTTCCTCTATGGGACGTCCACTAAGGGGATGCTCCACAGGAACCGCTAGACCTACCCCACGGAAATATCAGATGAGTTTAAAAAAAACTGAGAAAGTCAAATGACCCTGAAATTGCGCAATTTGAAAACAGGTATGTGTCATTTTGGACCTTTTTCTTTGCCTCCTCCATGATATCCCTTTGACAGGAACAGATGCCCTGATTCCCAGATGCCCATTCTCTTCTCTTTGGAGAAGCCTATGTGGCTTTCAAGGAGAACACCCAATGAATTTACTCAGGCCTGGCTGACACACAAAATTGCCTTGATATCCCTGAAGTTCTGCTTTTGATCTGAGTGAAATCAGTGCAAAAGGCCCAAAGTGTATCTTCTTCATCCAGCTAAAGTTGGCTTTGTATGGTTTAACATGAGCCACTACATAAACAGGGAGCTCCACGGGAAGGCTGGAGAGGGAGCACAGGGCTTGTTGTAAGACCTAACATTGGTCCCAGGGAACAAGTATGTCCCTCAGAAAGGGACAGGAGATGTTTCCATTGTGTTTGCCCAGAGACCAGTATAGGCCTGATGTGTCTTAACTGCCTAGGAATGTGCTGAATGGGGCTAATGGATTTATTTAAAAAAAAATAAAGAAACTGAATAAATTTCTTCACAAGTGATGGGGGCAGCTGAAAATGATGGGCCAGATCTGAAGTCAGAACAAAGCAGTGCAGCTGTGCTCATGCCAGTCCTGGTGAAAGCTGTTTCCCTGTGCCTGCAGCAGTGCAACACATGAACCTCAGAAAGCCCCAAGGAGAGGTCTGAGCAGTGATCCTTGCAGACGGTCAGGGTAATATCCTGGGATCAGTAGCATGAATGCTTGACAGAAAGGTCACTTAGACAACCTGCCAGGTGTCTGGATAAATACCCCAAAGTTTGCATGTCAGAGGTTCAGCACAATGATAACTTAAATCTGAAATCTGTGAAGCCAGGCTGTGGTATCTGGCCAGAACTGCTTCCCAGGGAAAATGCCAGGGTACCTCCCCAACCACCATGAACTCAGCATTCCCAAAATCCCGCTCAGTACCCTGCTGATGATAATGCTGTTCACTTGTGGACACTATGTCGCACTGAACAATTTCAGAGAAGACGTGGGAAATATTCAACCTACAGTTTGGAAAGCAGCTCTCAGCTTCTTCTCTGACAACACTGAACACAGAGCATCAGGGAAATGTCTTCCTCCATGCAGACCTCTAAGCAGAAGACAACTTCCAGCTGCTACTGACCTTGCCTGAGAAAGGTCATCAGGATGAAGAGAATGGGCAAATGCCAGAGGATGCTGCAACTCTCCCAGAAGAGCTCCAACACACCTAGGATTGCTTGGAGCTGCAATCTTAAGCTAGCAGATCAACCTCTTTGGTGGGACTCCAAGGACATTCTCCCTTTGCTTGCTGGTGAGCAAGTACATCAGTGCTCCCCCTTCCAAATGGACTGTCCAGGCACCGAGACACAAAAGACAATACTGGATGTTCATAATCTTTTTCTCATTTTAGGGAAATTGTTTTGGCTTGGGTGTTGATAACTGAAACCCATATGCTTTTATTCCTATGATGCTTTCTATCTGCAGTGCTCTTAGAGCATTCAGCAGCTTCTACATAGAAGTGGTTTCATCCACGAATTTACCTGCTACTGAACTGCAGGTATCCAACCCTGTGCTGCTGCAGAGAAGGAAAAAGAAAATATAACCTGCAGAGACTCCTGCGAGGCAAAAGATAGTAACTCAGAGCAGCACCCAACCCAGATCTGGGAGCGAACATTTCGATGGCACCAGGAGCAGGTGCTGTTTGCAAGGAGCTCCATACCACTTCTTGGTCCAGCTTTCTCATTAATGACAATGTGCTCCTTCGTGATCTTCCCACTTGGCCATCTCTCTACATCAGCTCTTCCGGCTTCACTTCAAATGCTGTAGCTGGTGGGTGAACTCTGAGCACCACAGGGAAGGAAGTTGGGATAAAACGGCCACCACAATCGATCACCATCTTAAAACTTGTGAAGCAAAGAATCTCCCTACCCCCATCAGCCTTTGAGTTCAGATCAACTCTGCTCATGACTTGCACAGATTCATGCTGTCCCATGTTCCCACTTAGCCTCATCAAAAACAGAGACCTGGATGTGTGTTTGTTTCTACCTTCTTTGGACGAAGAAGGGAGGGAGATCCTGGAGACGGGCACAAAGCAGCCTTGATACAGCACGGTCAAAAAATATCCTAAGTGCAGCATTTCTCCTGGGCATTTTTTCTTTGCGAGGGAAAAATTGTAAGTGTGAACAGATGAATTAAAAGTGAGAGGGGAAGCATCAGGACAGCTGTAGTTTTACTTAAGCCAATATGTGCTGTCTCTCATAGGTAACTCTGGGCAGAATCAATGTTTGGGTCTTCTGACCCAGGGGATGCAATCGGAGTCACTCAGCAGGCATTCAACACGGTGATGACACCTACCCTTGCATGCTGTTGCTCCTGCTGAAGGCAGACACGCTCTCACAAGGACACCAGATGCTACTGCTGTCTTCAGTTTACTCAAGCGACGAACAGGCATGTGCCTGGGGCTGGGAAGCGGCCCAAGATGGGGAACGCAATGGGAGCCTAGAGGGAGCGCTAAGCTCATGTAAGGACAAGACTACCAGAGGCCATATAGATTGGCTTTCAATCACACAGCTTGCTCCAGAAAGAGAGGAAATAAAGAAAGGCAGGCCTGAGCAAGTACAGCTGAACACTTCCAAGGACTGACTATACTCCTCACAAATCCCAGCAGCTCACAGGTCAAACCCACAGACTCCAGGAACTACGTGGCTGCCTTGAATGTATGGAAATAATTCAATTTGTCTTTATTGACCACCCTTCTTTGAGGGATAAGTAAGTCAGGGAGATGTCATGTTCCACAGCACAAGAGTAATGACAGAGAGAAATGACCCTGAGAAAGCCCACCCTCTTTGAGCACAAAATATAACCATTAGCCTGTCTGACCCAAACCCCTCCCACCAGGACCTTGTCCATTCTACCTTATCAAGCAAAATCTGCACAACTCTTCCTACTGCCTTCGAACCCCTTGGCTTGAAGAATGGACTTTCAGCTCAAACGAGCTATTCTTGCAAGCCAGCTCAGAACTAATTCCTTGAGAAGGCTTTGCCTCTGTGGGTCATGCCACATCATTTCTGTGCTTTTAACACCTTGGCTGCACACACAGCCATTGGTCCATGAAGACTTCATCCCCTCTAAATCCTCTCCCAAACTGTCCTTTTCCATCCATGGCTTCAATCTGCAAGTCTGCTGTCTGCTCTTCCATCCACTTGCACTAACTTGTGCTAAACTCATTTAGTAATTAAATGCTCAACACTGGGACATGACTGACTTGACTGAGGTCTGGAGTGCCCTTCACCACACTAAGGTTTCCCGTTAGCAGTAGCCATCTTTGCTGTATTTCTGAGCTCTCTCACCTGTGAGACTGTGATGCCGCACTTCTTGGCTAGCTCTTCTTTGGCTTCCTCACTGGGGTAAGGGTTGCTGAGATGGGAATAGAAATACTCATTCAGGATTTCCGTAGCTTGCTTGTTGAAGTTTCGTCTCTTCCGCCTTAGCATGAAGAAAGAGGGGGAAATAGACAGAAAAGGAAAGGGAATCAGTGCCAGGAATCCAGAAACAGGAATGCAATTTTAGATACTCTGACTTTCCCCACCTCCCTCCCTCCTCCCCTGCTCGCGGGAGCATAGAGTGCAATAGACTCATGGCCAGGAAGCTTCTCATCTGCACCTTGCTGGTGACTCCTCTCAGCACCCTCCAAAGCAAGTAAGTCTCCATCTCAAATTATCACTGTATCCTCCAGCTCACAGAATAGTCTTAAAACTAGCACTGAGCTCCTCCACCTGGGAAGGTGACTCCCAACACCTGGCTGCCCTGGCCAAAGACATCACTGCTACTCTGCAAAGCTCCATGCTGAGAAAGCAGCTCTAGATATATCCTTGGGGAAGTCTGTTCAATTTACAGCTGGGCATTATGTGTCTGCTACCTCTTCCCTCATCCCCCCAGTGTAGTTGCCTCTCCTCCCCATCCCAAGCTGCAGCCCAAGCCACAGCCTGCACATAACCAGCTTGGGGAGCGAAATAATTCTACAGCAAATCAAAACTCTGGGACAATGGAAACAGAAGGAAAAGGATAGGTACCTAGAGGGGACAGGAAGGGCTGGAGGATTAGCTTTCATCCCTAAATGAAGTGCACATTTTCACCACAGAGGTTTGTTGCAATATGCCACAGAATTTCCTTCTGCTACAGCAAAGCCAGGATGTGCAATTCTCAAGGTACAGCTGGGAGCCTCCACGAGACAGAGGCTGGATGTCTTGCAATGCTGTCCCCTCCCCTGCTGAGCCACAGACAACTAAAGGATAAGGAAGGTAAATAGCATCTGTGGCTCAAGACCAAGAGACATGGCCCTTCAGATGGACCTGAATTCACTCCAGAACCTCAAAACACCTCTCCCAGGGCTAAACAATACAGCACGGTGGGTGAGGAGGTTTGGTGGGGTTAACTCACCGTGCGTCCAGAAATCGGGAGCGCAAGATCATGACAGCTTCACACGTGCTTTGCTTCAACTGCATCTGGATGGAGCTGAACTTGCGGTGGATGATGCTCACCATCCGCTCTATCTCCTTTGGTGAGATAGGTCGGGTTCGGCTCTGCTCACGCAGCAGGTTCATCACATGGGTGGTGAATTCGTTGCATGCCTGGGATGGCAAGAAAAGCAAAAGAAACCCCAGGATCGGAAGGTCATTCGACGGCGTCAAGGACAGTACAGAGGCAATGCTGCTAAGGAAGGAGATGCAAGTGGAGGCCTTAATGGCTGGGGCTTTTTAGGGCAGACCCAGAGCAAGAGTGTGCTGGCACTCGGGGGAGAGAGAAATTTCTCTCGTCTGCCAAGCAGAGGGCATGAGTGACTGCCAACAAACATGTTGAGAGAGGCAGGAGCCAATTTCTTTGCTCTCAGGGATCATGGATGGAGCTGGGACAGGTGAAACCCTAGGGCTCACATAAAGCATAAAGAAGTCCCAGTCACTGTTTTTCTGGATGGGACTGGAGGAGCTATCAATGTATCTAAGGAGGACCCTGAACCTTTTGACCCACTGTCCCTCCTCTCACTGCCCCAGCTGGACTCCAATACCACATGTCCTGCAGAGCCCCTTGTGCTTCACAGGAGCAGCTCCCAGAGAGACATGGCCCCGCTCCGCGCTCTTAGTGGATCAGGTAAGAAGTAAATAATGATAATAATTAAACCCTGAATGAGGCAGGAGCCCTGACAAATAAAGGCAAGCAGGTAATAATCCTAATTAGTTTGCTGCTGGCACAGCACTGTCTGGCTGCTCCTGTCCCGTGCTGTGCTGTGAGGACAGAGTAGCGAGAGAAGTCAGGGGGACAAGGGAAGGATTTTGAGGCCACATAAAGGCCACTTCATTGCCCTCTCCTCCATCCCCATGAGCACCTTATGGGCATGGCAGGAGCCTCTGATTCCCAGAACCAAGCCCTGAAAAACAGCTTGAGAGCAGCACTCAGACACTGATGGCTTGAGAAGAGCCGTTGGTGCTCCCGGGACACAGGCAGCTGCTCTGGAGACAGTGTCCCCGGTTCCCAGCCCATGACAGGGAAAAGGGGGCTAGCAGGTGAAAGAGACACTGATTTTGTGGACTGGTGACATGGGCTTGACTTACTATCTCCCATCCCACGCTTCCAAGCTGAATCCCCACCCATGGCTCAGACCCAACAAGGAGACATCCCTGAGGCCAGCAGAGCCCCTCCAATTGCCCATCGCCAGCTTCAGCTGACAGCTCCCATCTCTACAAAAGCTCTCAGCCGGGTGCCTCTTTGCTCCCAGACACCCGAGCAATTTCAGCTCGTCTCCTCTTGGTGTGAAATAAAGAGCATTAAAGGCAAAATTGCCGGTGAGCACCGTGCTGTCACAGCAGCAGCCACACACCATGAGAAGCCAGGCGCTGAGCTCCCCCAGCCACCAACAATTGAACTGGAGAGAGAGGGATGGAGGCTAAGAAAGCCTGAACCCTGGTTTTGCAGGACTGCAGGTGATGGTATCGGACATGTGGACCAGCATGGCCATTTGCAAAGCAACTCAGTGGCAAAACCAACCCCGATAGTGGGTTGTGAGAAGGAAAGATGTGGCCCATCTCAGCCCATGGGGTGGGGTAAAGGCTTCTCTCACCTGGGTGTCCCTTTGGGGAGCAAAAATGATGCAGAAACAAAATCATAAAAGCAAACAAACAAAACTCCTGCCCAAGGCCGGGAAGGAGCAGACGGTCATTCCCTGAAGCCTGTCTCTGGCTGTGCCAAGGGTCTCTCCTTGGGCTTGGGTGGCAGAGGACATGGGGTCTCTCCCCCTCTTCAGCCTGGGGGCTGAAAGATGAGCCCTGACGTGCTCTCCACTCCTACCCATATGGGATGGCTGAGGCTCCTTCACACCACACCACCCTGTCTGGGTGCCTCGAGAGAATGACAGCAAGGGCTGAGGAGAGCCACCAGAGGTCACCATTCCAACCTGCCCCCTGGCTGCTCCCTGGGCCCTGCCACCCCCTCCTCCTCTAATGCTCTGCCAAAATGCCTTTCACAGCATGACTACGCTTGGCTTCTCCAACACCAGAGCCCTGCCTGGCCACCCTGACTCTGGCCCCAGCTCAGGGGCACCCATCTACAGTAGCTCCACACACCCCCGGGTGTAGGTCACAAGATGCCAAGCAGCAGCAGCAGCTTGGCCAACGTGGCACCTGAAGGGGTGAGACATCCCCCAGCCCCACCATGCACCCGGTTAGCTGGGTAAAATGGGGGCTGGGCTGGCTCGCCCCTACAGACCCCGGCACTGGCAGCCGCTCACAGCCCCGTCACATTGGCAGAGACGGCATTAAACCAGAGACCTGAAACCCTGCCTGGCCCCTGGCCGTGGAGCCCGTCCTGCACCCAAAAAGGAGGTATGCTTTCTTGCTCACACTCCATAAACCACAACCTCTGGGTAGAAACCACATTCATCACAAGGACAAGCTGTGCAGCAGTGAAGAGAGGCCTGCAAAACATCTGGAAGTGTTTGAAAGAAAGCGGTTTTGAGCGTTGGCCTGCAAAGCTTGTCATGCAATTGTCAGTGTTACCAATAGCTGCATTCATGACCCAAATAGTTTTTCTTTTTCTTTTCTTTTAAGAATAATTTTCCACAAGAGAAAAGACACTTTTTTTTTTCTGGAAAAAGAACTTTTCAAGCAGAAAAAATATTCAAGGAAGCCTTGCTTGGAAAACTACCTGCACCAAGGCCAGCACCTCAAAGAGGACTCCCCCTTCATAGGGCCAATTTTTGGCAAGACATTAGGAGAGCAGTGAAAAGTGAAAATCCAAGGGACAACCCACGCTGAGCCTATTCTCGTGCCACATCCCAGCACAAAAACCCAACCTTTCCAACCCTAAAAAAGCACATTTTCATTCCAATACCAAGCAACAGTTTGCATTTGCCCGTACGCTCCTAACAATAGATGTCAGTAGCGATCCAGGCTGTGCATATCAATGCCATGGTGCCGGCACCGGACGGCAGCTCTCCCGGCTGTTCCGGCTCCTGCTCCCACCATCCCATGACCACCACCTCTGCGCATCCCTGCTCTCCACCACGAAGGAGCCTGTTACCTGCTCGTACTTCTCCAGCTCCGTGTGGTAGATCTGCCGGATCTGGGAGAGTTTGGCTCTGTAGTCAGAGTGCTCCACCGAGTTGTCGGAGCCAGCTCCTCCTGATGCGGCGGCAGCAGCGGCAGCGGCGGCTGAGCCGCCTCCTTTTTCGGGGCCTGCTACCCCCTCAGCCAGGAGCATGTTGTCTAACCGCATCAGCTGGGGATCCGTGGGCTCCTCTTCCTGCGCTCCGCGAATGCTCAGCACTGCAGGAGACACAAAGAAGAGAAGAAAGCTTGAGTCGCACCCAGGGCTTATCTCAGCAAAGGGGACGCTCATCCAGAAGGGGATGTGCATCCCAGGCTGGACCGGTGGGGCTCAGTCCCCATCAACAGGGCTTTTCTTCCTTTCCCAAGGATACCCCAACAGGCAGGCTGCATCCTGATACTCCAAGTGCTCATCACCAAGCGCAGCTCCTCAGCTCTCCAACCCAGCAGCAGTGATGGGGGCACTCCACCTCCCCACTCCCCTCACTGCCTCTTCCCCTCCTTCCCACAGGGAAGAAGTAGGGCAGAACCAGCAGAGAGCTCACTGCAGAGGTAACCTAGAAAGCCACACTTTGCGTTCAAATATGCAGCGAAACTGCTAGCAACACCAACCAAAAAACCAATAAATGTACCCATTCTTCCTGCCAGAAGTGACAGGGATCATATCGCAACTCAAGCATCGGATGGGAAGTTGGGAGTCTCTAGCCCAGACCTCAGCTCGCCCAGGCGTCCTCTCACGTCATCTAACATGTCGTTTATGGCCTGATCCTGCACTGTTTGCATCAGCCATCAACCCAGACGGCAGAGGAAGACGCACAGAGCCCAGGGCCCATGCCTCAGTTTCCCCATCTTTAAATATTGATGGAGAGGACCTGCAAGGCCATGCTTTTAGCCATGCAGTGGAAAAACAAGCAAAAAAATGTATGGAATAAATGTTATTCTTTGGAAAACGCCCTTTTTTTTAGAATCAAGTTGTTCCAGTGAAGTCTAAACTATGCTAAGAAAACGGACAACAATAAATTAATCCTCCCAGAGCAACTTTCCAAGGAGAGAATTTTCCTTCTTTGTACTCCCTGCCTCAATTATTGCTTTGAATAAAAGTCCTTCTCCTGCGAGGGCTTTCCTTGAAAAACCACATGGGAGCATCCTGACCGCTTGGGATGTCCCAGGTCTGAAGGATGGCGGTGCCCTACGTGCTCCCCATGTGTCCCCCATGATCTATGTTTGAACACAGAAGATAACCTGAGAATTCCACATGCACACAAGCACAGGTGTGCGCAGCTAAAAATTAAATAAAGTAAGTAAAATAAATCCTTGATGAGCGATCAAAAAAGGCCTTTCCTAAGAGAAATTAATCATATTTCCCCATCTCGTCTGACACAGAAGCTCAAAGCACTTTGTAAACACACACACCCTGAGCACACACTCGTGCACATCCAGAGCTGGGTAATGTTGCATGGATTTTAATAAAGCTGTGCCCACTTACACCCAAGAGGAATCTGACCCCCTGAATCCGCAGCACAAACAAGAGCAAGTGATTTTCCCCATCACTTAAAAAAAAAAAAAGTCTAGAATCAGTTTGCAATAAGAAGTAAAACCAGAGCAGCTAAAAAACTTGGGCAAGCACCAAGTATGGTCTTCTTCACTCTGAAATAAGTTAAAGATATAGCTACTATCAGTATAAAATGGAAGTAAAAGACCCTCTTGAGAGGTTTGGCTAACACTAAAAAGAGCTTTTTTTAAAGCCTCAAACTCTACTGAAATCATTCTTTGCAGGACTCTAGCATTTATTGGCATTTTTGTGATTAAAACATTCACTGTCAACAAAGTTGGGAAGGTCATGGGGACAGAAAAGATAGAAAAAAGCCCAACAACAGTAAATTTGCCACTAAAATAGGCAAATAATAAATAATTCCATGCTAGGCAAGATTGTTTCTATATGGAGCAATGGGGGCATAGTGCCAAATTTGGAGCCAGGTGCCAAGCCCTGAGGAGACAGGACTGGCATCTCCCCCCACTACAGGAGGCTTCCCATGGCACAGCTGGCACCCAGCCACATGCTTCTCCGATGAATAAATCTGAGGGGAGAGGTGACATTTCATCAAGAAAATGGTTTGGGGTCTGCAGTCCATAAACTGAAATAAGAGGCAAAGGTAGCCTGAATCCTTAAAAAGAGAAAAGTGGGGAGGTGACAAGCTACAGGCGAGACACAAACTTGCTATGAAAAAAAGGAGATCAAATTCCTATTCTTCTATTCTTCCAGGACAAAAAAAAAAAAAAATCTGGAAAGCAACACAGGAAAAAAAAACCCCAAATTTACACCACCACCCCCCCCCAATAAACAAATCAAAAGAGGAGTTGCCAAAACAGGTGCATCTGGATTTCAAAAGGGAAATATTTTCAGATTAAAAATCTCAGGAATCATCGACCTGACAGGTAGGCACGAGTGATTAATTAGTTTATGTTTACAGAGCTGCTTCCTGATGAAAAGTACTGTATAACCCTTGAGCTTTATTACCGTGCAACACACACGCACCGGCATTCGCTGGGTGTGTGCACCCCAAGCATCCAATGGACACATGTCCTCGCAGCAGAGACCCAAACCCAGCTGGGGACTGTGTGGAGACAGCGTGGGCTTGGCTGCTCGCTTGTAATAAGGCTAGGGAGTAAATAAATGGAAAGGCCAATGTGTCTAAGCAGAACTGATGCTGCTTATTTATCCCTGGAAGGCTGTGCTCAGCCGAGGAGAAGACAAAATGATTACTTAAAAACTCCTTTTTTATCTTCCCAGCACTGTCCCCAGCTCCAGTGCACCTCCTGCCAGGATGCTGTGCTCCTCATCGGCTCCAATCCTCCAAAATGCCCCTGTGACGGCATGCAGCCCTCACTCTGCCGGCCGGCGGGTTTGGGGTGAGCTGGTACAGGCAGCACCCGACCCACAGTGCCTGGGCGGCCGATCACGAAAGGCCCCCACTCTCCCCAGGCTGCTGGCTTTCCCACCAAATTAAAATAAAATAAATTAAGCAGAATGATCCTCGGTGGTCCAGCAGCAAGCTGGAGCCGAGGGACTGCAGGCATGCTCCCGCCCGTGCCCTGGCATCCCCAAGACCCACCATTTGCTGCTGCTGATTAAAGAGAGGGGAAAAAAAAAGCCACCAGAAGAACAAAAAGAAAGATAGCGACTGGCAGCCGAGGGGAGGAAAATTCATGCAAGACTTTCTGTCCTTGGCCGCTTTCCTGCTGGCTCGGCAGCCCCGGGAGCCGTGGCAAATGCCGCTAGAGGGTGCTCTGCCCTCGCCGAGGTCCCCTGCTGCCTCAAAATGCATTTTTTAATATAAATATATATATATGCACACATGCAAATACATATATATACACACGTATAGATGTATTTTAAAAGCAAAGCTAAGCCACGTGCCTTGTCCCTGCTTGCACCGCTGTGAAACGCTGCCTGGCTAACTGCGGAGGGGAACTGAGGAGCACGGCCGTAGCAGGGTCACCATCACCGATGCCAGCAGCGAGAGCAGCTGGGGACCGCTGAGCCACCAGCCTGCGGTCCGGTCATGGACGCCACCAGGGTCACGGAGACCCATTCCAGCAGCTGGGAAATGGCTCCCAGCTCAAACGCTCGCTCCTCCTCCCTCTTGAGAAAGGTATCACAGCCACGGTGTGCAGAGGACATCATCCAAGTCCCAGTCCTGGGCTGGCTTGGTGGCATGGCTGTGGTGCAGGACATGGGGAGGTGGTGGCAGGACTGCCCTCAGAGAATCACATGAGGAGGCAAAGCTGAAAATAGCTTCCTAGCTCCTTGGCTGCCCTGCCATTCAGGGACACAGGATGGAAACTGCATCGAGTCGCCAAAGCTTTCAGATGCTCCAAGGTGCTTCCCACCAAGCTGGGCATCTCTGAGGAGCACCTGCAGAGCAGCCAGCTAAATGCTCACATGAGATGGGCAGCCAGCACCCCACACATGTCTGTGTCCCCACAGGTACCTGTGCCTGGTGCCACCACGTGCTGGGGCAGCCACACAGCCTGATATACAGGCAAGGTGGGGGGCATGGGGCAGGAGAAACAGCCCTTGCCAGACACGGTGCTGGCATATGCCTTCAAAACGGACTGCACCCTGGAGACGGCATGGGGCTGTGAAGACACCTGAGAAATCCACAAAGGTGGGTACCATGCTACTCCTGGTCCTCCATGCCACCATTCCCTCCCTTATTTGTTCCATTCTCCTGGGAGCATTTTTCCAAAGGGACCTGAGGAGCCAGCTCAGCACAGGAGCTGAGCACGCAGCCACCCCTCTTCTCCAAGGCCAGTCCAAAATGCTTCAGCTTAGCAACTCTTTGCTCTCCACGCCTTCCAAACACTCCAGATCAGAGGTGTGTGGGCAACACAAGCAAAAGGCAATCAAGTATGATGGGGGTGATGGCAGCAGCTTAGCAGGAGACTGTGGCTCAGCAGTGACAACAGAAAAGGGTGTTCAAACCTCCAAGCTCTTCCTTTCTTCTAGAAAGGGCAATTTATCCTACTGTGGTCAGCGTCCTCAAGCTGAGGAGACGTGGGAAGCAGAGGCCTGTCCCAGCCAGACTCCCAGCATGGGATACATCCATTCACAATGGGAGGTGGGCTGTGGTGGTACAGCATTCCCCACCATTTCTCATCCTCTCGTGTCTCCCCTTGGGTGCCACCGCATGCATGTGTGCTCATCCCCAGTTAGGTGCCAGACAGGACTTCTGGGGTGGAAGCAAAAGACCAAGCAGAAGACACCAGAGGAGGCTATGGCAAGGTGGAGCAGTGGGAACAGCCTCTTCAGTGATGCAGTGGGGACTTCTTGGAAGAAGAAGACACAGAGAATGACACGAAGCCAACCCAGGTTGTGATAATGAAAGAAGAGGTCCCCCAGAGCCAGTGTGGCCGTTGGTTCCTCAACTCTCCACTGACTTCAGCAGCCAAAAGAGTGGTCCCGTGAAATTTGCTGTGACTGCCTGGTTAAGATCCCCTCCAACTACATGAGCTGGCAGTTCCTCTACAGCTCCATTTGCTGACACCACCAGCCATGGACTGGTCCCAGCAGCTGGACATTTAAACAAACCCACCCTAAAAAGAAACCTGCTGTGTGGTTTTAATGAGTATGAGGAGTGCTCGTCCTCCCACCTGAGCTGGGCTGCTTCTGGACGAGTTTTATCATGGTTGTTTCTGCCCATTCCCAACTTGCTGAATTGCCTTTCCAGGGGGACATTTTAAAGGAGAAGGAGATTTCAAGTAAATGATTGCAACTTATCGAAAATAATGTGCTGCTTAGCATCGGAGACAGGCATCCTGGCAGGCAGAAATGGGAAGCAGTGCCGGAGCAGATGGGAGTAATTAGGTTGTGATTTTCAGAAGGGTTTTCTCTCCCGCCTCCACTGTGCCTAAGGGGAACAACCCACCCAACAACAGCGTTTCAAGAGAGGTGGACAATTCCCCCGCCAGGCTGTGAGCTGGCCTTTGGTGTGACTTTCCCATGGGGAAACCAGAGATGCCCAGCATAGCAGGGCCACTGGGGGAGCACTGCTATCTGTTCTCGCTGTCCTCTCGCACAGCCACAAGCAAGGCGAGATGCCTCCTTCCCCACCAAGGCACTCATCTGCCACCAAAGCATGGATGCCTCACCTGTGCATCAGATGAACAAGGTCTAACCCAAATCCTTTCCTGGACCACTGGGTGCCCCCGTGGGGTGGTACGGACAAGGAAGGCACAGCAGCTCCTCCCCGGGAACCCCAAAACACAGACCCATGTAGCACACAGCCGGACTTTGAAACACACTTTGAACATCAGCCCTCTTCCGAACTTTTGTGATTTAATTAACCACCACCTGCAATATTTGCTTGGACTTGTGGAGACCCAGCTTCAGGAGTCACACAAGCTCATTGGTTTTCTTTAAACATATGTTTTTACACCTCCAGGTCTAAACCAACAGCCAGCAAACAGAGGGACAGCTGCAATGCCAGCAAATGCCCCTGCTAACAAAACTGGCAACTAATCACCTTATTTTAAGCCGATCTCAGTATGCCCTGAGCCTGAGTCTATGTTTGTGAACACTGAGGATCAACAGCACTAGACTTGGTACAAAAATACTCCCATCTGCCTCATATTTGAGGACAGTTACACATTAAGTGGCTTGTGGCTGTCTGTCTGCATCCTCCTCTTACTCATACGTGTAGTTACAACCAAGTCAGGAGAGGGGGTTTGCTTCCTTGGCTGATCCATGATGGCATGGGCTTGAGCTACTCTTCCCAAACTTTCTTTGTACAGAAAAGCCCCCAGACCCCATGCACCTACCTAAACTCCTGGGTTTTTTTCCTATGCAAGTGTATTTGCAGCCTACTTTCTTCTGCCACAGCAAACTCCAGACACAAAAGAAAATCCAGGGTCTTGGATCTTGTCTTTAAACATAAAGTCACCTTCAAGACCCTGTGCTCAGAAGGAATAAATAAACTCTCATAGCTTTGTGGAGGATACTAAAGCACCTCCAGCTGGGTCTTCACACTGCCAGTTCAAGGGTCCACGTGACAGGCAGCAAACGTAAATGCTTCTCGGCAAAGCATACGGTGTCCACCTTAAATGGGTATCAACAATCTCAGTAACCGAGGTGGAGCACTTCAATGTTAAGTAATCACAGGGAGTTTTAAACATCGCTTGGATATATTCACCATGTTTACATAAAGCCACTGAGAAAAATCAACATCAAAACACAAATACTTATTCCAACATAATCGGAAGCTGGAATTTCCAAATACACCGACACACACCCTTCCAGGAAGCAGGAATTCAGAGAAGTCAGGTTTTTTTCCTTACAATTGACATGAAAGTTCCCCTCCTCTCTCCAACCTTTCCAAAACTTACAAATGTATGAACAGATTTTTGCTCAGATTTTCCAAAACAGGCTGCCGTGAGATGAGGCATGGAAAATTTCAGCTGGCAAAATGTTTTTTTGTGCATCTATTTATTTATTTATTTCTCAGTAAAAGGAGGAACATTGTGAAACCGATGGGCCATTTCTGTCACCAATTTTCAGTCTAAAGCCATAAAACAAACCAAAAATCCCAGCAACAAATTGCGAGGGAGAGACTTGTACCCGTAAGCACTGCAAAGCCACCCCAGACCTTTGCAAACCTACCTCCTCTCCTAACACGGGAGTGTCCATCGGGGCTGTCTGGAAACAAAGCACTTAAACTACTTTGTGAGAGATGCTTTTAAAGGTGGAGAAGTGTTCCTTCAGTCCATAAAGCACATAAAATTGTGGTGAGATGTGTACTCCCACAGAGATGGGAGCAATTCACATCAGTTCAGAATAATGGTCCATCTAGCTCCAGAGGCCAACTCCAGCCGTGGCCAACAAGCCCTACTGGGGACCCAACCAAGGCCATAACCAACACGCTTGCATCAGGTGCTCAGGGCAGGGGCACTTCCCCCAGCACCCTCCTACCCACCACCAGTTTTGGGAACTTGCATCGCAACCCAAATTCAGATCAATCAAAACTGTTTCCTGAATCAAAAGTGAAATCTTCTCCTCCCACTTCATGTTACCATTTCCACCACCACCCCCCTTTGTTTTTAATAAAAATTTGGGTCAATTTCAAAACAACCAAACTGCTTTAAAAACCAGTAACTTCCCGTTGTTCCAGCGTGCAAGAGTCCAAATTATTTGCCAAATCCAACCCAAATTCAAAAAGAGGTCTGAATTGCCCTCAAACCATAATTTTGGGGTGTGGTAAACGGGAGAAGGGAATTTATCACATGCCAAAAAGTTTCTCAGCTCCCAGCAGCAGCTCTCCATCACTTCAAGAGGATGCAGCTTGCATGTGCCACAGAAGCTGCAGAAAAGAGACACGTATTTCATAGTGCTGGCAAAGAGTCTGCACCAGTTTTCTCCTAACCCCATCCCAAATGCCAAATGGGTTGCCATAGCGAGTGAGGATCTGGCAGCAAAATGATCAAAAGGTCTGGAAAATTATCACTAACACATTGGGGTGGGAAAAAAGTCCCCCCACCCCAAACTGGAAAATGATCTAAAATAGCCACAAAAATAAGGCACAATGTTGCAGTGATTACTGAAAACCAGATTTCCCTGAGAAATGTGACTCCCCGGGAAGCTGAATGAACACAGATGAGCTTGTCTTTCCAGTCCTTCCCTGCATCCTGCTCCTGCCGACCGGTTTAGCTCATGGCTAACAACCAAGCCGAGTACGGAAACTTTTGACCCTGTCCCCACATGCCCAGTTATTGCTATGTTGTGGTCGAACAAAGCACTGCGGATCAAATTTAAATATCTTCTATTTTTCTCTTTACAGTTCTGACACCACAAGCTGCATCTACTCACGGATGCTTCACTGCAGGCTCATGGTCAACTTCCATCGGCTTCGGCAGTGAAACTCCCAGCTGTAATTTTCACATCTGAAATTTGGGGGCAGGTAGCACTCAGATGCCAGAGTTGATTGAACCTCTTGCACCATAAACAGATCACTGAACAGAGGCAGTTTAGCAGCAGGCTGGAAGTGCTTGCAAACATTAAAAACAAGCCAACAAAAGCCAACTGCCCCACCAGTGGGCAAACCACCTCCTCCCCTCCCAGTTACACCAGCTTCAAGCCCACCTTTGCCATGTTCCACTGAGCAGCAAACCCCCACAACTCCACCTAATTAAGCAAATCAACTTCATCTCCCCCAATAACACTCTGCAAACAGCCCATCACCCCAGAGCCAAACTCTGGGCACGGAGGGGTCAACCCTGTCTTACTGGCGCTCTTCCCTTGCAAGAGCACAGCTAAATTTTGGCCGCATACAGGTCCCCTCCCCATCCCTCTGAGCACCCCACACATCCCCAGGCCAGGCTCATGGTCTGGCCACGAAGCAGGCTGATGTCGGGGAGCCATGCTGAAGCCGGCTGGAGCAATCCTGCACTCAGCTTATCTCGCAAAGCAGTTTTGCCCTTCCTAAGCAGGGCTGGATTAGCAGGCCCCAGTTACAGCTGTGAACCGTAATCAATCCCTTATCTGCATAGGCAAACCCAGCATGTCTCAAATTCTCCAGCTGCACCAACCACACTGTAAGGGAGAGATTGTCTGCGGCCACCCAGCCTCCTCCATCTCACCCTCTTCCATCCCACCCCAGCTCCTGCCACGGGCAGGGGATGGGGAGCCGGACCGACCTCCAGCTGCTCAGAGCAGCAGCTGCAGGAGATAAAGGAAAGCAGGGTGAGATTCAGCACTGCTCTGCTGCTGGGCCAGATTTGAGCAGAAAATGTAACCCACCTAATTGACCACGAGCTGGCCTGGCTCAGGGGAGCAGCACCTACTGCCGAGAAAAGCTGGTGGCTGGGATAGTAAATTGGCGTTGCAGGCAGCAGAGGGGAGGATAACACAAATGTGCACACGTGCCCCCCTTCTCACACCTCTTGGAGTGCGTCTGGATTTTTTTCAACCCCAGATTGTGATATGGGGCAAAAGAATAAGATTTTGCTATTGTGATGAGAACAGGCCGTTAAACACAGGGCTCTGCCTCGGTCCCTCCAAGGGCAGCACCTGCTGTGCCAGGACATCTCCTTCTCCTGGTGGAGTTTGGGTGATGAATCAGAGTCCCCTCTGCAGCACCAAGAGAGCAAATTGTTGCTGAGGACAAAGTAAGCCGTTGTCCCCACCACAGGTGATGGCTCGGACCTGGCCTTGGTCAAGCCTGGAGACATGTCCCAGCCAGGAGCATGGAGTGGACGTGGGGCTCCCTAAGCCCTGCAGGAACAAATCAGCAAACAAAAGATGGGATTGCTCCCAGGACAGGTCCAGCCATAAACCGACCCCACTCTGAACGCCAGTTGGCCAGTTGGGCTGGGATCTGCGTGGTGTTTTGCATATGAATTCTTTCTGAGAAGAAATGGGTCCTTTGAATGAGCTGAATCTGCTAATGAGAAGCCGGGGCCTCCAGAGCCCCTCTGAGGACAAGGGTCCCATTTCAACTGCCCCAGGCCAAGCCCTGAAACCTGAGAACAAACAAAGAGAGGTTTTCCCCCAGAAGGAAGCTGCCTTTCCAGCCTGCTCCCCTCTCAGAAAGGTCATCTCCCCTGGACACGCAGCGCCTGCGAACGGCTGCTCGATGCACAAAGCGGCTGGGGCAAGAAAGTCATGGGTGAAAAGACTGGCAAGAGCCCAAGCTGAAAAGCTGCATTTCAGATTCCCTTCTCCTGACATCCTTCAAAAAAGATGACCCATTAGACTCCATCTAAGGAAAGCTAGCTTGGAGCTCGTTAGATGGCAAAGTCCCACTCAAGTCTCAGGTTTGCTAAATAATTTGAAGGTACCCGCTGCCCATCACACGGCCAAGAGCGCTGCCGCTCTGTTGCCAAGTTGATGGCCTTGCCATGGGCTAGATTTGGGATTTTGTGCAATATAGGAGAGATTTTCTAGGTCTCAGAGCCAAGCCATGGCAGGAAATATACTGTTTTTTCCTTCCCTTTGTCTCTCACAAAGCAGGCAGTGCAGAACCACCCACGACAGACATCCTTACCAAAAGCTGGGGACAGACATGTAACAGCCTCCCACTGCAGAGCACCCCGGGGCCATGTCCTCTCCCTCCACTGCCGAGGGACCTCCCTGCCTCCTGCTTACTGGCACGCTCTCTGCCCAGAACCACACACCCATTTCCAGCAGCAACCTTCTGATGCAACCCAAGAGCTGAACATTGCCCTTGTCACTTGTCTGCTTACTTGAAGGCAGCCTCATTCCTCGGTGCTTGGAAAAGGTGGCTGCAGGAACAGTATATCCTTTTTTTTGGTGCATGCAGACAAGAGGGAAGCGAAAGAGAAGGAAGAAGCAACTATTAAGCAAGGACTGTCCACCCAGGGTGAAACCTCAGGGATGGGTTTTGCAGTAGGAAACCTACTGCCCTGGCAAAGGGGAGATTGCAGCCAGTGCCGAGTATGAGCGGATCAGAAGTTCCTACCACCAGTGATTGTCTTCTCTGAAGTCAGCCATGGCCCAGGGTCTCTGCCTCGTGGAAGCTGGACGCTGCTCTTCCCTGAGAGACAGGCTCTCCCATGCCAGATGCATTAGAAACCATCCCTCCCCGTGTCCACCTCTCCCCCAGCCATGGTACCAGGCAATTCAAAGCCCTCTCCATGAAAAATCTGAAAGTAAGTTATATGCCTATGAGGATACGTCAAGTCCAAGCACAAGAAGCAACCATAACCAAAGGTATTGGAAATCCCACCCCAAATCCTGTAGCGTAGCTGCCATTTAGATGCAACACATCAGCCACTGGACAACTTCAGGCACCTACTCTTGGTGGTGGCCTGTTCTGGGACAGTATCAGGCCACTTCACAGTGTTATAGATGTCGCCTAGATGACAGGACCAGAGCCAGCCTCCCAGGAGCCTGTATGCATGTCACCCCTGTGTGTTTTTGAAGTACCACAGCTCTCCGGGACTAAACGTTCCTCTAACTCCTTGCAGACTTCCCTCACACACAAGCTCTTTCTCTCTATGCTATACACAGATCATATCAAAGCCTACCTGAATGCTCCTCTTCCATTTGCTTCGTTTCCAAGCTTGTTCCACTCACAGCACCACAGAAAGCTCAGTTTGCCCAAGCCTAGACAGTCCATCAAGCTCCCATGGCTAAGACATGCTATTCTGAACCCAACTTTGCTGGGATTCAATGATCTCGGGCAAATGAACGAACACATTTTTTGCACGATGCTCAGTCCCTCGCACCACCGTGCCGACCTGCTGAGCCTGGCGTCAAACCCTGTCCTCGAGCGCGCCAGACAAAGCCCGACTCTTTGAAAGGCAACAGCCGGTCGGCAGCATTTTAAGGCCAGAAAACAGCTCTGAACGTTCAGTTCCTTCTTTAAATAGAGGCCCCTTCTGTAAACGATCTGTTTGGACAGGAGGGAGAGTGCTGCAAGAGTCCAAGCGCTTGTGAAATAGGATCGGCTGCCTTCGCTCCCGCTCCATTCAAAACATGTGGGGGGAAGAAAGAAACCCAAAACTGGCAGGCAAGGGGGGAGGAGAGAGCCCTTGCACCTCTGCACTGCTGGAAGGGTGCGAGACACCAGAGAAAATGGGAAAAATAATTAAAAAGGATCAATTAGTGGCATTTCTGTTTCAAAGTGCCTGCGTGCGTTTAATTATATTCCATGCAAGTGGTCGTCGAGGCAGACTTCTGTGCTGCAGGGCGGTGGTGTAACAGGATCCGGCTCTACCTTCTACCCCAGACAACCCCGCTTGAGGCTCTACCACCAAGCTCACCCATCTGCATGGTTTGGCAGCACCCTCGGGCAGAGGGGGGCTGACACCCAGCCCCATGGGGCACTGGCCAGACAGACGGACGCACAGCTCCCCCCCGCTCCTTCGAGAGAGGCCCCTGCCATAAACAGAGAGAAGATTAAAAAGGGAGCAAAAAAAAAAATCTTTGCCCGACTCCGGCTGCGTCCCAGATCAAAGATCATCTCCAGCGAGGCCATCTGGTCCTTGTAAATGTAAAACCAAATTGAAAGCCCTGCCCTCACCTCCTCTGACTCCCTCGGCAATATTGCTTTTACCAGCCGGGGATGGGGAAGGAGCTCGCAAAAGGCATCTGTATGTAATATAGAGCCCCCGTGCAGCTGGGCTATAGGTTTGCGACCCCCCTTTTTGTTAATCATGAAGCAGAGGTAAATGTTTTCTTTGGATCTCCAGGGGCCCTATTATTCCCAGGGGCTTTGGGAAGAGCCCACAGCAGCAACCCTGGGATGGAGGAGGGCTGCTCTGCATCCCCATCGCTTCTCTCCAGCTGAGGACCTGGTTGTTGTCCCTGTCCCAGTTTAGAAAGGGACACACAGGGAGGGGAAGATGTTCCCAGCATCCCAGCAGTGTCACCACCATCACAAAAGTCATGCAGCACTGCCCTTCCCCAGCCCAAGCAGGTTTCTGCTACCACTGTTCCCTGCCTGGGATGCAAAAGGGGATGCAGGGGCCAGCAAATAAGCAGAGAAAAAGAAGAGGACTGAACTGAGCACTTCCAAAAAGGGGATACAACACATCTGAGCCAAAAATGACTTGTGAAAAACCCCGCCATTGCCAACCCAAATACTCCAGGCTCGACGAAAGGCAAGTGGGATCCACTATAGAGAGGAGAAAGCTACACAGGAGACGTCGCAGGCAAAGAGGAGGCAGCTTGAGGAATTCCTACCCATCAAGCTTTATTGTGTTATTCCAACTAAGCAGAGACAAAAAGACAAATCTCAGCTCCCTACTTTCATTTATAATTGAACCCAGTCCAGAAGGATGGAGCAAGTACCATCTGTAATGCAGAGTGCATTAGCAGCCGGCAGAATGAAATATTCAAATTACTGTAGGCTACCTCGCATTTTAATGACAGGGTTACAAAAACCTGACTTGTAAGTGGAGATTGGACTGGAAGAACAGAAAGTTTGTTTTTCCAGTGCATGAATTAACCTAACAAAATGTTACTTTCAGGAAAAAAAAAGCATTTGCATGGGTAATTCTGCAACATATCCCAACAGGCTCACGAGAAGAAAAAATATTATTCCATTTAGCTATCCTAATTGATATATTGTCCAGGGAGATGAAAAAACCCAGGGAAAAAAGGGCAAGGCTTTTTCCTTTTGGCTGAAGATACTAAATAAATAGACATAGGTGTGCACGAACCTTACCAACACATACAGGTCCCATACACGGGGATGTGCGGCAGCACATATGTGCATCCACGGGGTGTGTCGGTGCAACACTTGCACAAGCCGTAGCCTTTCGATGCCATGCACAATTTGAATATGCAAATCACCCCTTGATTTTCACGCTTGTGCCTGCGCCGGGATCCATTCGTTTTGATATCGTTAATCAGGGCTGCCGAAAAGCCTGACACAGTAAGTGGCTGTAGCCCCTAGCAGTAGTCAAGATAGAGTGACAGGCTCCATTTAAGATGTCACAGCATATAATAAAGTGTAAAACTATACTTAAAATAAACGAGATAGAAACAATAAACTTGACTCTGGGTTTGAACTTTCTGGGAGAGCGGCAGAGAGATGCGAGCATACATGTGTGCAAGTGGGCACGGGGCTGGGGTGCCTGGAGAGGACAGTCCCCCACCAGCTTGCCACCCAGGTGAGAGCGAGGAGGGCTGCCTTCTGTATCCTCCGAAGGAGTTGAGCTTCTCAGCAACCCTATGGTAACAACCAGTCTGCACACGGGACATCTCTGGAGCTCCTGGAGGTGGGTGTTAAGGAGAAGGAGGAAGACAAGGAAACATAACTGGGATCTGCTGGGGACCAAGGGGACAGCCAGGCCACAATAGGCATTGCGATTCAGGTGAGAAGCCCACTGAAGGGGCTAAGCTTTGCTTCCAGTAGCTCAGCAGAGAAGAAGGGATTTATGCACCGCAGGTGTCACCTCCAGGCACCTGAATGGAGGTTGGAACAACCTGGTCCAAACCACCCTTCCCTCCCGGACACCCAGGGAGCACCACCAGCTCCTGGCCACACTCCTGAAGTGTCCCTTCCCCTCCATTTCCAGACGGTAGTGCCAGGATGGGATGGACAGGCAGCGATGTCCTCAGCATCTCCAGCCTGGGCTTGGTCACCTGCTCCAGGACTAGGAGCCACAGCAGATGCTGGAGCCCTTCCCTTGCAAGATCAGGATCAGGCCCATGCCAGGGGGGCCCCCCATTCCAACAAGTCCAAAAGCCCCATTTCACTCCCCAAATCACCTCTCCACACCCCAAAACCTCCTGTGCGCCTGACGGCAGCTCTCTGTGCTGAGACAAACCAGTCGCTCTCCCTCCTGCGGAGCAGTTAAATTAGAGAGTATTCAATTAATAACAGCTGAATATTCTGTCACATTTAGGAAGATGTATGGTAAGACAAGCGAGTTGTGATGTCTGTGACAGAAATGATAAAAGTTCTCCCGACACAGCCTGGCAGATACTTGGCTGGAGGAACCGCTTGCTCTCATGGACTCCAACGTCAGCGCAGACACCAGGCCCAGCGCCGCCTTCAAAGGAGAGACACTCCAAATTGCACGGGAGAACCCTTGCCAAAATCGTTTGCAGGCAGCTCCCTCCCACCCTTCTTCTGGGATCCATCTGAGATGCAGGGACGAGACCCTGGAGAAGACCTTGGCCAAGAGAGGTCTGAGACAGCACCTGCCAGCCACCACGTGGCAAGCATCACTCAGCAGAAGCTCAAACCCTCCCATGTCACCTAAAGGCCATTCCAAAAGACTCTCCCCCCTCCCCCTGCAGGCTGCCTCAGTTTACCCACCTGCAAAAGGGACAGTGATCATATCCCAAGCAACCCACCCTAGGGAGGACTGGGGCAGCGCCTGCACGGCACTACGACCGTCGGCAAGCACCTGCCATCCAGTAAGATGTTCTCCATCTAATTTACAGATGCAGTGAGGCCAGGGGACACTCAGGAGTGGTGCTCTTGAGCTGCCTCCTCTTCTTCTGGGGAGTTGTTTTTCACTGGTGTTTGCGAACACAGTTTTGTTGCTAAGAAACTACCTTCATATTGCTCGGAGAGCAAAGACAAAGCAACCGTCAAAATAACACTGTATTTTGACAGTAGCCAGATCGTAACCATAAATGATCCATTTTCCCCGCTCTCCTGTATGCTCATTAACGTAGTCTAAATACCATACTCCCATATATAACCTGCACCCTACACGTACACAGACACGGCACACTCAGGCACCAGGGACCTCTGCCCCATGTGCGGGGGGGCTCCATTGCACCCCAAGCGAAAGCTGAAAGAATCAGACCGGGGAAGAGGAGGGGGCTCTCCAGGGAGGCCCCACAGCTCCCTTCTAGGCAGGAAGATAGCACAAGGTCTTTAAGCAAGAGGTACATGAGAAATAACAGGGAGAAGGTAAGACCTCTGCCCATGTCCACAGCAGCTAGCTCTACATGTCGGCCCTTGTGTGGGGAGAAATGTAATTTTCTGTTGGCTTAGGGTTTGTTGGGTGAGTGGGGGTTGCTTGTTGTGGGTTTTTTTTAAGTCCCAGGGCAGAAAAATGGGGGGAAAAAATAAAACCCATTTGCTGCTCAGTTTCCAAAATGCTCTGTGCCTCTTGCTGCTTTCATGATGGGGAGATCCTGCCACACAGAGAAGATCTGAGCACTCCCTCACCATCGCCTTGACACAGATATGTTGCCAAGCCAAGTCCCCAGGATCCTGAAAACCAGTTTGCCAATGTATCCACCTCCTAGGACAGGAAGACATCTCTACTGCTTCTGCCAGAGCATCTCTGGCCCCTCTTTGTTGGTCCCACTGCAACTGGGAGGACCTGGATGGGTCCCAGAAAAGATGTTAAAAGCAATGCATCTGCCTCCCCAAAAAAGGCAGGAAAGGGGCAAAAGCACCTCCAGGGCAGCAGCAGCTGCAGGACAAGGCTTCTCGTACCGATCCAGGACCATCCAGGATGATGCATGAAGCTAAAAGGCTTGGTGGACACAGTGGTGCAGTGAGGTCAGCAGTGCCCTACTTGCACCAAAAAGCTAGAGGAAAGCAAATGACCAGTTTGCAAATAGCCCATGTGCCTGGAGGGCAGAGGGTAAAGGCAGGGGAGAGAAGACACCTGGGCTGTGCCCACTAACAACTAGGAATTAAACCCACTTCACTGGAAAGCCTCGGCATCACAGGAAGCGCCCTGAGCAGAGGCAGCGTACTGCAGTCAGGTGCCAGTGAGACAAGTGGAGCAGCAGGCAACCACCATGCAGGGAGGGACAGGGACCTCGGTACCTTGTACCCACCTTGCTGCAAAAGCCCGCCAGGGCCGTGGCCCTGCTGCCGCTGATTTACAGGCAGAGGGAAAGGCAGGTAAAAGGCAAGGCTGAAACTGCAACCTGTCATACCAAGGAAACCCAAAGGGTGCTGTGTTTTTGCACACCCCTGGTACAAGAAAAGATGCTCAGAGTCACAGCACAACTGTGGTGGCTCCCACCACCCCAACCGCAGAGCAAACACGTACCTGCCATCCTTGACCACAACCCACCCATGTCAATCACTGGCTTGAGAGCTGACCGAGAACATGGACGCACCACCAGCGAGGGATTGCATCAGTCTGCTTTACAGCCCTCGGTGTGCACTTGTGCAGACAGCAATGCCTGCAGGCAGGGACCAACGGGGCTTGGGAGAGCAGTACCCCACCTTGGATGCTTTTTAGGGCAAATGAGGAAGTAAATTGAAGTCCTGGGATGTGATCCTGCAATATCTGGGTTGTTTGACTCTTCCCCTGGGCCAACCGGAGTGTGGCTCTGGCTGATCCCTTGCTCAAGTGCAAGATGCTTCTGCACATGCCCGAAACCCCAGCCCAGCACTGAACGGCTCATCTCCCATAGACCAGCAGCTTGCCACGTGTGCTTTCCCTGCCAAAACCCCCAAGCTCCACCCCACAGTAGGAGAAAAAGGGAAGGGCGAGAAGAGCTCTGTCGAAACCCACCAAACCCCAAACAACATTTCTCCGCAGCAGAACAAAGCCCTCGGAAATCTCTTCTCTGCTTGGGTCCCCTGACCCACATGAAAGCGGCATTTTTCTGGGCTAATTACACAGGCTTCTCTGAGCCTCCTGGCAGAATACGAGCTGTGAAGGCAGACATCAAAGGGCTCCCAACTTTAAAATAGAGAGCAAAGACGGCATGGTCGGCAGGAGATCTCTCCCCGTTGCCTGTGCTGGCCGCCTGGGTTGAACGTTGGAGGTGACTCGGTTCACGAGACCCCCAGCAAGGAAAGCCTGGGGAAGGGGGGGAGCAGCTAGTCTTTATTTGCATGGCATGTTCACAGCAGGCACAGGCACAGAGTGGGGGTTGGTCCTTGCAGGACCAGCCATTGTCACAGCAAAGCTTTCTGAGGCCGCCATCCAAGGGATGGACCAACTATGGAGCCTGTCTACTAGCTGGGGTGAGCAAGCTGTGGGGCACTGGATGGAGCGGCCAAGGTTGGGCTGTGGGAGAGGATGGGACAGAAGTCAGTGCCACATGCCAGGCAGTGGTGGCTGCCATCACAGCTGGTCTGAGCACCAGCCCTGGATGCTGCATGCCTCAGTTTCCCCAGCGGTGAATGCACTCACTGCACCTGGAGCTCCTGAGATGGAATTTTCCAAACAGGTACTTCACCCTAAAAGCAACCTTCTAGAGGAAGCCTTGGTCCTGCTCAAGCAGAGCACAGCCTGTGCCTGCAGCTCCTGATGGACAAGAAACCTGAACTCTGCTGTTTCCCATTCATTTGGGAGACAGAGAAGATGCCTTTACTGTCCCCTCCAGGAAAGGGGTACCAGCCCCAAACCACCAGCACCTCATGGCCATCCGTCCCCCCTCCTGGCCCAGAAAGCAGCAGACTCTCCTGGCTTTCAGCAAGACGCTCTGACGTACCGGGCATGATTTGCGTCAGAGATGACTGGGGAAGATGAAGCCATCCTACTAGCTCCTCTGGCCCCCACCTTTCACCATCTCCTTTGGGCTTCATAAGGCCTTGCAGCATGGCAAGTACATGCTCCACAGAGCAACCAGCACTCACTCCTTCTCGCTGATGAGCGCACAGAGGTGCCTCCAGAACAGCAAGGCATGACCAGAAACCCTATGGGTCTTCAGGTTCTGGTCCTTCCATGGGCAGCGATTACCCAGGAGTGCTGCCATGAGACATTTCTGCAGTGCCTCAGAAAAGGACAGGGGCAAGGAAATCCACAGTGGATGCTCCGATGTTCAGGAAGATCAGCACACACAAAACTGTCACACGAGGGATGCCAACTCTGCTCATGAATCCAGCCTGGTCCAGCCCTTGGCCTCCCCACTTCTCCCCCAACCTTGGCTCCAGGGGCACGGGGCAAGGAGAAGGGCTGGACGGCACCCTGCTTCCTCCTCAGGAGGAGAAGGAAGATGAAAGGAAGGATGAGGCTGGGATGGCCGAGCGTGGGATGTGAGGGGAAGGTGTCAATTAAAGCAATGAGGTCCTCCGCATCCCCGTGCCTGACAGCCGGGCTGAGCGGAGCTGACAGCCGGAGCGCCGGCTGGCTTCCCCGTCTCGCTTGCCGGAGCACGCTTCCACCCTCTGCACACCCCTGGCTCCAAACCGGCAAGGCCAGGGCACATGGACACCGGCAGTGTGTCCCTTCCCCTGCCCCCAGAGATGCTCCTAATAATGGGAATTATCATGATTTAGGGCTTAAGCAGGCCACGGCCAGCCTGGAGGTAGATGGCAGCAAAGTGGTTGGGGCTGGGTGGGATCACAGAGAGAGGCACTGGATCACACAGAAATAACTAATGAGCACTGCAAGGTCTCAGCCCCTACGCAGGATGGCATCAGCCGGGTACCGGGATGTGGGGAAGGTAGTGATCCAGCAGACACTGGCCAGCAATTCATGCCACCAGGCAGCCAGCCTGCATCCCTGCTCCCCCTTGCCTTCCCTCAGGAATTGCATCCCGGGAGCCCCTGCTTCAACCCCCTGCCTGCCCTCCCTGCAGGCTCAATCCGATTACTGCTGATACACATCTCCTCCTGGGCTCCAAAACACGCTCTTCCCAGCTGAAGGATTTGCAGGGACATGGAAAACTTGTCCTGATTGCGGCGTTAATGGTCGTGTGGCCCATGTCATCACCGAAATGGCCTTAGGGGGAGAGCTGATGGGTCTCTGAAGTCATCAGGACTACCCCACCTCATCTTGCTCCCCTTATTAAAACCATTCATCCTGGGAGCTAAATGAATATGTTTCATCTTCAAATGCTGAGACACAACAGCAAGCAGGCAGAGATCTAATAGAACAATACCCATCTAATCATGCCTATTTTTCTCTCCCCATCCTGCCTTCATATTACACACGCGGCCACAAGACCAAGCCAGGGCTGCAGGCAATGGGTGAGGACGGGGCACAGCATGCACCCAGCTTTGCCCCTGCCGTTGCACCTTGTTCCCCCCACACCAAGCTCTTCCTCCCTCTGCTGCAGTGGAAAAAGCCCCAGGACTTTTAAAACTAATAAGCCTGACAGATACCGAGCCTAACAAGTCTAAGGGAGCCAGGGAAGCAGGGCAAGCCCTCCACCACCGGCAGACCCCTGCTTCCCATGGGAATACTGCACGCTGTACTGTCCATGAATCATTTTGGCACTCCGTCCTGCACCCACCACAGGTTTTCCCAGCTCCCGTTTCCTTAGATACAGGGTTGATTTTTTCCCTTGTTTGCTAAAGCACCTTTCTGCACGCATGACACTGGGGGAAGCCTAACAATTTTGTGTTTCTTGCATCTTAAGGGTCTCCAGCAAGGTCCCCAGCTGGGGACAGGGTGGTGGAGGACACAGCAGGCAGGAGCACCAGGAAGGGCTGAAGATGGCTAAGGTGGTTAATCCGTTGCATCTTTCAAGAGCCTGCTGGAGACGCTGCTGGCCTCCACTTCCTAACCAGAGTTTACACAGCAAATCCCCGCTCTATCTAATTATTAACGATAATAACAGTGGCTGGCTCACTGGATGCCATCTGGAGCCCTGCCACATGTGTCCGCCGGCCCTGGGAGGGCTGGGAAGGGGCTGACCTGGGGGGTGAGGGCCAGGGCTGGGGTTTGGCTGGGCAGTGGGTACCAGCTCAGGATCGCCCCGAGGACCTGGTGGGCCCACCCAAGCTGCCATGCTTGTGTTCGCTGCTGTGGCAGGCTTCATAAGGCTCCGCTCTTTGACTGGCGTTGAGTTTATGTGAAAGTAATTAACAGTAATTAATCCTTAATTACAGTAATTAGCCAAGTCGCAGTAAATTAAACCACATCTGGAGCAGATGAAGGCTTCTGAACGGGAGGCTAGTGCAGGCGACAATCGGAGAGATGCTGAATTCATCTGACAGCATCTGATTAAGGCTACCTGTTGCAAGCGGCTCATTTGCATCATGTTTTTGTTTGTGTTTGGCAGTAACCCTTTCAGCCGGGCTCCCACCCCTCACCTCCACTCCCCCTGCCCTCTTCTACCTCCCTATCAGCCCCCGTAGAGCTGTGTGGATCTGTGAGAAGGAGGAAGCAGCTCCAACCCAAGAGCCAAGGGTTTCCTTGCCATCCCCCCCACCGACCAGCCCAGGATACCCCAGGGCAGTGGGAACGAGCATGCATGGGGCAAGGGAGCTGCCGGGCTCCCTTGCACCCTCCAGAGAGCAGGAGCTGCTCAGGGGGTGGTATATAAACCACCCACCCCACAGGCAGGCACTGGGCAGGGGATGACCGAGCAGGATGGAGGTGGAGCGATGGAGGCAGCCAGCTTCGCTTGTCGGCTTCCCCACATCCTGCATCATAACAGCTACAATAATAATAATAATAACAATAATAATAATAAAAGACCTGGACTCCAAAGGGGAGCACATTAGCAAAAAGGGGCAGGTTATTATTAATACCACTCAGCATTTACCCAGTGCCATGCAACCTCAGAGACCTTCACTGCTGTTTAGCCACACTCACAGGGAGGGGGAATCCTTCCCTTCCCTTTCTTCCTGCAATTGAGAAACCACAAGACAGAGAGGTGAAACAGGCTACAAGAAGCTCAGCTACAGCTTGTCATGTTTGAACGCTGAAAGAAAGAGCTCAGGTAGCAAATTGCACTGTGCTGACTTGGTTTCATGCCTTCATCCCACACAGCCAGGACGCATGGTTGGCTCTGAGCTACTAGAAAAATACTGAGGACCATTCACAAAAATATCTTACACTCTTCTGGTCCTCAAATTGCACCACTCACCAGCAGCCCAAACCTTGGGACAAGGATTTCCATGAAGGCAGGCAGATGCCAATGGGATTTCAAGACCAGAACTGCAACCATGATAGTCCAAAAGCAATTGCCCAATTTCAGTAAGTATCGCAAAAGCATCAGGGCTTAATTGCATGCAATTAATTAACATGAAGGTCCTGCGTATCTTGCCTTTACATCATACAGTATAGGGTGGATGGGTGGTATACCTAGGCTCCTGAAGCCTAGGCAGGGAGCGCCTTTGATACTGAAATATTGTCTTTCCTCTGGAACTCAAACCGTTCAGGATTGCCAAAGCCAACAGCTGCAACAGGCCCTGGAAATGATCAGAAGAACCTCATTTTATGAAACTCGGAAAAGAGCTGCGTTTGCCTCTGATTGCAAAATAAAAGCAACCTTTTGAATTTCCTGCACACACAAGAGCCTTGCAGAAAAAAATGTTTCCCCATGTCTGCTTTGACTCCCCATCAGGCAGGATTCCCCCATACCGCTGAAACCCAGCTGAGTGCTGAAACAGCCACCAAACAGCCAATGTCCGATGCCCGTTTGTCCCACAAACGCACTTTGCCATCTGTGTCTTTGTTGGAGAAAGGGGAATTCACAGCTTTCCTCCCCTCTCAAGGAGAAACGTGGTGTCCCTCAGCCCCCAGGGCCACCCACCACCAAATGGAGCAGGAAAAATTAAGTAGACTGAAGCGATGCTCCACCAAATCTCACCTTCCCAAACTAGACAGGTCTCTGAACCAGGATGCTATGTCGAGATGGCTGCGCCTGGTGCAAGAACAATGTGTGCCCACCAGCGGGAAAGGATTTTGCAGTCAACTTCAAAGAGTGGGGATGGTTCCTGTTTCACACCCCCAAAATGAACTCACACTGTCCTTTCAGTGCAATTTTGCTTTTAATCAATAGTTTTCTAAATAGATATTCCATCAGCTTTGCACTGGAGATCCTTCACAGCTATGGCATTTACAGCAAATCACATTATCTTGCTGCAGCCAGATTTTTGGCTAAAAAAAAATATTAAATTCATATGAATAAAAGATTCCCTCACAAACATCTTCAGGAAATACAGCCCCCAAATCCACAATGCCAACATTTTGCCTTGCCCAAAAATAACATAAATTGTGAAGCTGTAACCAAATAGGCACAGCCTGCTCCAGTCAGGCAAAAAGAGTGTGGGACATAGCTTTGCTACAGAAGCAGCAATGACCTCAGATGGCTTAATGGTGGAGGAGGCAGGACAGCCTGGTTGGGCCTGCTTCTCCTCTGCCGGTATCAGCCAACAGCTATCTGTACAGACCATAGATGCTAAAGGTGTGGCCTTCAAAGCTGCAAAATATTCAACATCTCAACTCGCGTGAATAACCAAGTTTCCAGTGTGTGGGCAACTCAACACTCTTGGGAAGACAGTCATTTTGGACCCAAGCAGCCATTTCATTTCAGCTTGTGCGTGTCTTTGTATCCAAATTTCCTCCAATCTCTCTTGGCTACGAAGCTTCATCTCTGCACACACAAGGAAGCCCCTTCCCCATGCATTGAGAGGCTCAAGAGAAAGGGCTCCCAGGACAACTCCCAGCTGTTCCACCCTGGATCAGGAAATGATGAGACCCCTCTCCCCAGATGACAGCACAGGTGAAGTAGTGCAACCCCGTCTGCTCACCTGCCCATTGCTCCTCTCAATGCTAGCAAAGACTTGCAAGAATACGAGGAGTGGGTCAGTGCCTCCTACAAGATGGATCAGCAATGTTGCTGTTGGGTCCAACTAGACCCAAAGCTAAAAGCTCCCTAAACCTCCAATGTTGCTCAGCCCAGTTGCCCTGCCTGCTTGCAATTGGTACATCTCCAGCTTTCAAGCCTATATCGCTCATGGTGGCTCCAACCTGCATAAGTAGCAATGTGAGTCCCTTTGGCTTTTATTTACGTGGCTGGGAACACACGTCCCTGCTCTTTGCGCTACAAATCACTGGGAAAGCACCAAGGGAAACATGCCTCCCATGTAGGCAGCGTGACTGTTAACTCCACCAACTTGACCCCCTCCCCCCTTTTCAAGCCCAAATAGCCCCTTGGGACTTTTGGTGCAGAAGTCCTTCAAAGAGCAATCCAGTAGTTGCTCCATTTCCAGTAGTTTCGCACCAGGTCAAATGAGAAAGCAAATACAACCACAGAAAAACTAACAATGCCATGAAGAGGGGAGGCACATCTCGCTTCTCCTCTCCAGGGTGTGGGAGATATGGCCATACCGAGCGACACAGCCAGGTGGGCTTTCCCAGCCATCAAGTATCACCATTTTTGGACCAAACACGAGTGTGGAAGTTTTAACCTGAAAAACAGAGTGTGTGGGGTGGGGAAATTCCCAAATAAAACCAACTAAAACTAAGCTTCTACACCTTACAGTCCAGGAAGGCAACATGGCCCAAGGACCTGGGGCTGGGGAGGTGAGAGATGGCAGATCTGCCCAGCCCTGCCAGGTACCTGGCACGGATGTGACCGTCATTGCAGACAGATGCAAACACACACGTTTTATGGACATGTGTGTGCTCCTTTCAGGCCGAAGACTCGGGTCCCCCCTCATCTGCACAGTTCGAATTAATTATACACTTTAATTTCATGAATTATTAATTTGATTCTGACTCGGCAGCTTACGATTATCCAGCGCTACAGACTATGCAATTCCAGCTTCATTAAAACATCACCAGCTGCCTGAGAGACAGACATTAAATAGCAGAGAGTAATAATAAAATTAAGCTCCCTGTGCATAGCAACAGAGTCTTCCCCAGCCGCACACGGTGAGGGCCCAACTGGTAAATAGGTCCCTTCCAGGAGCTTTATTCCCTTCCTGAGGCTGGTCCCACCCTTCTCCCTTGCCAGGAGGATGCTGCTCCCAGGATGCGTGGGAGCGGAGGACCAAAGGTCTGCAAGAGCACCCCTGGGATGGGGGCATGGCCGAGCGATGAGGGTGAGTGGCATCCCCCTCCCAACACCCTCCTTGGTACCCGCAGCAAGGATGGGGAAGGGTCTGGGGCTAACATTGCCTCCAAATAAATAAAGCTGGAGCGCTGCCTCCCAGCGTCTCCCTGGCAAAACAATTTATAGAGGGAAAATGTCGGAATTTAGACATTCCATTTAGCTGCTTCAGAAATCTAAGGACCCCAAACCTTGTGGGATTTGAGAAATCGATGGAATTAATTAAGGGAGATGTCCAGCGGTCTCCGCTAAGTAATCAGCAGGTACAGTAGACCTGAAATTCTATAAAGAAAAATGGGAAGGGATGACATTGAAGGAGGCAGTGGGGATTAAAAAATGAGCATCCGAGTGGTAAAGGCGCACACCCATTGATCGCTGCATTACGGATTAAGGCTTCAACGAGCAGCCAGAAGATTCTGTAGCAGAAAATGGTTACAGAGGATGAGCATGAGCAGAGCAGATATATATAACCTCTGACAGCCAGGAACAACTGAGACAGAGGACAGCGCTGCAGCGATCCCCACAGCAAGAAAGTTTTGGGGAAGGGGAGGAAGGGGAAGTGGGGGGAGCTCAGAGGGAGCCATTTTGTGCGAGGGAGACCTGCCCAGGAGGAGGGAGCGGTGTCCCCTGCCCACCCCAGGGAGGAAGGTGGAGGGGGGCATCCAGAACTGGTGCCAGATGGGGGGACATTGGAGTGGGCAGCGAGGTGGGGAGGGAGCACTTGCGCACTGGCCTGGGAGGCCACTCCATCAGCAAACAGTTAATGCCTGGGAATGAGGCGCACCCCAAGCAGACATATACACACTGACTAGACCTGCCTGCACTGCCTGCCTGCCTGTCACAGGGCTCTCCAGACCACGCTTCAGCTCTCTGCCCTGCCGCAGGCTCTCAAGGAGAGCTTTAATCCTATGCTCCTTGGTGGTCCTGTGCTTTGGTTTCCCAACCATCCCATCTCCCATGGGATGACCGCATCTGAGCCCAGGAAGGCACCATCACCACTTGGACCACATCCATGTGGCAGCGGCTTCCCGAGGTCGCTCTGCCCAAAGCACAGCCCCAGGTCACACAGCTACCTGACCCCTGAAAGCCAGGCTGGACCCTCCTCGCAAGGGCAGCTGTGGGCAGCAGCAGGCAACACTACATTAAGGGGCAGGTTGCTGGTGACCACCATCCACCTTCAGAAATGAAACAAGTAGGGCATGATCATGTCTTCAGACACTCTGGGTATGCACCAGAGGGGGATAAAGCAAGATCACCCTGGGGGTGCCACCCTGAAACCTCCCAGCACACAGCCACCCCCCCATGCATCAGTAGCACCACATTTGTGCCACGATTTGGGACCAACCACAGACAAGACGTGCTTCTCCAGAGGTCCCAAGCATCGCCCAGACCATGGTACCAGACCATGTTGCATGTCAGTCAGTTCAGACAAGACTTCAGCAATGTGGTGAATGCAGTTTTCCATGCTTAAAATGGATCCTTGCTGGGAACATTACAGCTGCATCCAATGCCTTGTGCAAACAGAGCTGCTGCCTGGAGGACACCCTTGGGAAGCAGCAGCACCCCACTCAGCCATCCTGCCTTCCAGGCCAAAACTGAATTGGGATTGTTGGAACATTTCAATGAGAAATTTCAAAAATAAAACCAAACCCCCTGGAGCCACATGAAGCGGCAGCTCCATGTCTGCAGAGGTCGCGGGGCCAGGGCCAGCCCCCCATCGCCCTCCCGCCCGCTCCTCATACATATGCATCACTGTAAGCCAGCGAGAGCTAAATGTCAGCAGTGCCAGCATGTGCGCACAGCTGAGGGGACCCTTGCTTCGCAGGACAAAGGCAGGCGCTTTGGGGTATGGGAGGCACAGACCGGCCAGACACAGCGGGGAGAAGGGCTCACCCCACACATGGATGCAGCCATGGGCACCCAGCTGCTTCAGCGGGTGGCTGAAAGCTAGCGAGGCTGGTGAGGCTGAAGCACGCTTCCAGCAAAGGGCTGTTTGCAGCCTTGTGAGCGCCTGGATGGGTCTGGCAGCCCCTGTGCCCCCACCCTGGCACTGCCACTCCCACCACCACCACTCACACACACACAGGAATATCTCCATCCTTCATCCCTTAAATATCTTTTTAAAATCTGCTGGGGACCAAAAAAGCATGCCTGAAGGTCACGGCATTTTGAGCCAAACCCAGTGAGAGTGTCCTGGCTGGGAAAGGGTCCACAAAAACATCTTCCCTCCCCAGCCCGAGCTGGGCTGCCTTCCCAGTCCTGCAGGAAACACCCAGCTGTACTTGGATGGGCAACCTCCACGGAGCATCTGGGTCACTCCTCTTGTGTGGCTCTGGGAGACAGAGCAGGACACCAAGTGGACCTTGTCCCCTTCATCATAGAGAAAGACAGCATCACCTTCTCCATTGCTGGTTGAGGGACACAGAAACCCCAGTCTCTGTGCCAGGCAAGGCACAGGGACCAGGGGACACAGGATGGGGAGTTGCCTGTTCAAGCTGAAGTGAGATGCACCTGCCTGCAGAAGGCTGAACACGTTGTCCCCAGACCCAGCACAACAAGACACCAGCATAAAGAGGCCATGACCTCCTGAAAAGCATGGGTCTAACAGATGCAGCAGCATAAACACAGCTCATCCTTTCTCCCCAGAAAGGCCTCCTCTGTGTCCAGGCTGAACTTTGACAGCTCTCTCTGCCCCCATGTCTCTGCACATCCTTGGATCAAGCCCTTCCGGCTCCAGCCCTGGGTTCCCTCAAGCCAA
Organism: Pandion haliaetus; assembly: GCA_013401275.1. Lineage (NCBI taxonomy): Eukaryota > Metazoa > Chordata > Aves > Accipitriformes > Pandionidae > Pandion > Pandion haliaetus. The sequence goes on along the minus strand of VYZV01011994.1, from coordinate 78,766 downwards.
CCCCAATCTGCCCCCAGGCAGGAGCTGCCAATCCCACAGCCCGGGCCAACAGCAACACCTTGCAATCACACTTGGGAGGCCTTATGGGTGCCCAGCGACACGCCAGGCAGTGTGTGTTTTCCAATCCATGTGTCAAAGAGCCTTGAGCAAAGGCTGTAGCAGATGCAGAACATTCAGCAGATTCCTTCCCCTGGCTGCATTACAGTGGGAGGCAGGGAGCAGCCCTGGCCCTCTGCCCCCCGCCTTCCCGGCCCCCAGCAGGCATTTGGCATCCAGTGCCACGAGCTCCTGGGGCAGGCACGCTTGTCGCCACAAACATCCTCCCTCAAAGCAGGACGCCTTCTCCCATGGGGCAAACATTAGTGGGACAACTGGAAACGTTCAACTTGATTATAATGCTTTAAGAAAAGGTCACGGTGAAATTTCAGTGCTTTACCTTGAGCTCTGTTTGTTCTCTGTGGGATGAGATGGGAAGAGTCAGCTTGCCCTGACTCGTGGCATCCGCGTAGCTCTGATTGCATTTCACGGGCCGGCAGCAGGCTGTTGAGCCACAGCAAACCCCCCAGCCCTGGGGACTGAGATAAGTCACTGCGGATGCGCTTGTGGGGGCACGCGCTGGACCACCACATGATAGCTGGACCATGTTTTCACTCCAAAAGTTGCCCAACCCTTAGCTGATTTTGCACTGTGCTTGCACTTCTGCTGTCAAAACAGGACAAATACACCCAAAAAGCATGGAAAAGTAGCCAGCAATTCCTAGACAGCATCTCCCTTGGAGTCGGGAAGGTTTTCCAGCACGCCATTTGGCTTCATCTTTTCGGGCCTTAAAGGGAGCCGTGGCCAAAACCACAATAGGCAGCGGCACTGTGGGAGTCAAGCATCGCTCAGACCACAGGTGACCCTCGGCCACCACACCTGTCCCACCAGCACCTTCCCCTGCTCCTAGAGAGGGAGGGCGAAGCAAGGGCAGCCAGTACTGAAGGACTGACACGGTTTCTGCCAGCACTATGAGCAGGACCAGGTCTGAGCCCTCGCTGAGCGGCATGAAGCTCAGGAGCATTCCAGCTTCCCCAGTCCCTATCCTTGCAATCTGGCATGATTGCTCTGGGACTCATTAACAAGCCACTTTGCCCTCCAAGCTGAGGTGCACAATGACAACCCACTGAAAGGCCCACAGCTGGTGCAGAAGGTGGCCAGCACTCCCCAAAACACATGGCGACAGGAGAGGAGCAGCCTAGCATCCCTCCTCCTCTGTGCATCGGAGCGGGAACAGCTCTGACCCACGGCAAAGGGTTTGCCATCAGTTGGGTGAGAGGAAAACCAAGGTCAGTTTTGTTTGTGGCCAACTGCCCCCAGCACTGCTCCTGCTGCAATAATTAAATCTGTCGTCCAACAATTTGCTGCTGGGGGAGTTCTCAAAAGGTCTCCAAGCAGAGCCAGGAGATGAGCGCTAGTGGAGATGGAGCCCTCTGCACCTGCTGGGGTCCAGGCTGCCAGGTCCAGTTGGGTGAAGGGAGGAGGAAGAGCCACCAGGAGCTGCCTTCAGCTAGGATGACTCCCCAGGAAAAGGAAAGGGAAGGCAGCAGAGGGTTTTTGGAGGAGATTTTAAAACAGTCAGTTCCAGCAAACCAGACTGAAAGCCCGAGGTGCTGAGTGCTCTTGCAGCACCCGGAGGTGGCCGAGCAGCATCCTTTCCCAGAGGCAGCTGCCATGATCCAGCCTGCAAAGCATTCCCCAAAGGGGAAACGGTTCAAGAGGGTACCGCAGCACAAATTATTATTTCCTGATGCCTGCTGATGCAGCCAGAGCGCATGGCCAGTGTGACACTCCTCCACAAGCTAGGATGCAGCTGATGGGTCCCCTCGGCAGCATCCTTCCACTGAAAGACAGCCTCGGCGAAGGTGATGCTTGCTTCAAAGCCAGGGAGGACAGAATCAGCCTCGGCTTGTCAGTGGGGCTGTGGCAGACCCCGGAGGCAGGCAGACCCTTGTTCTGCAGCGCTTGCTCTCAGTTTTCTGGAGCACGCAGACGCACCTGCCCGCAGAGCTGGGATGCTGTATTCCCACCACTCCAGCAGTGCCACTTGCAACAACTCCCAGCTGCTGCCAAAAGGTATTTTTAGCTGCATTATTTATTTGAACACCTGCCTGAGACTTCAAGGCAGAGTACGGAGACTGAGCAGCGGAGGGAGGGAGGGAGGAGCGGCACCGGGAGATCTGGACCATTTCCACTGGAAGATTCGAGAGCAGAGACACAGGTGCAATGGAGCAAGACTCCGGCTACACTGAGGAAGAGGACGGCATAGCTGGGATCACGCACCTGCACCACAAACAGCACCAAGTTAACCCAGCTTCTGGGAATAGCCGAGTACCACTGCAGACTGGGAAGATGCTCTAGCCACCCTCACTGAGAGGCTGCCTTTGGGGAAATTGGGCTTGTTGGGTTTCCCACCACACATGATTTCAAGATGCTCTGGCCCAATGTGGTGTCTGCAGCAGGAACACCCAGATCTCGCTGCCGTACATCATCTTTTCCACATAAGCCCATTTTGGGGAGAAAACTCAGCAGAACTGCCCTCTTTCAAAATCCCTTTCCTCCACACAAAACCAATTCCACCCCAAAAGCAGCCCATTGCCCTGTTTCAGAGAGCCAGCCCCAGAGGAAAGAGGATGAAGCAAGCAAAAAGCAGGGGAAGGAAGGGTGCTGAGAGGCAGGACAGACATACTTCACTCTTCTTCCCAAAGATGGAGATGCCCTCAGGGGTTTGGGGGGCCCACAGGGTAATTGAGGGGCACACGGAAAGTGATACAACACCCCTGCGTTATTTTTGCACACCTTTCTTGCCACCCCATTTACTCATGTGAACAAAACCCACTGCCTCGCTCCCCTTCTGCTGAAATAATCCCCCTTCTCCCTGAAATCAGCCAGGAAAAGGAGGGAAAAAAAAAAAGAAAAAAAAAGAAAAGAGCATCTAAAAATAAAGGCCAGGCCAGAGTATGTGCCTCTTCGTTGGGCTCCTGTGCTCACAGATCTGCTTATTTTGGCCTATCTCTCCCCAGCGATAAGGCAGCTAACAGCCCGTTATCAGCCAGTCGGTGAAAATGTGCTCCAGCCTGATTAGGGCTCAGTCTTTGCCAAGGTTATAAACAGCCGTTATCGTTCTCCCAAACAGAATAATCCGGACAGTATCAGCTCAGAAACATATGGGCCACACAGCGAAGATAGCCGCTGACGGACACTTCATTTTAATTGTAACGAGTGGTTAGCAGCAGCCTCCAGACAACAGACACAACTGCCCAATTGGCAGTGGGTTCGCATCTCTTCCTGCAACCCTCCTCCCTCCTGCTCACCGCTGCTTTTCTCCTCTCCCCTCTGCCTTCCTCCCCTCGACTTAGCAGACCCCTGGGTGAGCACCCCTGCAAGGCTGGGAGAGCCCTGCCCAGTCCCTGCAGAGCTGGGGGGGAAGTGGGGAGGCAGCACCCTCCTTATCTCTGCAGCTGGAAAACGCGCACTCAGTAGCAGTGGCATGAGTGTGGCTGTGTCACACCTGATGGGCTTACAGCCAGGATGGCATGAGCGGGAAGCAAGAGGGTGCACAAGGCCACTGTGATGGTGAGGAGGCACCCACGCCGACCTCTCCACGGGGGATGGAGGCAGAGCGATGGGTCCCCACCGAGGAGTGCAACACCCACGCACCTGGGTCCCCCCTCCATGTAGCATCCCAGCATTTCCCTGCTGCCTGCCTGCACGCCAGCTCGGCAGCAGGCAGGGCACGGGAGGAGGGGCAGCAAACCCTCATTTCACATTCTCCCAGTGTCCCTTCTGTGTCATACTTCTCCCCCCCCCCCCCCCTTTCCAAAAGGGGTGGTTTAGCTCAGAGAGTCTTAAACACATTTGCATTCCCAAGACAAGCTTAGGCATAAATTCATCTCAGTACAGGGGCCTTTTTTTCTTTTTTTTTTCCTTCCTCCCCATCCTCCTTCTTTTCCTCCCTCCTCCTTTTCTCTCCAAACCCAAAATGAATTCAGCAAGAACCCTTGCAATTCTAGCACCGTTGCGCTGCGCAATGTGGGATTACAAGGGATCTGAGGGCTTTCCTTTTCTTCTGACTCACGGCGTGTGGTGTTGCTGCTTGGTTTTGTTATTAACAATACGTAGGGATAAGGCTCTTAGCCCATTAGCTGCACTAACCTTCTTCCCACTTTCTTCTACAGCCAGCCCCAGCTCCCAGAAAGCACACCTGAGCTCCACACTCCCCCTGCAGGGAAAAATCAGGAGAAAAAGGGGAACCCCAGCCAAAAAAGGACAACAAAATGTTAATATGGGGAGGCAAGCTAAAAACCTTAGGAAGACCCTGGACTGAGCTTCAAGTCACGGACACTTTCTCAGATAATCTGTATTCCTATCTTGGTGCCAGCGGAGCTGTGATCAGAATATCCAAGGTCTCATAAAAGATTCAGGGCTTATTGACTTCCTTGCCTTCACTGCCAGTTTGTAGTGCTCCTGCCTGCTCCTGCTCAGCCTCCAAAGCACCCACTGCCCCTTGCAAGTTGCCATCGTAGATGCCAAAGTTGAAGACATCTACTTCTGCAGCTGTGCTGGACCAGTAGAACGGAGTAGTGAAGGAAGGCTCTAGTCCTGAGCAGGGGGACATATTCCTGGCCCCCAGCCCCTGTGGGAGGCACTTCAGGCAACCCTTCACCCCATTGGACATCCCCACCCCAGAACAAACCCCTCTTAGATGTCCCCATGGCCATTCTGGCAGCACCGGCCACCATGGCGGGCAGGCAATGCTCCACAGGCAGCAGGCAGAAGAGCAGATTTATGAGTTGAGTCACACATTTAGGTGAAATCACCCCCAAGCCGGAAAAAGAAAAAACTTACAGCAGGGACCACTCAAAAGCAGGTTCCCCCCCCAGATCATATGTGGAATGAGCTCTTCAAGGGCTGTCTCCAGCAGCTTTGCAGCCCAGTTTTGCTGCATAAGCAGCCCTGAGCAAATGTGCCAACCAGAGAATTCAGTCCTTGCAAATTTATGGTCAGTGTTACTCGGCCACAGCCCTAAGGAGAAGGCAGGGGATGGGGGCAGGCACCCAGCCCTTTGGAACACGCCATCTTGTCATCACTCACATACTCACTGGTTTTAGGCCCAAAATATCGGGTGAATGGTGAACGTGGCATAAATTGCGTTGTTTACATGCTAGAGGTCTTCATGCATGAGTTACACAGAGATGCCCATGAACACCACGTAGAACCAGGCATGATATAACCATCAAATCCACCCAGGCACCCTATTAATTGTATTCCCGCATCACCTAAAAGCCTTACATATATGCCAAGACTCCATACTAGAAGGCACTGCACAATATAGGAAATAAATCCATATAAAAATAAAATACTGCATAGGAACACATAGATTTATATATACATATATGCTCAAACACACACATGCATTTGTTTACATATCATATGTTCATACACCCTCATATAGCACGTGTGTATACGCCCCCTCAAGGCATACCCAGACACATACATATATACATATCTGCATATAGATATAGACTATTTATACATACACAAGCTATACAAACGCTCTACACACCCTGCTCGGTGACAGCTCAGATTTTCAGTAATATCATAATATTATTTTTTAGATCAGTTAAGGTATAAAATGTGCGCTCTCTCAGTCTTTAATATTAATAAGTCTTGTAACTAGCAGTTTCTCGTAGCTCCAAATTCTTGAGCACAACTAGAAAGGGCACTTATCCTGAAAAATCTAATAAATTTACAGTTTTATATACTTCCTTCAATTGTAAAAGTCTTGTTCAATAAACTTTAAAATGCCACTATAGAGCAATAACACAGACAGTATAAACCCAGCCCTGGGAAAGCTGTGCAACCAGAAATTGTTCCCCTTTCTGCTACAGCAATAAAGTTTTATATGTTTGAACTGACTGTAAAAAGGTTTGAATGTTGGCAACTGGGGAATAATCTGTCTTCTTTATAGTTATTATCATATTTCCCACAAGACCCTTTGGTCTGTGTCAATCCTTCTCGTATATGACACCTTTGTACTGTCAGCGAAAGCAAGAATACTTAACTTTTTGCGTGCGCGTGCGGCTGTGACTGGAGGTCCTTTGCTCTGCTTTTCTTCAGATTACAGCACACGGGAATAAATTACCTGTGACGTGCTGCAAGGGAAGCCTTTTACCAAATCAAGCTGACTTGGAGTGCAAAGCTCCAAAGAAAAAAAAAACAGGATTTGTGGACTGGTTCTCAAGGTGCCAGGGGTAAGAGCAGCTGCCACCGAATGGGGATGCTGCTGTCCCCATGGGCTCCCCAGGACACTGGGTCTCTGCAGCCCCAGGGCAGGCAGCATCCCCCATCGGTGGCATCTCCCTGTTGCTCTTTCATAAGAAAGAGATTTTGAGTTGAGATTGGCTCCTCCTGCCTCTCACCACCATCTGAAGGCAAGGGCAGGTCCAGTAACAGCACCCACAGGTTCAGCGGTTGGAGACAGAGTACCCAGACGCCTCCTGGACAGAAACATTTTGGGGATTCTCACTGAATCCCAAAGAAATCGGATCCACAACCCAAAGAAGCAGCACGCAAATACAAGGAAATTCCTCAAACTCATCCATTTCACAAACAGATGATGCTTTAATTGGTTGCAATTTTTAACTAGCTGGGAGCTCACAAACCAAGATAAGGATGAATTTTGTCATGAGACCTACAGCAAGCCTGGACCTTGGCAGCATCCAGCTGATCTCCAGAGGAGTTGCTGTGGCGGCAACCGCAGGGTGCAATGATGCAGGAGAACGGGGTCCTCAGCCTTCAGCAACCTGACACCACGCGATCCCCGACTGTGAACCATCTTTCAGGTGGCAAAGATGAGGCTCAATCAGAGATTGAGATGTCAGAAGAAGTGATGTTAAAGCACGTTTGGAAAATGAAAAATGAGGAGTCACCAGGACCAGATAATACCTGCCTAAGAGTTCTGCAGGGACTCAGAAATAAAATGATTGCATATTTTCATTAGCAGCTCAATCTCTCATTACACTAGAGGACACAAAGTGTCATACCCTATTTTTAAAAAATGGAGTGAGATGAGCCACAGATTCACCGACTTGTGAGTCTCACTTCAGTACCGGCTAAGATGATAAATAGATAGGATAAAGCCTCGAGATGGACACAATACCACTGAGATTAACTAGCAGTGCCCGTAAGGAAGAAGAAAACGTACCTTGCTAATCTATTACAACTGCTGCACACCCAGCAACAGAAGGCATGAAGCACAGTTGGCATTGTTTGGAGTCCCCCAAAGTTTCATCAGTTGACAAATTTAACTCTTCTCCAAGCAAAAGCAAGGATTAAAGGTTGGTTAAGAGGTGAAAGAGAGTAGAAATAAATGGCTTTTTCAACAAGGCCACAGGTGCAGAAGGTTTGCCCACTGCTGCTTAGTAAGTTTATTGCCAGGAGAAGAGCAAGAGCAGCAGTAGGTTTGAGGAGAACATAAGCAGTAGGTTTCAGGAGAACATGAGTCCATTAGCAGGGACTCCCAAAGGCCGAGATACTCCTTCAAGGACGTGTGAACAAAGCTCCCCAAGCTGGAGATAAGACGGTGGGTTAAAGTCAGCAAGGGTAAAATGCACAAGGAAGTAATTTAATTACTCACACACACTGACTACGACAAACTTTGCGCAGTCACGCTGGACACCTAGCGAAGCGTGAAGGGAAGGGGCGGTGAGAGTTGCCAGAGCTGCCCCCTGCCCTGAGGCTTCTCACCCCCCGCAAGCCCATCATCCTTTTAAGAAAGATGGAGAAAGACTTTTTACCAGGGCCTGTAGTGCTAGGACAAGGGGTAATGGTTTTAAATTAAAAGAAGATAGATTTAGATTAGATATAAGAACAAAATGTTTTGTGGTGAGACACTGGAAGAGATTGCCCAGCGAACTTGTGGATGTCCCATCATTAGAAGTGTTCAAGGTCAGGTTTGATGGGGCTTTGAGCAGCCTGATCTCATGAAAGGTGTCCATTAGGGTGGACTAGATGATCTTTGAAGGTCCCTTCTCCAACCCAAACCACTCTGTGATTCTGTGGACCTGCAAGCAGGAGATAATGCCACCCATTGGGTCTCCTCATGGGAGAGCTACAGAAAGACTCTGTAAGGAGGAGGGATGGAAATGAGCACCAAATGCTCATTAGCCTTCAAAATACAATTTGATAGTTAAGCGGACGACTGGAAAAGCCATTGACATGAACCAGAAGAAGATGTCAGAGATGCACGCAGCCTGCCCTCCCCAGGCATAACCACAGAGCTGGAGTGGCACCAATCGCCACAGCTCCTCCTGATCCAACCCATCCCTCCAGACACAAGAAATGACATTTGAAACACAAACCAAGCACCATAACCACAGGGTTTTGGTTCTGGACCCCAGCTTAGCACTTTGCACAACCAGCCACGAATGACAGCAAAGCCCCTTGCCTTCCCACAACTTCTGCCACTGATGAAAGAGAAAGGCCAGGTCGAGGGCCACCTCTTCTCGTGCCCTGCTCTGGGGCTGTGCTCCTCACCTTGCCGGCTGAGCCCCCAAAACCTCCGCACCCACCCTCAGCAGGACCCCAAATTCGCAGCCACCCCAAGCGAGCCATCGGGCTGCTGCTTGCCAATGGCTGCATCCCTTTGCACCTCCCAAGCAGCACGAGACCCTTTGCTAACGAGCGATGAATAAATCTCTTGGTGCTCACCGTGAAGATGCTCCATTCCAGGCTTGTGGCAAGCCCAGCAAGCACTGCTGTGCGGGAGGGGGGTTCTGCAGGGACCCGGGCAGCGCTCCCCTTGTTCCACGTGGACAACCCGGCTCTTCCCACTGCACCTCAGCATCCCAGCTCCGAACCTGCCGGATCTCAGGGCCACAGTCAAGCGGGGCACGCGCCCCCCAACCCGCCAGGGGAGTGGCAAGGGTTAAGTCCAGCCGGCAAGGCGCATCTCTGTTGCAAGAGTCCATTCCCTCCCGCCACATTACCTCATTCATTTCTTATATGCGGATGGTTTATTCTCCCATGAGCACCCTCGCTGGCAGACATGGCGAGTGTAAAGTCCCCTCCCTCCCCTGTATTTCTCTATCCATCACATTTAACACTCTGACAGTAACAGTCTATAATGTTTCTATTCTACAAAACCGCTCTGTCAACTCCGGGCTTCCAGAGCAGCAACTGAGGAAAATAAATAACATCAACGCCAGGCCCGACAGTATCACAGCTTGCTTTCTGCTGGGGGTTTTTTTGGGTTTTTGGTTTTTTTTTTTTTTTGGGAAAGGAAAGGAAGGGAAAAAAAGGAGAGCAAGAGAGAAAGGGGGAAAAAGTGCAGGCGTGTAACGTGCAGAGAAAGACAGACAGGACTTCCCTTCCCACCTAAATGAAGGACTGGGAGACCCTCAGAGATGGGCACTTCCAATGCAGAGGAAGGGGGAGCCCACTGCCCCCACCCTGCCACACTCTCACCCTGCGCCCGTATTCCCCAGGGACACGATGGCTTAGGGGAGGGGAGACAGGGGTCTGTACCCCAGCTCCCCTTTAATGCTGCCTCTGCCTCTGCCAGCTGAGGGTAAGCGCAGGCAGGCCAGCAGCTGCCTGCACCCAAGGGCAGGAATGGGCTGGGCAGTACTTGCAGAGGCTATTTGGGGGCACAGAGGCTGAGCAGTGAGGGGGAGAAAGGCTGCTGCTCTTGGAGATTGAGGATTCAACCCGTTGTCACCCACCGTAACCCCCACAGACCCCGCAGCAGTGGCAGGCAAAACCCCATCTGCTCCACACCAGCCCCTGGACAGAAATCACTAATCCACTTAAATAATCCACTCTGGCTCGTGGCTTAGTGGCCTCACGGTGTTTTCCATCTCCTTTCACTCCTGTGAAATTCCCTGGAGCCAAAATCAGGCACACAGCCGCAGCTCAGGGCTTTGCCTGCTCCTTTCTGCAGCTGCAGGGGTGACCCCAGCACCCAGTGGTAGGGAGGGTGAAGGGGAACTGCACCCAAATAATTAAAAAAAAAAAAAATAATAATAATAATACCACCACCTTAAGAAATTACCTGGCACTTTAGAAAGTGAAAATCAAGCAGAAAAACTCCACTTTTTTTCAATATTTTTGCTTTTCCTTGATAGGACTATGTTGGTGTTTATTTTAACTTGCTGTCTGCAAGCTCGCCTGCCTTCTGCATGAGCCGCACAGGCTTGACAAAGAGAGACCTGCTCAGGTGGTGTTTTTCACTGGGAAAAAAAAAAAAAAATTAAATACATGCACAAGAACTTTTCCAATCAATTGGAGAGACACACAGCCCTTGACAACCCTGCAGACTTGAGGGCTGTGCTCACCAGGCAGCTTAAGGAAACGGGCAGGGACGCACCTGCCCGCTGTAGAAAGATGAGGAGGAAATGCATGTGAGGGCCAGAGGGAATGCTCAGAAGAGAGAGAGGCTTGGAGGACTCAGAAAACACGGGGAGCAGGTAATTGATCTCACAGCCCCCCTGTTATTTGCTTCCCCAGTCCTTTTGTGTCAAGCAGCTCTGAAATCAAGCTGACACCCTCCAGCTTGACACCAGACAAGGCAACCGCCAGCCCTGGATAGGGGCATGCATGGGGCTACACCACTCTGCATCTTGATGATTCCTTCAAANTTCTGAAGAAAAATTATGCAGCAAAGTGCAAGATGAGATCAATACGTGTTAGGGAGAGTTGTAAGCTGTTCAGTGAGTAAAGGGATGCATTACTTGGCATTGACTGCTCTTTATAAGCCTGCTGTAAGAAAGAACATTTTTGTGCCGTTTTGGAAGATATTCAGGGAGAACCTTAAAAAAAAAAAAAAAGAAGAAGAAAAAAGAAAAAAAAATAAAAAGAAAAAAAAAAGAGCAGCAGAAAACAGTTCCTTCTTTTGTTTACATACCTGCCAAGGGCTGACGCTGGCTGCTGTCACTCATTTGTATGAGCTGATGGTTTTCTAGCCGAAAGCAACACAAGCAATAGCAAGGCAAGCAATAAAGGGATAGATCCTGCTCTAAGAGCCCCACAGCACCCCCCGAGCTTACCCTGCAAACTCTGCTCTGGGAGGGTAACACACCAAACAACTAGAAAGGCTTCGGGTTTGGAAGATGAACTGTGGGCACTGACTCCTTGCAAGGGAGAGCATCACCTCTGCGGGAGGGATCCCTGAGCAACACCAGCACCAAGCTCTGCTGAGCATCTGAAATTTGCATAACTTGGCCAGAGATGGACAACGTTTGCACCTGAGCATCCTCTCTGGTATTCCCCCAGAGAGAGGTGGCTCATGCAGCACCCACCATGGTTCAGGTTCGCTGGTCAGACCTTGTCTGCCCTCTGCACCACAAGCTGGGCTTTGCTGGAAAGCCCCCAGAGCCACTCAGAAAACCTTGAGACAGGAAGGATGCTAATAGGATTTGGGCTACTGTCTGGAATGGGCTAAAGGATTAGGATTCCAGAAGCAACTATCTTTGCCACACACTCCCAGTCCTCTGCCAGGAAGGGCCTTTATTCCACTGCAAAAAGAAACTTCCCACTTGCAAAAGCAAGAATAAAGCTTCCTGCAGAGGTCTGACAGCATAATATGCATGCAGGCCCATGCGTACACACCCCCCCTATACAGGCACGCTTGCAAGGGGAATGTGCAATAGAAATACAAAGAATTAAAGAGCAATAAAAGGTGCAAACCGAACTCTGAGCTTTGATGTGAAAAAACGCACAACTGTGCTTTTTTTTGTCAAGCTGTATTATTTTCCATTCATAAATATCCCCCTCAATAGCTATATACGTACCCAGGTAAAATTTGTATTTAGCTAAGCCCTGTCATTTACGTGTTATTTGCTCTTTGATCGCCATCGTTATTCAGTTTAAAAAAAAACCCTCCCTTTGCCCAACACGAGAGGAGAAACCAGGCACTGGGACTGATCACAGCATGACTGGAGAGCAGCCCTTGGAGAGAAACGTTTGCAAACAGTTCACAGGCTGAGATTTGTTTCTGGAACTCAATCATGTTTATATAATTAATCCATTTCCTATTTACTTTTGCATCAGGATTTGCCAACAAACAGTTCACAAAGCTATAAAGTAAAAGCAGTGGGTTTGGGAGCTGGGGCGGGNGGGGGGCTTACAACTTGTTTTATTTACTCCCCAAACTCTGGGGAGATACAGCGCCCTGTGGATAGACACAGCAAGTTTGGCTGTTGTGTGGAATAGTCAAACCTTCCAGGTTTGCTGCCACCAGAATTCAAGGCTGGAGACTCGCTCACAGGACCAGCAGCATCTTCCACTTGTGCCCACAGCAGAGTCTTCCTATGGCCAGAAATGACAGAAGCAGCAGTGCATGGAGGCAGGGAAATCCATCCTTTCTAGCTTCAAGAAACGTAAGATTTGGGCTGGTTTTTGCATTTACAGCAAACGTAGCCCTCCACAGCACCCTAGGCTCAGAGCCCCAGGACTCCCCGGGGAGCAGCCATTGTGCGCACCAGAGGGCAGCAGTGCCAAAGCCACCCACCGCCGCCCTGCAACCCTCAACCACCCGGGGGAGGCGAAGATGCCCAGTTCCTATCAAGACATTTCTCACCAGGCACTCAGTTTACAGACAGAAAGAAGATGCAGGAAAACGAAACCACCGGCCATTTGATCCCTTTCCTTTACAGAAAGCTTGGTGGCGCTTACCAGTCAGGAGCAGCCGTGTACCAAACCAAACTTAAGCCCTTTTTGTTGCTGCTTTGAAGACATCCTCAAACACTGCGAGCTTCACCCAGGCGGGGATGGCTGCCTACAACAGGCTGCACTGCCACAGTGCTACCCATCAAAGCATGCCTGGCTGGGACTCAGTGGATATTCCCCGTGCTCAGGCATTTCTGGGCTCTGAAAAACCCAGGCGCTACTGCTGAGGAAAGGTAGAGAGGGTTGTGACGGAAAGCCATGGGGAAGACCTGCATGCAAGTGATGCATCGCTGCGAGCATCACTGTATCGCTGTGAGCACCCTTGCATTGCTGCAAGCATCACTGCATTGCTGTGAACATCCTTGCATCGCTGCGAGCATCACTCACACAGCCTGCCTGCAAGAGACCACGGGGCCAGCTCAGCTGTGGGCAATGCAATGGCACCCACACGCCGCAGCCTCATCCTGCATGCCCTCCTCTTGCCGTGCTCCTGCGTAAAGCCCACCTCTGGATAACGGCTAATGAAACCCACAGCCTGCCGATAACAGGAGATCAGGCAAAGCAGCAGCGGTGGCAGCAGCAGCCAGGCTGCTGAGCGGGCTGGGATGCATGTAATCAGAAGGGTTATCTAATGCTAGTTTCATTCTAATTGAGTCACTACCATATGTCACCCTGCAATAACAACGCAAGCAGCATGCAACTGAATACATATTTAATTCACATAATGGGTACAACAGTAGAAGTAATCAAGGCAGTTTGCCATAAGCCATAAAGAAGTGTAGCATGTTCCTATCGAGGAGCAGCCTGCGCTCGGGGAGAAGGGGATGGCAGGAGCATCGCACCACTGGGAAAGCTGCAAAGGGGGGGGAACCCCCCAAAACACATCCCAGCATGGATTGAAGGCAAGGCGGCCATTCGACGCGAATGGAAATCAATGGCGGAATATTGTCGACGGATCGTTAGGCCCTTCAATATAATTAACAGTAATGGATTTATTGGCGGAAACTTAACGATTTGAATGTTAAATACCGGCCTGGAATTGCGGCGCGCAGTCCAGCCGAGGGGTGGTCGCTTTTTTTCCAGTTTCTAAAAGGACCAAAAAATTGAAAAAATCAACCCAAGCCAGGAAAAGGTGCAGTCCCAGAGGCAGGGCCAGGCGGCGGTGGCTGTCCCTGCTCCCGGCTCACCCTCCTCTTCCAGTGGCACCTGACGGCCCCGCTCACCGCCTTCATTTCCTCCCGCAATGAGAAGATTAATACGATTGAGGACCACTCATCAATATCTTTGGACAGATCAACCAGAGTTTTCATTAAAGCCATATTAATGCTTTTGGATACACAGCTGTGGATGGGTTAGGCTTCAAAAATAAAGCCCAGAGAGAAAAGAAAAGAGCAGAGGAACAGTGTCCACTCCCAGCCGGGAATTAACAGAAAGCCGGTCGGTTCCCTCGTTAGTGGCCTCTCCCACCAACATGTTTTGATGTATATTTCATGAGGATAAACAAACATTCATTTCACTTTGGGAAGGTGCTTGCTGTAATGTATTGGCAGCCTCACCAGCAATGAGGGGACATTAATTTCAATTCTGGTGTTTAAACACTTTGTTGAGTCCCAATCATTCATCCCTGGCTCAGCACAGCCCCAGCATGGGGAAACGATGGACAAGCAGAGCCCCAGCTTCACCCTTCTGCAGAGCCTGCTGGAGTTTATTTGCTATTTAAATGACTTAAGAAGGACCAGACATTAGGGAAGAGGCAGCTCTACATGGCTGCTTGCCTTGGGGTGCAGCCTTCAGCCATCCCATGTATCATCAGAGAAAGGCTCCCAGCCTACATTGGGAAATACCTTCCCCGGAGAAGAGGCTACAATGAGCCACAGGACATGCCAGAGATAGAAGGAGGACATCTGTGCTGGAAAACTCCTGGGTCTTCCAGGACCCCTCAGCCCTCCACCTCTGTATCCCCGTTAAATGAGAATAACGGCAGTGCTTTTCCCAGGGGGTGCTGCAGAGCAGTCTCTTAAAGACGGGGGATTCTCAGTCTGGGACCAAAAGCCAGCCCTCACTTAGAAAACAGCCTGCCTGGTCCATATGGCTTGCCTTGCAGGGACAGGAGACCAGATGTGCAGGTGAGGACCTATCGCATGTACCTCCTTCCAAACCAAACGTTGTTCTGGGGTAACACCTGCAGCCAGCTCCTGGCTTCAACTGTTTGGGCAGATTTGCTCATCAGTAGCCTGCACCCCTCAATGGAGTTTTGGAGATGCACAGGCTATACGTGAGAAAATATCCACAGCATTCCCCAGCAGGTACAGATGCAGGTGGCTGTGTCTTCTCTCCATCCGTGGCTCTTGGCGCCTCACATGCACCGCTAAATAAATGGAGTTGGCAGAAACTGCAGCGGAGGGAGCAAGAGGGGCTCGGGCATGGAGAGTGGGAACATCCGGGAGTGGAAAAATGGGAAGCAAATATGGCCTGGAAAAGGACACAGGGTCCTGCTGCACAGCAGAGGAGAGCAGAACAGGCTGAAGAAAGAATGCTTGGAAAGACAACACCACTGTTATTACTCTCGTGTCTGTAAGAGGCAATGCTGCTTGTGGAAAGGCTTTTTACAAATAATCTATGGGTTAAGATGCATGGAAACAGCAAAATAGGAAAATGATGCCTTTATGAAATAGTGACGTGTTGTTTATGTGAATGTCAAGGGTTTTGCTTATCCCAACCCTCCCTGAACACACTCACCACCACCCAAAAGGAAGAGGGGAGCTCCAACACAGTACCCTGCCGTCCAAAAAAGAGAGGTTCCATCAAAAGACTAACCCTTAAGTAATATTCACCTAAAGAGCCAAGGCAAGTGAGGGCAGGGAGGAAGATACAGTACACTGGGACAGCCAGAGCTGTCCCTTTGTTTTTCCTCACACTTTTTTTCTCCTGCTTCTTTTTCCGATCAGCAAATATGCAAGATACACCACACATAAGGTAGACTTAAAAGAAGTTACAGTATCTGACAACACATCAACAGCTCTCTGGGAACGCCGTAGAGACACTGCAGTTGCTTTATATTATAGAGTACGCACAAAGAGACATAGACACACACACACGCTCCTACCTAGCTCCACATAAATGCAGGCAATACCATAAATACGTTTCTCCTTTCGCTTTTTTTGTGTGATCTGCTTTGTGGGGATGTTGTAGAGGCAGCTGCACTGTCTCCCTTCTCATCTACGCATCTCCTTGTTTTTAAGGGTAAAAAGCTGCTTTAAGAAGAAAACACATTAATGCCTAGAAAGGAGCTTACGACAGGAGAGCTGCCACAAGGATCGAAACCATCTTGCACCCAAACACCATCTGGGATATGATCCCAATGAAAGGGTTTTCATCAACATCGGTTGCTTCAGGAGGCAGGACTGTCCCTTGGTACTCAATGGCTAATCCAGCCCCATCAGAAGTCTCTTCCTCACCCTTCATCAGAGGCTGATGAGGGTCCATGGCCCTCCAAAAAATTCCGCCCACATCTCTGTCTTGACTTCTCCCCAAAGTGCAACTTTTCCAGTAGCGTTGCAACAGACATGACTGACCTTATTGGCAGCCCCCTTGGGGATGCAGTCAGACTTCGTGCTGTTGGTTGGATGAAAAATGTATTTCTTTGTAGTAGGGTTAAAAACTGCCAAATTTCCAATTTCAGCTCCCTGCAAGGAGCACATACCATCGGGCATGGTCTCTACCCCAAAGAGCATATCATCTAACCAAACTGGCCAGAGGCGTGACACAGAAGGAAGGACCGGGTCAGGCCTCTGTGATCCCAACTGTACCACTATAGCTCACCCATTTACATCTAGCAAAGCCACCCCAACTCCTGAAGCTTCCCTGTCCTGCTGGGCCCACTGCAAAAGAAAGATCCATGGTCTGAAGATGTATGGAAAATCCCAGAGCCTTCCCTCCCTCTGCCCTCCCTCCCACGTTCAATAATCCTGTTAAATTGAACCCTGGCTGGATTAATCTCTTTCCCCAGACAAATGGGCGATTATTCAGGCGTCACATTGGGACTTTTAGGGTTTGTGTGCATTTCTACTGATCTTCTCTTGGCTTCTTTTGTAAATGGCTTTTACCGCTCCCCCGACAGCACGCACGATTCAATTCAGTCTCTCTATTAACATTTCAGATACAAATACCTGCTCCCCAGGGCTACCCGCAACAAATATCAGCAGAGCTTTGGGGAATCCTTCCCTACTTCACCACCAGTTTGGTGGCTAGAAAAACCTACAGCTACTCGTATTTGTCCTTAAAGTCCTCTCCTCTCTAAAGCTTGCTGAGACAAGCTCTGCAAATACTCAACCTGCACAGCTTAAGGCCAGAGCATCCAGAAATCAACCTCCCAACCAAGCCTCGCAAATCCAACACATGCCTCAGGCAGCCTTGGATAAGGAAGACCCTACTGAAGTCAACTGAATTTGGCACCCAAACACCTGGGTGTAAACACGTAAACTGTCTGGGAAACACTCCAGTAGGAAAATCAGGTGGCTGTGGCACCTCCTGCCCAGGAGAATAAATGGATACCCACCAGGAAATGCAAGAAGGAAAGCCAAAGTCACCTCGAAGACGGTGCTCAAGTTTCTTGCCTGGGTAACAGGAGACAACCACCTGCGACACCAGGAAACTGGCCCTGGGTCCCACATGGCCACATTTCCAGCAAGGTCAGTCTCTGTTTTTTCAATAAAGAAAGGATTTGGGATCAGGACACATGGCTCCTACCTTGCAGGAAGAAATGTAACCACGGGGTTCCTTTACTCCCTGAAGCACCTCTACAACAGAGCCTGCATCTACCAGGCCAGCAGCTCAGATTTGCATCATCTCACATTTGCATTCCTATAGATGCGATTATGTGTGTGCATATACAGATATATGCATACACGTATACATAAACATGCATGGAACTAGGTGGCATTGAAACACCTTTTGCTTTTAAGGTTGTACACTCCCAACCCCAAATAATGCCATCACATAAAAGCCAACAAGCCCTTTTGCGCTGCCCAGATGTTTTCCCCACATGTCCTCAGCTGTATTTCTATACTTCAGTGACTACAATAAGTTGAAACTAATTTATACTCTTGCTAGTCCTGCCAAGGCGAGCCGGCTAGGAGAAGCCAGCTGGACTGTGGAGCTACAGGACTATTTACCAAATGCCAGCCTGCCCTGCCTGTCCAAGCCCAGCAAAGGCACGGTGCAAAGGAACATGCCATCCCCTGGATACCAGCATGACCCTTCAGCTGCTAGCAAAGAGAAAGGAAAGAAACCAGAAGGTATCTGAGCTCTGCAGCTGGAAGGAAGAGCGCACTGGCACTCGCAGTACTGCCAGCTTCCACTTCAGTGGGATACTCACATTTTTGGTCATTTTTTTCCCTCAAAGCTCCAGTAGTCTTGGGAGAGATGAGACTCACAGTGTTTGGTATCAGAAAAGAAAGCACGAGACAGAGTAGTGCTGATTCTCAGGAAAGACCAAGCCTCAACAGTGAGGTTTCCCCCATCGCTTAAGATATCTTTAGAAAACACAAATCAGTATTTCCAACTTCTCTGGGGTGTCTGGTTTGTGGCACTCAGGACACACAAGATGCTTCTTAACACTACTAGGGACAGAGGATGCTCTGCCAATTCCTGCCCAGATCGAGGACTGGGGATGGCAGCAAGAGACTGGTGAGCTCAATGCTGAGCCAGAGGGGCAGTGATCCTCAGGAGAGACCCGGAGCACCAGAGGAGAGGGATGCTCTGCAGCTCTTAAGAAATCCTTACCATTCCTTTTGCAGCAAAGGACAGCCTGGGGCGCCAAACACACCAAAAAGCCACAAAATCCACGCACCCCCAGCCTCTCTTCCCTAATCAGGATAGAGATAACCGAGGCAAAATTCCCATTAACCAGCTAATGTGTATAGCAGTGTTTCCCAGCCAGGGCTCCTCATGGCTAAATAACAGTCTTTATCCCCCAATTTCCCTTCATCATTTGTCATCTTCTTTCAAATCAACTCAGTATTTCCTGAATCCTCAAGTACTAACAGGCTCAAAAAAAAAAAACAAAACCCAAGGAGGAAAGTGCTCATGACTCACCAGAAAACTGGTTAATGTTTCCCACCCCTCTCTCTTCTCTCAAACTTCCCCCTTTCCACCCTGGGCCTCTGAATGCTTCCCGGACAGCCGCGGATCGGCT
Organism: Pandion haliaetus; assembly: GCA_013401275.1. Classification (NCBI taxonomy): domain Eukaryota; kingdom Metazoa; phylum Chordata; class Aves; order Accipitriformes; family Pandionidae; genus Pandion; species Pandion haliaetus. Next base: position 59,865 of record VYZV01011994.1, on the reverse strand, counting down.
CAGACGTGCTGGCCTGGGGGAGGAAACCCAGCAAACAAGAAGGCAGATGGATCACAGTGCTGGGAAGAAAGAAGCACAGAGCACCAGGACCTCCAGCAGATGCATCTTCTGTTCCCCCATGCCACCCCAAATCAGCCCAGCATCCCCGGGACAAACCCAGCCCTGCACTGAGCGGTTCCGGGACCTTTCCCAAAGGACCAGGGCAGGAAAGCAGCTAAGGATCATGATGTTGGAGCATCCTCCACACAGGATACGCAGCACACGTCACCCCCTCTGCCAGCAGCCCCCCTCAAGGATATGTGAACGGGCAGGGACATGAGTTTCTGCAACAAAAATGGGTCTGCGAGGGCGCAGAGGAGAGGGAGAGGGGCTGCGCTGAGGGCTTGGCAGGTGTATATGGAAACAGAGACAAGAAAAAGGAACACAGCAGTGTTTCATGCTCAGGGGTGTCTTCCCCCTCCACATGCATCTGTGGGCACAGTGGCAGAGGGGACGGCGTGGGTGACTGGAGCATGGCCCCGTACAGGGCTGAAGGCAATCTCACCTGCACCGCCACACTACATGGCACCTCCATCACAGATGGAGACCTCCAGCTCCTGCAGAAGGTAACCCAACCCAAGCCATCACCCAGAGGCAGCCATGCTGCTCACCTCCTGAGTGGGGCCCGTCCTACAGTCTCCAAAGCAAAACAGAAAGAAATGGGTAATTTTTTTAACCCTACTTCAATGCTTCCCCCCTCCAGGTTCCCCTCCCTCCCTTTGCTTTCTAATGCACTGCCACATGCCCAGATAAATTGAGTAAGGGCCATTCAGGGGCAACCCGAAAGCAAAGCACAACGGCTGCAGAGTAGGGAAACAACTAAAAAACCCCAAAAATAAAATAAAAAATGAGGACAGAGGGGTTTTAGAAAGAGACAGGCCCAGGGAAAAAGCAACGGCAACACAAGGAAAGGGGAAGGGGGGGAATTCCTCTGGAAATCATTAATACTCCAGGAACCTTCAGGACTAAACCTGAATACAGACACTTAAGCTCTCAGCTCTGCCATTAACGCTAGGGCCTAAATTATTGATCTTTTGCCTTTATCAGCATAACAGTCACGTCCCGGTATCAAGATCTAACTACACTGCGGTCCCTGTGCTGCAGCCACTGAAATAATTAGGAGAAATTCTCATTAAAGGAGAGTGAAAGGTTCAGAGATGGAGACAGAGAAAAGGGTCTGGGAGGGTGTTTAATGTCTTCCACGGGGTCGAGAGAGCACTCTGATCAAATCCCTGTGCGGGGCCAGGGGATGACAGCTTATCAAAAGGAGAAGTCCAAAGCCTGGGCTGGGCTGGGCTGTGCCGTACCGGCGCCCACCCGCAGCCACCACCATGCGCCAGGGAGAGGGAGAATAAAGGACGATGGGGGAAAAAGCATGAAAAACAAATAAAAAGGAAAAAAAAATTAATAATGGAAAGGCTGCTGCGGGCTTGTTCAGAGTCTAAAAAATTGAGCCTGGGGAAAGAGAAAGGGTGCGGGGAGGGTAGGTAGGTATGAGAGAGCGCCGGAGGACGAAGGAGACCAGCCTGCTCCCCAAGGCACACGGCCATGGCTCTCGCTATCGATTTCATTGCGGACTGCGCCGCTCGGGACACCAAAAGGAAACCGCAAAGCAAAAAGGGAAAGCAGCAAAACCGAAGCAAAACTGCACGGGCAGCTGAGATGATGGAAGGAAGAAGCCAGGAGGATGAGGGGGAAGAAGCCCAGCCTGGCAGTGGCACAGGTCCCAGCCCAAAATGCCATGGAAAACATTAAAAAAATTAAAAAATAAATTTATAAAAAAGGGAAAAATGCACCCCCACCAGCCCAAAACCCCAGGAAACATTTCAGAAAGCCCATGGAAAAAAAAAAAAAAATCCCAGTCTGGTGGGCAGCAGAAAGAAGTCGCTGGAGATTTCGGTGCAGTTGGGGAGGGGGTGATGGAAAGATAAGGCGAGTGATGGACGGGGAGGGAGAAGGACAGGGATGAATGTAAAAAGCCTGTCCCCTCCCCCTGCGCACACAAAGTTTGCCTATATTTAATGTCAACGCACTGTAATTTAAAAGAAAAATTCCATTTCACTCGGCTAATCAGAATGGTTAGAGAGACCATTACCACAAACACTGGGAACATCTGAAATTGATTATTTTTTACTTCGTGCAGTTAATGAAATCCTCCAGCGACCGCGGGCAAGCGCGGCAGAGGGGTCTGCGCCCGGCGCCAGGGATGGGGAGGGGGATGCCGCACCGCCGCCAACCTTTCTGCCCAGGGCTGCGGGGGAGAGGCGCGGGGCTGCCGGAGCTGGGCTGGGCTCTCTGCCCACCATTTTGCGAAGGCTGGAGATATTTAGCATGGGCGGCACATCCCGTAAGGAGCACCACATCATTAAACGTCTTGGGCTGGTGCGGCGGGGAAGAGAAATGCAGGATGTCACTGCCTGATAGGGAGAAGACTCGGAGGTTATTTATTAGCGGACACTTACCACAAACTGCATTTTCTCCATTTGCATTCGATATGCTGCAGCTGGCTTAGCGCTGGGAAAAGGCGGGTGGGATGGAGGGACCAGCACCGTCTCCCCTCCCGTGCTCTCCCCTCCTGTCCCCCACCCATCTCAACCCCTCAAGAGTCCCCCTGCTCCTTGCCAGTCCCACTGGAGCCACTTGTCTATCTGCTTGGCATGACCAGGTCATGCCAACTTTCCCAAAGAAGCCATGAGGCTCCCCGTTGATGCTCTCCATCACCATGGTTCAAGCAACCAAGCCCTGGGGTCCAGCCACCAAGCCCTGGGGTTCTTCCGAGGTCCCCAGAACTCTGCAGTAGCCCTTCGGCCACTGATGCAGGACACAGCCTTTCTGCAAGACCATCTGGGGCAACACACCAAAGAGCCCGCAGGACGCTTGGACACTCAGCCCGCCGTGGCCAGGTACCAAATAACTCTCGGGAGCATCACGAGGGCATCCTGACACATCCCAGCCTCCAATGCAGGCACATGCACAGGGCTACTCTCCCCTCCATCCCGTGGCCGCAGCCTCTCCTCCACCTCTGAAAAGTGGCCGAGTGTAATTACGCAGAAAGCTCCTCTGGAGCTATATCAATAAGACAGACGTCTGTTGTATCATTCTCTCTCAGTAAGGCATTTCTTCTCCCCAATTGCTCATATAGAATCATAGCCTAATAGCATGCTATTAACATAATTGCCAACACAACTAGTGTTCCGTGTCTCACAGCCATTTGCTTATTTTGCCATAAAGAATATCAAAAAACAGCCCGAAAACCCGCAGCCGGGCTGTGTGGCCAAGGGGACCAGCCACTCAGCTCCGCTGGCAGTTTCAGGACCCGTCCAGGAGAGGAGCAGCACCGGCAGCTGGCCCCAGCTGCAGACCACGGCACCAGTAGCGCGCTCCAACCGGGCTCCCAAGCAGACGTGTGCGAAGATCTAAACGGATTCTGCCAGGCGAAATGAAATTCCCATTATTTTTAATTAATCCTTAATTAAAATATATTACTCCGCAGATTCCGCAAATCTCTCTTAATATGCAAATGCGGCCCATTCAAGGATATTTACATATCATTAATTAAAACGGCACATTCTTTCAGTCTAACAAGCTGGGAGCTGTGGCTGTTGCCACACTGGCAAGAAAGCCCAGCCCGGCCCTGCCAAATTCATCCGCGAGAAAGATGTTAAGTGTCATGGCAGGGGTGGGAAAGCGCGGGACGGGGCTGGGGAAAGGAGATGGCTCTCAAGGCCCTCACCCATCACCAAATGAGGAGTGGAGTTTGGGAGATCCGACATGCAGCAGAAGAGCACACTGCAGCCTGGCTGGAGCAGTGGCTGGGGATGCACAGCAGCATCTAGGGAGGAAGGAGGTGTTTCAGCAGAGCCAGGGGCATGGTCCAGGCTCTGATTGCAGGGTCAGTGCTCAGCCACACACGATGTTTGAGGTCAGCTGGTTCTCCATGGCCTTCATTTGCCAGGGACACTGTGCTGTCCCACCAAGATTTGTCATCAGGGAGTACTCCTGCTCTCCCCTGTCTGCCTCAACCTTGGAGCATGGAGATCTCCCTGCTTAAAACTAGAGACACATCATCTGCGACAGTCGAGTTCCCAGCAACAAATTCACTCTGGGCTGCTTCACATTGAGCAAGACAAACCACCCCATCAGAAGGGCCAGACCCTATGAGACAAGCCAGTGCTACAGCCTTTCAACAGGGTGACAGCACGGAGGTACAATGAGCTGGCTTGAGGGAAGAAAGCTTTCTGTCCCTCAGTAACTTCCTCCTCCACGCCTCTCCAACACAGATCTGCACCTCCTTTCCCAAGTTATAAGGGACAGGCTCTTTGGGGAACATCACAAACATGGACACCAGCGCCCAGCAAGCTCTGTGCCCATAATTCCCACCCCAACCGCCTGCCCAGCAGAGCTGCAGACCCTGAGATGCTTGTGAATCAAACCAGAGAGAGACAGCCAAAGTTAATCACTGTTCCAGCACGGGTCTAGTAGCTGCAGAGAAACTTATGTTTTAGTACTCCAGAGAGGATTATCAGGTAACTGAGTCCAGGTGCTAGTCAGGAACAAGTCCATCACCCCAAAGAGCCATCAGTTTTGCACACAGTATGACAAGTCCCCATTATTGCTAACTGACCTGCGTCTTAAGTCTCCCACAGGCTGGTGTCAACAGGAACATCAAGCACCCAAAACCTAGCTAGCAGCTCCTTCCCAGAAGAGGAAGGCCACCACCAACCAAATAGTGTCTGTGTGTTCATGGTTCCACCGGTGCCTGAAAGCAAAGGCTGGCCAGGCCTCCACAGCGACACACCAGGACAGAGCCTTATCTCCCATCACAACCTGGATATACCACTCCTATAAACCTGGAGGTTTTCAGGCTGCAGGACTGATTTCCATGAGAATGACAGCCCCACTCTCATTGTCTCAGTACTGTCACTACCTTCTCCTAGACAGACAGCAGAAATTCAGCCAGCAGCTCCTCATGCAGGACTGACAGATACTTTCAACAACAATTAATAAGACTCTGTCCTTCTCCAGCCCTTCTCATCAGAGGACTTCAAAGTGCTTGAATGAACTTGTCTCCACCGCACTCCAGAACGGGAGCAAAGGCATATCAACCTCTCTGCCCAGACGGGGAAATCGAGGCATGGTGCAGGGAGACCTGTCCCCTGCCACACAAGAAGCTTTATACACACAGCAAAACAAAAGCCACTCAGCTGGGTGAGGGAACTTGTGCTGAGCATCTCCAAGTCTATTGCTGCTTGCTGCCATGGTTTGGGCGGGACACCAGCAAAGGGGCACTTTACTCTTGACTTGCCCCTTTTTGCTCCTTCCCCTGGCAGCTGCCGCCAGGCTTTGGCAACGAAGGCAGCCCGGCTGGGTGCACCTTCAGCCTGTACTGACATAGTTGCCCCAAACCCCCCAGAGATACCTGCATCACTCAGGTACTTGCCACACAACACCTTCATGCTTTCTCAATAAATGAAGCTGTTCAGGTCACATGAACCTTTTGATCTCCCAGGTCTTCAGAGGAGGAGACAGTTGCACTATTACCAGCCAACTGAGAGGACATGATATGAACCACTCAAATCAAGATGACTTGGCTGCATTTCAATGCCTCCCATGGTCAGGAAAAGCAGCAATAACTCCGTGTACCAGGTTGATGCTTACATTGAGTCCATTTTAGGCCACACTTAAGCCTTTTTACTGCACAGGGAGCTGTTCATTCTTCTAGCAGGCTGAGCCTCTAACCAAAAAGGTGTATGAGAGGGGATGCTTGCTTTTCTTGCCTTTTTTCAAGACAGTGCAAGGAAAACATTTCTGCTTTTAGCAGGCTGAGCCTCTAACCAAAAGGGTGTATGAGAGGGGATGCTTGCTTTTCTTGCCTTTTTTCAAGACAGTGCAAGGAAAACATTTCTGCTTTATCATAGGCTGACCCTTCAGCAAGTTTTCACATCACTTAACTCTTCTTCAGATCTCCAGTGCCACACTGGTCCACGGAACTCACCAAGGCCCATGCAAAACATGGCAGCTGGCAAGCCAGGTGCTGCCAGAGCAGCTTGTCCTGCCTCCGCAGCACCTTTTGTCCCAAGTCCTTCTCAAGAAGCAAGCTGGATCAGGCAAGGGGGGTGTTTGGGCTGGGCTTGAAACACCCGTTCAATCCCTGTGCCAATCTGCCAAGGAAGTGGCCGATGCACCAGGAGCTGCAGACAAAACCCACCAGGACTGCTTTCCTCACCTGCAGGCAAGCAGTTTTGGAGACTCTTCCAATGACCCCCAGCACCATACCATGGCCTCAGGAGCCACCCAGGCCAGTGGCTTTCACCCACTTTCCAGAAAAGCCTCAAAGCTCCCCAAAATCCACACCTAACCCAGAGCACTGGGACACTGCATGGACAACACACCACGAGGTGCCAAACAGTTGACAAATTATGCCAATTAACACTCCCGCAGCATCTCTTGCAACAGAGAGGTCTTTGAACCTTGGTGGTCTTGGCCCAGGACTCGCCAAGGTGACTTAATAGTGCCTCCCTCCACTCTCCGTTTGCAGTTCCAATTGCACGTGAAATTGCTCCTCACCTCCCAGCACACCCAGCTGCATCCAGCCACCTGCACAAGGTTAAAAGCCACCGCCACAATCCACAGCTCCACGCCATGGGTCCACAGCGTGAGCTGGTCCACTCAAACGGGCCCACGTCCTATGCTCACTCCCCCAGCGAGCTGTGAGGAGGAGGGGACAGCCATGTCTGGCTTCTCCGTCCTCTGCATCTTCTTCCTTTCACCCAAAATTTCCTGGTGTGGGCGGTGGAGCAGGGTCCCCCACTCCCCAGGCTGGGGGAGCAAGACCCAGGTTCCCCAGGCAGGTAGTGACGCTGTTCCATCCCATGCAGAGGCGCCTGTCCCCCGCTTCTCACCATGCCACTTTGCTGAAACCAAGACAGTCATGCAGGCTGGTGCACTCCAAGATAAATCACCCCAGCAGCTCCCACCAGTGGCCCTGAGATGTCAAACCTGGGGTGCAAAAGGGCCCCAGCTTCCCAACAACCTAGAAAGGCTGGTCCCCATCCCCCTTGGCTCCTGCTCTGCTCCTCCATCCCCAGCAGATACTGGGCACCTCCTTGGGGCTCGGCACAGCCTACAGTCACCCCAATTCAGGGGGACAGCAGGAACAGTCACCAGTGGAGGGGGCTGTCCCTCCCTTCCTCCCCACCACCGATGCACACTCCGCCATGGCACTAATCCCACATTAATATGCTCACCACAGCTGAAGCAGCCGACGTAATGAAAAAGCCCATCCACAAGGAGATAATTATATTACAAAACTATTTTAAATCAATGAGAGCTAAGATGGATGGGGCAGGGGGCGTGCTGGGGACAAGCTGCCATCACTCTGGGTGTCCTGCCACAGTCCAGCCACCTCCGAGGGTGGGACGCCCTGGCTCAGGAGGGCAGGGGACCACCAAGCCTCCTGCACCAGGGGCTGGGCCAACCGGGGCTGAGAAAGACTACAAAAAGCAAAACATGGCCCAGAAGAACATGGCTTTGGAGCCAGCGGGGGACTGTCGGCATGGCTTTTGGTGCCCCAGCTCTCCAGACAGGTGACAGCTCACTCCAAATTCACCAGCTCCTGGAGATGGGGGATGGCACCTTTCATTTAAAACCATTTGCTGAAGTCATCCCAGCTTGAGGGCACAACCCAGGAGGTGGACTAGGAGCTGAGAAACAGCCGCCTGGTTTTTAAAATGGCACTTTCGTACCCACTGCTGTCTCCCACGTGGCCACACAGCGTGGACAAGAGCAAGCAGGGGCAGAGGATGCCGAGATGTGCTCTACAGCGGGGACAAAAAAAGAGGACATCCTTCCTCCCGCACCAACAGAAGAGGACCCAGGGCCACAGACAAAGTCACCACCTCTGGTGCGACAACACATCCAGCCTCAAACACCAGCTGCAAAGGAAACAGCCTAAAAGCAAAAATAGCTGGAAAAAGGGGAAACCCGAGAACCAAAGGAACCCCTACAACACATGCCCTCCCCCTCCCCTCCTCCTTTCGCTCCTTGTTCTCTCTCTCCTTTCCCCAGCCGGGTTTAATTTGACACCTTGAGCTTTGGTAACGAGGTGGGGAGAGAAAAGCCACAGCGGAATTCATTAGGCTGAGCACTGCAGGGCCCGCTCTCGGCACGCTAATGACATCGGAGGATAGGGAAACGAGACAGCCGCCACGCCGGATGAAATAAACATGAGCACTGTCAGCCCTGACAGCAAAAGGGACAAAATAAGGCAGGTAGAGACCTTTCCCCAGCCACGCAATGCAAAACGACAGCTTCCAAAGCCCCCTGCCCGCTGATCCCCTCTGTCCTCTGCTTGGGAAAAGGGAGGGCGGCCGAGAAGGGGATGGAAAAGAAAAGTGGCAATTAAACCACCCCTCCCATGATTAAACTGCCCTTCCCCGGTCCCCTTCCATAGCAGGAGGAACTTGTGCCACCTCCTTCCAGCCAGCCAGCGCGATCCCAAACTCCACGCAGCTGCTCCCAGGGTCAGGGTTTGGGGATGCTATCTTTGCCTGGGCTACACCTCTCCCTCTCTCAAACAGCACAGGGAAGGGACACAAATTGCACAAATCCCCCAGGCTCATCACACCAGTGAAAAAGCCAGGGAGGACCGAGCTCCGGTGTGCCATGGGGTTCATGTGCAGCACAGGGGCACGTGTGCAGGCACAGACAGTGATCCTGGTGTGCCACGGTGCTATACAAACCTGGCACCATGGCTCCAGCACAACTTTTGCCAACACTCACTGTCGTCTTTGATTCTGCAAATACCCAGACAGTCTTACTTTGCTCACTTGCAAACCTTCATCCCAAGTCCGTGAGTACCCAGATATGTCAGTCCTACTGAGACAGCAACGTTTAAAGGGCAATAGGCAAGTTGCAAAAGGCAGGAAAACTGCAGGCCCTGGGAGAAAACTATCTCTCTACATCAGCTCACCAGTTTTGATGCTGGACTGCAGGGACACCAGGCCAAGATGGCACCAGCCTGCTTTCATCACAGGATCTGGGCCTGCAGGACTATCAGGCGATGCTGAGGTCTTCCACTGTCTAAAACGTGAGAGGATGATTGCTCACCAAGCAAGGAGCCGGAGCCTGGCTGCCCAGCTCAGACTCTGGCACAGCCCCTGGCACAGCACAGCCTCTCCTCCATCTCCAAACACCGCTTCCAGCACCCTCCTCACCCAGCTCCTAGTCCCCTCTCCTGAAGGTACTCTTCAGGAGGATGAGGCTCTTTGTTATTGTAGGGCTGCTCCAAGCTGCACACGTGACAGGAGGGTGGGAGAAGCAGGCATTACTTGCAATGGATCAGGAAGAGCCACGTGGGCTTTGAGAAACCAGATCTCGGGGAAGACAGGGCCACTCAACTGACCTGCCTAGCATTAATTCTGCCCTATGTCAGGCTGAGCTCACGGCCCAGCATGGCTTCCTTTCGTGCCTTGCTCTGCCCACCACTTCTCCAATTCATCAGCCAGTGCAACAGCCAGACTTTCCTTCAATGCCCCTGATGCTTTGCAAGGTGAAATACTTCTCAACCCAAGAGCGACTGGCATCACAAGCAGATTTTTCCTTTCCTCCAAAACATTGACCTGTCCCATCCCTCCACTAAGGGAAGAGACTTCTTCCCACATGCACCAACACACAGCACAAGAGCTCATCTGCTTGATGACAGGCAGATCACTTGGGTTGACAGATGCTCTCTTCCCATCAGGAATCTGAATTTTCTGCTTGGGTTTGGGGGCAAGTTTTTCCGGCTGGGCAAAGTTTCCAGAAGGCTCTTTTACAGCATCTTCACTCCAGCGCTTTTAGTGCTCCCAGTTGTTGGCTCAGCTCCCAGGACACAGCAGCATGCAGGAGGAAAGGGCACACGAGGGAAAAAAGACAAACATCTAGAGCACAAGAGTCCCAAGCACTACTCCTATATCAGCCCCTGGCCTATACCTGATCTGAACAAGTCACACGTACACACCTGCCTCAGTTTCCCCACCTATTAAAATAGCCCAATCCTCATCTGGCCCTTTTCTCCTCCTATTCTGAGCAAAAGATGGCACTCACTGACAGATGTACTGCTATATTTGCTGCATCTTCACCACCCTGATTTTCACCCCAGCAAAGAACCCCACACGTTGATGGAAACACGGGACCCATCATATGATTTAAATGACCCACGGCTGTTTCCCAAAGTCCACTCAAAGGCCAGGAACACTTCCAGGCTCAGCCATTCACCCTCCGCTCCATCCTCTGCTTTTATTCCCTCCCCCCTACTCCCCCAGGCATCTCTTGAAAGCGAATGGCAATTGAGTTTGTAAGTCCCTATTCATCAAGGAAATTAATTCCTTATGCATAATTCATTTCTTTTGTCAACTTTTTTTTTTTCCCCCCAAATGCTCCCGAATGCATCAGGAGTGGAAGCAGCAATGGAAGAATGGGAACACAAGAGGCTGAGGAAGAAACAGCCTTGCTATAAGCTGACCAGCCTACGCACAGCACCAGACCATCACTCCAACCCCTGGCTTGCAAGGTGTCCCACAAGATGTCTGAGGAAGAGGGAAGCCATCACAAAGTTTGAGCTATCAATAAGCAGGGAGTTTGCTGGTGGGACAGAGAAGACCTGTGGGCTGAAAGTTTGTGCTATGTCTATGTTGTTGCCTATGCCTGGAGGTAGTCGAGCGGAGGATGGTCTTGCTGTAGTTGAGCAGCATCTCAAGTGACAACTGACAGCCCAAAGAGTGGTCCAGGGCTGGCATGGAGCAGGGCCACCAGGGTGCCCAGAAGACCAAAGATGGAAGGAGCTCTGAAGGCATGAAATCACAGCACTCTGGTCCCTGAATCAAAGGGGGTGGCAGCCTCCAATCAGGCTTTCTGTCCTCATAACAGTTTATGCCGGCTTTGCGCTGCACTGGATGGACATGTCCTTCAACAGCTATCCTCTCTGGGTCCAGAGCGAGCTATCCAGCCTTCACCATCCGTCTTGTCTGTGAGGAGGCACCCACCTGTCTGAGTTATTTATGCAGGACAGCTCTGGAGCCGTGTCAGAGCCCTGCTGACTGTAGATGCTTTGCAGATAGGTTTACCTTGTTGAAAGCACAAGTCTGGAAGGAGGCCTGGAGGTAACACTCACACCTTGTCAGCTCTTGGAAGGACAACCCAGGAAGATAAACCCAGTTGCAAGAGGAAGAGTTGGCTGGAGATGAGCTATGCCTGCTCTCGGAGAGGACTCCGAATCCCCAGTTCCTCCCAGTGTCAGGATGGGTCCATGCCACCAGCAGCACCCAGTCTTTTATATCGCTGCAGCTCTCGCGGCATGGCAGGAATAGACTGACTCTCCCTGCCAACTCCGCCTTGCTCCTTCCCAAGGCAAGGAGATCCCAGCTCGCACCAGCACTGGCACACCCCAGCTCGGACACGGGGACACCACTGCTGAAACTTAGACTGGAAGCGCTGGAGCCACATGCAACACCATAGCCTGGCAGAACACTGCTGGTCCCAGCAAGATTGGGTACAACAACAGCTTGGGTTACAGGGCTCGGTTTACCGCTGACCCATCGACATTTACACTCGCACGCAGCCGGTAAACCGCCTTCAGATACCTGACCAAAAAAGACTGTGGCACTTGGCCCGTGCTGCTAATCCCCAAACTTGAGGAGAAGTTCACACGCAGCGCTCACACCCACGTACCATCACTTCCCACCCTGCAAGCTGGGAAACCCCATATAAATAAAGCTTAATTGCTGCTACTCCGACACAGCACATGGAGGCAAAACGTGCAGTAGCCAAACAAACAGCAAAGCCCTGGGATTTCCCGACTCCTCCACTTCTCCTCAGACCAGACCCTTCAGCTGATGTTCAACCAAAGTCAACAGGACCATTGCCTTACCTGCAAACATGGCATCTTTCATGACCGAATTTCTCCCTCTGCTAGGGAGGGGAAGGCATTTGTATAGTGAAGTTGAATTCACTTACTGCTGCTGCATTCATGACTCTCGGTGGCACTAAAGAAAAGGGGAAAATTAAGCGATGTGCTGAGATGCCACAACCATCTCCAACTCTCTGCAGAGGGACACAGACCTGGCTGCATCCCGCCCCAGCCCACAGAGCAAAAGGCAGTGGTTCGTGCTGTTCCCTGTACTAAATTTGGACAGTAAGTAACGCCACCTTGTCACGGGGGTACAGAGAGCGTTTGCAACGCCCCATTTAACTGCACTGTACTCCTATCCACAGGCTTCATCAGCATATTTCAGCGGCGCCTTGATGGATGAAGATAGATGGGAGAACATCATCCTTGGTGAAATCACTGTTTTATCAAGGTTAAACCATCCTCACGCTGCACCACCTCCCTTTGTTGCTGTGTTTCCAATCACAAAATTAGCGGCAGACATAACGCGCGTTTGCACGGACCTCATTCCTCTCTCCCCAGCTCTCCCTTCTGCAGGGTGGGGAAGGAGGGGAAGCATGGGGAGACCTCTCCCATCTCCGTGGGCTCTGGGCATGCAACAAAACCCCAGATCCAAATGGATTTCATGAAGTTGCCTCTACGGCATGGAGGGTCAGTGAAAGCACAGCTACATTGTCCATCAGGACTCTCCTGCTAAAGCTGAAGGACCACCAGCCCTTTTCCTTTCACCTTGGCACAGCACATACGCTGGCACATTTCTGTGGGCTGAGAATGAAAGCCACGGTGAGCAGAGGACGAGGGAGAAAAGCAGGAGGCAGGTAGGCTTTTGGTGGAGCCAGATGGCCTCATGGTGAAGGTACCAAGGGGAACGAGATGCAGAAGGGCAGCAGCACAATAAATGACCTTTCTCCATTGTGAGCCTGGCTGGATGTGGGTGGGAAAGCCTAGGCAATTCGAGGAAAAGGGCACTGGAGCCAGGGAGGGAGGAGAAAGGCTTTTATCTCCAGGTCAGAAGTTCAACCCCAGCCCAGGTCAGCAGCAACAGAAAGCTGTTGCCTTCTGACACCTCTCCAGCAGCCAGCTGGGCAGGTTGATGGATGTCCCTGCAGCACCCAGCCCCAGCACTCCCCACGTCCCCAGCTGGCAGGCCCAGCATGTCTCCTTCCAGCTCCTCCCAAGAGCCATCCCCTCCAGACTCAAAGGACATGGCCCACAGCAGCTGTGCTGAGCCCCCAGGCAGAGCCAGGTCCCCCTGCAAACCCCAAGCACACTTAGGAGTTCTATCAAGCCCCTTCCACAGAGCCCCTCTGCCAAGAAAGGCTTTTCCCCCTGGCCTATTTTACTAAAAAGGAGAAATACATGACCGTGAGCACTGTCCCTGGTGGATCACCTTGAATCAAACAATTTTTCCAAGATCACACATTGTACACTTGCCGTGGAGAAGACTTTGTGCAGGGTCAACAAGGCCCCAACATGTCTTAGGCAAAATCATCAGACGAGGAGCCCTTGTGACTCGGAGCACCTGTCTCACTAGAAACCCTAGATCACATGCTCCCAAGCCACTTTGACCCAGATTTTGGAGACCTTTTGGGGCTGAGTGACCCCCTTCCCGGAGGCGAGGCCCCAGCAGAGGAGAGCACCTGTTATCCCTGTAGCCTCGAGCCACGCACTCACTGGAGGAACATGATCCCGGTGGCTTGGGAATATATAAGGATAGACGACGAAGGTGGGCAGCATGCAGCTTTTAAACAGTCTGCAGGATCCCTCTCTGTAGCCCCGGGCTCCTAAATACCTTTTAAAAAATCTGTACGCCCTTTATAGCACTGTTTGTCTCCGCAGGGCGCTATTAAGTTACAAGAATATCTCCGGGCCCCGGGCCAGCTGCCGTGTTGTGTGGTCCCCATTAAACACAGATGGGTCGGACTGCCTCCTGCAGGGAGACCTGCTCCAGCCGTGGCTTTGCATCCCCATTGTGAAAAAGCCAGCCCTGGCGACTAGGCTTTCTATCTAGCCCATCACTCGTTGCCTACACGTTGCATAGGCCCCCTTGGTGCCCCCTTGGCACCTTTTATCCAAGGCTCAGCAGCATTTTGCACCAAAAAAAAAAGGGGTTAAGCTGGCTTGCAAGATCATTGGCTTTACAGTTGGTGAAACTAAGGCACAGGCAACCTTGGAAGGCCACCTCAGGCTCATGAAATGCAGCACTGACCAGCCTGATTGGTGTGTAGCCACCCCCCTTCCCTCTCCCCTCCAGCCCAGCTCCTCCCACACCTCCTCTGGACGAGCTCCAGACATAGCTGGCCCAGCAGGTCAGGTCTGCAGGGGCTGCCAGCCCTCCCCTCCTCCTCCAGCGGGATCTCTCCTTTTCTCTTTCACCAGCAGGGAAAACCATCCCTGATATGCAGCTCAGCAGCCAACTGACCCCAGCAGGCAGTGACCCAGAAGAAGGTCACTTATCGAGTCCTGCTGTGCTATCTGCTGCCTCCGAAGTCACCCCACCTGCCGGGGGGAGCTGACGCCCTTGGGGGCCATGGGTACATGCATGCAGACACCCACAAACTTTCTGGGAGAGGTGGCTGGTTTCACACCCCAGCTCCTTCAGGGCTGCTTCGTGGGGAAACAGCCAACAGAACTCAGGCACTGGCAGGAACAGGACAAGCCTCACCCTGGCTACCCCCATCCCCTACCCGCTCCTGCCACCCCCCTCCTGGTGCAGGCAGCTCTCAAATTTGCAGATACCATCACAAGCCCGACGGAGAAGGAGCTCGGGACAAGATGCTCACAGGGAAGTTTCCTCTGAGCTCAGCATGCAGCGGCTGGCTCGCACTCCAAAGCACTGCAGTTTATAGCCCTTATAAAAACATTTATATAGAAACTGCCTGTTCCTATGCATATAAGGCCAATGCCTTCAGACTTGGGCAGGCCCCAACACCACATTCAGGCACAGGGAATAACCCGGCTTCCCAGTGAGCCGAGCGCATCCAAAGCTGGACAGAAACCAAACAGCATCTCAGAAAACCTCTCCAAGAGCTATATAAGGATTCTGGAGCCCAGTCCTGGTTCACCCTGAGAGAAGAGGCCAGGACGGCTGTGCTGACCAGCACTCTTGAGACATGGCTACAGAAACATGTTACCAGAAAACTAAAGAAAGGGTTTACAGCACTAAAAAGAAAAGCAAAAGGTGGAGATCTCCTTCACTTCACCCCATCCCCAGCACAGCAAGGTAAATGAGAGCATGGATTAAACAGATGCAGCTTACGCTAGATCCTCAAACAAAACAAAAGCAAGACTTTCTGCCATATAAATAAGTCATTAAGAAGCACAGCTCTCGGTAACAGTACTGCAGCAGCAGACGTTCACAACAGCCCAGATCTGGCTTAATGCGAAACATCCAGGTTGGAAAATGCTCAGCACCTGGATCTTTCAATTTTGCAAGGATCCCAATCCAGGCCCAGTAGACAGCACCAGTTCCCTTTCACCCATTTCAAATCTCCTTGGGTATCGCACCCGGGGGAGCAGAAACATCTTCTCTCAGTTGGTACTTCATATGCTACCACCAAGGAGATGCCTTCTTCCTCAGTTTCCCCACGACCCGAACAAAGTGCTCACTCCCATGGCCAGCACAGCACAGCACAGCGCCATCCCCATAGCAAACTTGCCCCCTCCTCCGAGTAACAACCAGTTTGTTCCAGACCCATGCGGGTTTCATTAAGAGCTCACAGATCATATTCGCTCCAAAATTCTCTGCCAGCCCTGACCCGGGCTGTCCTCTGCCACAGAGGTGGCAGCACCTCAAACACAGGGCAGCTCGGCATCTGTCCAAAGCAAAGATGCTCTGCAAAGCTTTGCTGTCTCACAGGCATATCTACTTCCAAGACTCAGGGACATTTGGACTTCGGTTCCTGGAGACAATTAAGAGAAATAAATCTGGTTGCTTTAGCCTCAGCACTGGAGGGGGAATGATTTTCCCTAGCGCTAATGGAGGTGCTTTTCCTTACATATATATCAGCTGAGATGATGTCCAGGCAGAACATTAAATTAGCCAGCCTCTATTAATTACCGCACTTCTATAGCTCTTCCCATCTTCCAAGTGCTTTACAAACAGCATTAATTCCTGTGCACGTTATCTCCTTTCCAAAAACCTCCCTGAGGAGCTGGCAAAGCCCCGCAGCCTGGAGCAGCCTTGGAGCGAGCAGTCCCCACCCAGCCTCATGGTCCCCAGGACACATCCAGGCTCCCACCGCGCGTTGCTCAAGACCATTGTTCGGAGCTGGAGCGGGAGCCCGGCTAATTTACAAGTCATCAAAAGGGCCAGCACTCCCCAGCGAGGTCTCTCCCCGACTGCTCTCCCGCAGGCTGGGACTTACTGCTGTCCTCCCATCCCCGAGGGCTGCTGGCACTCCAACTTCAGCATCTCTGCCTCGCCTCTCTCCCTGGCTGGAGAATTTCTTCCACCATTAAAATTAACGAGGTGGGTTTGCAGAGACGGCTCGCTACAGAGCCCCTCCTGTTCCTGGAGTTTGGGGTTGTTTTTAAATTGAGTTGCAGTCCTGTAAGTGCAAAGTTATACCAAGCGTCATTTACTTTACTGCTGTGCAATGAGGAGTGGGGAGGGAAGCAGGGCGCTCCCCTCCCAGCACACCATAAAGTGCCCGGCACGCACAGGCACACAGACATTGCCTGCAGTTCTCCTCTGCTCCGGTCCGGCAGCGCTCCCCGTGCCAAGAGCTACAGCCTGGAAAATGGCACTTGTGCTAAAGTGCCCGCATTAATCAAATCTTCATTCACACCAGCAGAGAGAGAGAGAGAGAGAGAGAATGAGATCCCACCAGCTCCCTGAGCCCAACCTTCAGTCCACTCAGGCTGGGAAGAAGCGCACTCCGGTACTTTGCCAGCCAGTAGTCTCCACGCAAAGCGACGGAGGCCACAATGGCAGAAAAGGGCAGCGAAAGCCTCTGTGTCACAGCTTTCACAGACCTAGTGTTCCCAGGAAGAAAGGAGAAATTACAACTTTCCAAACTAGATTTAGCGACATGGGCAAAAAGGACCTATGGCAGAAGAGGGCCATGGGATTCCCAGCAAAATCACCAAGCTGTGCTTTGACCTGAGAGACTGACCACAACTTTCTAACCGGATCCCACCCCTGGGACCACCGATCCATCATCCACAGCATGCTATGGAGACAAGCTTAGCAATAACAATGGGGATGTCATGTGTTGGACTCCCAGGGGCAAGGAACCCATAAGAGTGATCACTAGACTTAGGGCTATGCCTAACACCATCCAAATATAGGGCAACCTCAGTCTCTTAGCCACAATCGGCAGGAGCAGAACACATGCTAATCACATCAGCACCAACCTTGTACTAGGAGACCCAACACCAGACTGGCCCCTCACACCCCAAATCAGCAGTGGAAGGGGTGGGCAGACACATACAGACTGACCCTTCTGCAACACTGGAACAAGAGCATCCTTGACAGATATTCTTCTAACCTGTTCTTCGACACCCATCACAAAGGTGATCTACCACCTCCCCAGATGGATTTACACTTGCACACACAACCTGAAGAGGTTGCTTGAACATTGCATTTGTTACTACTTCTCACCTGGCTTTTGATCTTACATTTACTACTTCAGTCTGTGAAGCAAGAGTATGTCTGCTGTCCTCTTTGGACTAAGGAGAGCAAGAACCACCTTGATTTTAGTCTGCCCAAGAGCCTAACTCCCGTACACTCCCATCTAGGAGACTGTAAGAAAAAGTCTTCTCCAAGCTTACATGGCGATCTGTGGCAATAGTCAAATATAGATCATCCAAACCCCAAGTGAGTGCTTTACCAGATAAATCAGGGGAAAAAGCATTGAACACAAAGTGCAAAAACAGGAAGGTGGAAGAGGGATTCCCCTCCCTCCAATTTTAATAACCCAAGGTTGCAAGGACAGGAAGAGCTCTTCAGACTACACCGAGCTGGGCACAGCAGCATCATGACCTTCACCGGTTTTCCGCTCATCGGAGAGGAAATGAACACAACATGCTCCAGTTTCTTCCACTCTTCTGCTTTTTTCTATTCTGGACAACCAGAAAAGACAGATCTAATGCTCAAAGGGAAAGTCTGCCAGAGCACAGTCCTGCCAAGATCTTGAGAAATCTGCCAGGCAGACCTTAGATCAGATCTACCCCTTCCCTGCTGTGAAGGTACAGCAGGAACCAGCACCCTGGCCACCACAAACGAACCGTGAATCTTAGCAAAACCCTGCCACCCTACGCATGCCAGACACTCATGGCTTCAGCATCCCTGCACAAGAAATGGGAAGATGTCCTATAGGTATGTTGGGACCTTGTCCTCCCAACATCAACAGCTGGTTTCAATACTTCTCCCCTCCACCCCATTATGGGGTCTAGGGCACAGGGCAGCACCACGAGGCCAGCCAAGGTCTCCTCCAGGCTTCAGTTACAAAGCAGCCTGGCATCCAACCTGCAGCAACAGCAGCAGGCAGTGCTCAACAGCCCATCCACTCCAAAGCCATTGCTTCCCAGCTCTGTGGCAAGCTGGCCAAGACAGCCACAGGCTTCCTCACATGATGGGCACCACGACACCTTTGCTCAGCACTTGGAGGTGAGAGGAGGGAGAAGGAGAGTCTATCCAAAGCCACTTTCCAACCAGCCTTAATAAGTTAATGCAGAAATCTTCCCAAAGAGTCTGGCTATAGGAGACACCGGTCTCCACTGAATCAAGATCTGTTATGTTGTAATATAATAGATGTAAATTAAAACAGAAAATCTATCATGCCTCTAATGTAGCCTGATAGCTAAGCGTGTGGATTCGTACAAGCAGAAGCACAGAGAGGAAGGGTGATATATGGAGAAGCTGGATGGAGGGTGAAAAGCGTGGCGAGATGAGCCGGAGAATGGCGCAGCCCGCTCTACGCTCCTCAGACCCAAGGGCAAGAGAGGAATAAATGTTGATTAGTGTTGATTTTGTCCGACGAACGCTTGTCGAGTGACAGTTGGACTAAGCTGCTCTGAAAGAGAAGCATTAATCTTGGTCTGGTTTAAGTAGAGTATATTAATTTGTGTCATTTTTACTAAGTCGTACTGAGAAAGGCTTCTTACTGCTTTGCATCTGACTGCTTTGGTGGTTTAGCCTACTTTATTTTTTCTCCCTTTTTCCCTCCTTCCCCCTTTTAAACAGATATGGCGGCAGCAGCAACATATTCAAATAGCTCAGCAGGAGAGCGGGGGACCAAACGCTTCACTCCTGGATTAAGAAAATAAACTCCCAGGGTGTTGGCATAGCAACAGCATTTCAGATGAACTGTTATATATTCCGTGATTAATAAATTAACATTTTTTTCATATGGTTGTTCCTCCTTTTCTTTCCCTCCTTCTGATGGCAAGAAGGAGAGTGGGAGGTGGGGTGGGCAGCGGACAGGGGAGGCCAGCACCAATGTCCTCACGAGCTGGGGATGGGGCTTTGCCCAAGCAGGGTGACAGGGGCTCCTTCCCTCTCTGTGCGCCAAGCCGCAGCACAGAGCTTTCTGCACCCTACAAAGGCACAAGAATACAACGGGGACACAATGCCCCATGTGTCAGGGCCAAGGAGAAATAGGTCTCGCGTGGATGGGGATGGAGATGCAGCACAGCCGAGGAGGCAGGCACAGGGGTAGGGTGCAGGCAACCCCACTGCAGGCAGCCCCGTTGCAGGCAGGGCTAGAGGTGCTGCTGGTGCTGGGATGAGGCCAGCTTCACGTCCCCTTTCAGGGCTGAATAGCCCCGGCTGGCCAAGGAACGTGTACACTCTTACCGTGGAGGAATGAAGCACTCCTACAGCAGCAGGCATCAGCACAGGCATGTGTTGCCTGTGCTGCTGGTCCTGATCACTTACGCTGCATTCCTGCTCTTAGCAGGACTGAGGGCTTCACAAGCAGGTCTATGCCCCTTGCTGGTGGATCGGCCCTTTTGCAGACGCTTTCTCCTCTCTGCTGCCTGCCTTCTTTTTTCCTTCTACTTACTTTTATGGAAAAGGGACTAGAGGGAGAAGCTAGAAAAAATACCGTGAATTAAGAGCAAAAGACTGCGAAGTTCCCCAGAGCAAACTGCATGCGCACAGTTAATTTTCCATGGCTGGAGCAGGTAACAAGAGCTCCCCCACGTCCTTTCTGAACATAACCGGGAGATCCCATTCGTAGGAACAAGAAACCAGAGCCTCCCCGAGGAGCACCGGTGAATGACTGACCCAAATTCAAACACTTTCTTCCTCCTGCCAGCGCAGGCAAAGTGACCAGTACTGAACCGTATCCACCTTCAGGCCTTTGCTGCGCTGCACTGCTAAGAGCCTGAACACAGGAGGAAGAAAACCAACAATTCAGGATTCATTATAGCCCCCTCAAAATAAAAAGGTCCAGGGATATGCTGAGCTGGGAGAGCTTTGCCAGGACGGCAGGCTCCCACCAGGGTAAAGGCTGGTGGGGCGAACCATGACCCGTTTTCAAACACTCATACCAGGTAGTCTGCGTGCCATAGGATCACCATGCCAAGAAGGTTCAAGCTTGGTCTATGTGCTGCTTCCTCTGAATTCAAGAGGTTTTGGGGTGGTTTTTTTTAAATCTTACTGTAACACCTCTTGCATCTGCAAACATGCCCTGAACATCCTCATCACCCATGCTGCTCGTGGCCTCTTTGGCACCGTAGCAATCCTCCCCCAGCTCCACCACCCAAAGCTGCTTTGCTTCAGGCACCAGCCAAAGTTGAAACATTCCCTCTTCTTACCAAAATCTGAATTTGTCTAAGTTTCGTTAAAGCATGAAATCATTTTGACGAGGCTTGAGTTACATCCACCACAAGCTGAACGTGCACATAGGCACGCTGCAGGCACATGCTGTAGGCACACACTCTGCACACCTCTGTTTGAGAATTAAGATCCTGAAGAAGAATGAACAATTTTAAAAGCATTTCAGCTGTTTGAGACCCCAAGTCTGCTTTTCAAACCTGGCTAGGAATGAGGCTTCTTAGCTTCTCCCAAGTGCAAGACTTGGGCAATCCAGGAACATTACCAAAGGGGTTTAAACACAAGCCAAACCCAGCAGTTCTGTGCTTGCTGCCCCACACGCAGCTGCAGGCAAGCAGCAGAAAAACAAGATGAGTCCCAGCTGGTATAAATGGGTAAAGCTCCTCCATCACCAGCAGGAATATCCTGGTTTAAGCCCACTGCTGATCCCTCCCAGTATCTTCTGAGGTCCCAACAAACCCCTCACCTCATTCACAGCATCACCCCTCCGACCATGCAAAGCCCCAGCACAAGCTGTGCCATCATGCCAGGTCCCTCTGTGTTCTCTATACCATAGTAGCATAAAGCAGGGCCACCACCCATGCCTTGAGGACACCCTCTCACCCATGAGACCTTCCTCTGCTGCTGGCAATCCTAAAGAAATGGAAACCTTTAAAATTGAAGCCACTGGGGAGAGGGAAGCAGAGCACAGCCCCGCAACATTTTCCTCTGCTCGTTACTGCTGCTGCTGGGGACGGCGGGCGAGCAGCACCGCGCTGTGTCCTCCCCTTAACATTATCTTACACTCCGAAGCACAAAGGACTACTTAGAAAACCCTCGCTGGTATAATGCTGTTTCTCAATGACTCTTCTTATGGATCCTGGAGGACAAGCCGTATCAAAGAGTTTCCACAGCTGCATACAGAGAGCTGGGGGTAACCTAAGCCTTTTATTTAAGCAACTGCAGCCTCTAGCCCAGCACCAGTACTTTTTAGGGGGAAGACAGAAGCGAGTAAGCACCTATGGTGACATGGGATGCTTAGCACCAAACTTCAGAGGTGTCTTTGGATATTGGCACATTCTTCGTCTAGTCCTGTTTGAAAACACATCCTGACTTGCAACATGTTTATTAAGCACCCAACAATCAGTCTACAAGTAAGGACTGAGTCCCAAATCCAAAATATGCAGAGCCTTGGATTTATCTACATACCTGAAGGTAGGAATGTTCCTCATCCCTCCCAAACACTGTCTGTGAGAGCCCACATGGAATCACTGCAGCATCAACACTACCCGGTCCTTCTCTAACGCCTTCCATCTAACCTAAGAGATTGTAGAATAAATGAATCCATCAAAACACCAAGTCTGAGTATCAGCCCCTTCACTCACGAGGAAAGGGCAAGACCCCGGCAGGCAAAGCGCGTGCACACGTCACAGCTCATTTTCCCAGGGCTGAATTGAGGGAGCCAGGGTCAGCATGGGAAGAGGTGCAGCCCCTGCTTTCCAAGGTGTATGGCCCAAGAGAGAGAAAACGGGACACTGCTTGGCCATAAAGGACCAGTGCCATGACCTAGGTGCTTTTCCAGCAGCCTAAAATGGTACAGAAAAGATCCTGTTGGCCCTACCTTGTTATCTGAATGCTGTCGTGCGCAGAGGCTGTGTCCCTCCAGCAAAGAGCCTTGCCCATTTGACAGCATCAAGTATAAGATCCCCTCTTAAAAATGTAAGTTGACCACTCAAAGAAATGTGAAAAAAAAAAAAAAAAAAAAAAAGCAAGCAAACCAACAGAACAGCCTCCTGGAATTTGTCCACAATGATCTGCACCAGGTTATTCTGCTTCCCCCAATTTCCCAGTTTAAAATGAACCTGCAAAGATTCAGGAGCTTGAAATAGAAGAGGACATATGTAAAATAGCACCAACCACACAGCATGCTGCAAAACATCTCCAGCCTCTTACAGCTTTTGCGCCCTGCAGTATAATCCCCAGCAATGCTATTTAGACCCTGTCTCAGGCCTCACTTTTCAATTCATCCCTTGTCTATCCTGAATTTCATTGCCCACTTCCTAGTCCAGGGACAGCTCTGTGTTACCCATTCGGTAGTTCTTCACCGTCTGACACCCACACCCCTCATCAGCTCATCCAAGAAGAAGCAAAGCAGCAGTACTTGCTCCACCCCCAAAATCCAGGAGAAAGTCTGAATTCAAACTCAGATCAAGAATCCCAAATAGAGGACCAACCAGATAATTAACCATCAATTCCATGCCGCTCAAAAATCCCGATCCAGAAGTTCAGACCTGGACCACATCCACCCACACACCTGGTTTAGGTGTGCCTCTAATTTGCTGGCTCACCATCAAGCTACTCACACCGTACTTGCGCAGCTCCACTAACGCACGCTCAGAGAGACCTGCTCTCCATAATTTGCAACCAAGACCACAAGAGAGAAGCCTGTAAAAGGTCTTCTCTGCTACTACTCTTTTGCTTTTACAAAAGACCCCATGAAACTCCGGTGCTGCGCAAAGAAACGGTACAAATAGGTAAAACGCCATTCATCTAATAAGCTTCTACTCAGCATCCTGGAGTCGCTCATTCATTTATTTTCTTAAGTTCCTCTCGTTCCAGGTGCTTCCTAGCATGTGCTAGTACCTAACATTCCCTCAGAGAGTGGCTGCTGGTGGATCTCCTGGTCTGCCATGGAAATTAATGAGGCTCCACCATGAAGGGAGAATTTCTCTCTGTAACTCCCTAGCTCTGATCCCAGACATATGGAGTTCCTGCAACTCCCTTTATTTCACCAGTATCGTTGCATTAATAAGATGTCTGGAGACACATGCCATACCCAGTTAGGAAAAAGAACTAAGACCTCTCCTGCTCTATCAAGTGTGGCCTCTGCAGCCCAGAAGCCCACTGCTACCCTTTTTTGCCAAACCATACTGCAAATAACACATCTAATTTGCTCTCCGCTGTGCTCCTTAGGTCTTTTGCAACATTACTGATTTCCAAGAGCTTCCCCCCACCGAATCTTTCCGGTTTGGATCGTGAGGGTAGTATTTTGCAATTCCTTCCTCACACATTCATGAAGTGTTGCTCTTTGCCACTAAAGAGCCGCTTGCTGGGCTCTACCCCAAAGGCAGTTGCGTTTCAGTGGTTGGGAAGCTAATAATATACATTACCATACCAGTAGGCAGGGAGAGACATGCACTGATATTTGTATCTTCCACACACAACCAATGCACAACTTGGACAGGTTTTTTTGAAGGAGAATTTGGAGACAGAGGGAAGCACGCAAGACGGTCATGCCACAGGAGTGAGCAGTAGCGCGCTGCTAGCACCCCAGCTCCCAATCGATAGGCCATCTGTAATAGAAGATCAATCGCTTCTATTTTGTGAGGTGTTAAGTGTGACGGGGATTGAATTAAAGCCAAGACCATAAGAGCAGCTATAAGTTATGCCTTTTTCCTTCCCCCTCTTTTTTTTCCTTTTAAGAAACAAACCCATAAAATCGTACTTTTTTTCTTTCCTGTTCCCTGCCCCCTCCCTTTCCCCTCCAAGATTTTCAATTAGGTGAGTGGAAGGACGAATGGTGCAAATACATTTTGCTCAAGTTCTAAGTGCTTTTGAAACCCCCTGTCAAAGCATTTAGTAACGCAAGATTTAAGATGCCCAATTAATTTTTCCCCAACAAGGAGCCAAAAGTAGATGCAGGAGGAGGTTAAAAGCTAAGTGTTTAATTAATATTAAATTTATATGATTCTTTATCACTGAAAGCATTGTAAAATTGAAAAAGCAGTTAATTTTATGGTCACTGTGTATTCCTCTGCTTTGATCTTTGATCCGTGGAATGAAATCACAGAGTGTAAAGATTCTCCTGCTTTATTATACCTGTCTCATGGCAGGGATGCTGGGCGAGGTGAGCTCATCTGAGCCCCAGCACAAACTAGGCAGGATGGAATCCGGCACGAAGCCCACAAGCTGCCCAGGGCTTGGGGGTGCACAGTTTGCAATTGCCCCCCAAGGGGAACTTCATGCCATTTGGCCAAGGACGGCACGAAACTCTTCTGTACGCCACCACTGCCTCGCTGCCGATTCCTGGCCTCCCCCATGCCTATCTGCCAGCAAGACAAAGAGCTATTATGCAGAAAGGATTGCGCTGGAAAGAAAAAAAAGGGGGGGAATAATTTCTGCAGGGTTTTTAATGTGGTTTTTTTATATTTTTAAATCCCACTGGGAGCCTCATTATAATTTAGTTATTAGCAGGGGAAAAAAGAAACCAAATAAGTAAAAGAAATTTAACATCTTAAAAAAAAAAAAAAAGTAAAGGGAGGAGAAAAATCAACAGGATGAAAGTTCTCCAAGCTTCAAAGCAGTTGCAAATTCCCAATTCAAACATTTCAGGCATCCCCACTGGCAGTGAGCTGCCTTGGGGTCAGCTCCCCATCACAGATCCATCACTGCTCCTGGCTGGAACAGGCAGGGTGCCCCAGACCACAGAGATGCCCACGCAGCCCAGACAGATACCTGGGACAGGAGCACGTCTCCACACAGAGCAGGACCATCCAATCCCACTCCTTTCACCCAGCCCTCCACTCAGAAACCCTTTGAAAGGCCACGTACATCTTCTCCTGTACCTTCAATACAGTGCCTCCTTCCCAGAGAAAGGTATTGTGTGTATATTCATACAATAAGAAAGTGAGAGTTTAAATGGGAATTTAATCTTATTAAAGTCTTGATTTTAGGGCAGGTACATAAGTCACACATATGAAGAGGCACAAAGTAATGAAACAGTGCAGCTCTCAGGATACAGCTGGGAGAACTGGGAAGTCATTAAGGATGGACAAAAATTAGGCTTGATATCAAGAAATAAGATCTAATAATTGGCACTGCTTCATAAGCAACGGGAATTAATACCATTAACCCTTCGCCCCCACTCTTCAACTTACTTTCAGTTGCTGTCAGAGAAGGACAGTCACCTTACCCCACAAGAGGCTCCAGCACAGCAGCAACACAAGTTTCCCCGGGTCATTCAGCAGTGATGGAGCAGAGCCTGGAAGAGAAACCAGGATTCTCCTCTCCCATGGGATGCCAGAAGAAGGTTCCTCTTCTACTAAGCACAAGACATGTCAGACACACAAAGAAGCAGTCTATAACCTCAGGGAGCCTGAAATGGGATGGATAGCACCAATCCTGCTATTGTTAGCAGGTCGTCTCTGCTCCCATCCATGACACAGGAAGCATGAGACACAGGTTTGTGTTTTTCACATCCCCACTGGATAGGCCAGGGAGTCCAATCATCAGAGATGCTGGCCATCAAATCACACCCTCCAGCTGGCACTTCTTCAAGCCCATATCCAGCCTGGGTTTTTTTAAGGCTCAAACTAAGGCCAGCCAAGACAGGAGGTCAGATTTCCAAACACACAGTCCTGGCCTTGAACCAGGCAACCAGCTTTCAAGCCTTGTACAAAGCATGTCAACCAAAAGAAAAGACCTGAGAAGCATCTGCAATTGTCCATGGGGAGGTGTGTTCAGCCAGACTGACCTCTCCACTGTTCAGGGAAGAGAAACAGGTACCAAGGAGCCCACCTCCTGCTAATCTTCACATCTAAGGTGGTGCTTTCAGGATCTGCTTGACAGAAGTCCTGCATGACTTCTGGTCCTCTCCCATGGACCAGAAGTCATGCACGCTCAAGGATGGCTGCATATCTATCTTGGGAAGAGCTGCCATTAAGTGAGATGTTCAAGGGATACATACAGCACACAAGAGACCTGGTCCTGCTCCGACAACTCCTCTGCCTCCTCCCAAGCGATGGAGAACAGCAGGTCCACCACAGCTCTGGCCCGTACACAGCACAGCCTCCCCACACAGACAGACTGACTGTATTTTATACGTATGCGTGCCGATTTTGACAGATGGAGAGAGAAAATTACTGTGCCCATAAATTGAAGCTTTGGTCACGTCAGTTCAAGAAGCAGAATAGAAAATTTAGAGCCAAAAAAACAGCTTGTGTCAGTCAGGCTGATGAGCGCAGGCGCCAAAAAACACACCCCTTAGCATGGGGAGGCAAGACGCAAGCACACGCACGCACACAGAGACCCCGCTTCTCTTCATCTATTCTCAGCAACTGTTTGTCTGAGGCCACATGCAACTGGATTTGTCAAGCCCCCTTTTAACAACTTCTTGTCACAGTCCATTACCAAATTGCATATAGTTATATATTCCACTAATTAGGCTTCTAAAATATCATTAACATGTCTCTTGATCATTAGCATAACGTATGAGGCGTCCTCGTTAGGCACGACTCGAGTTTGTTAACGCGGTAATGAAAGGCACAGGGCTGGTACTGCAGGAGCCGTGCAGAGATTGGAGGCTGGGAACATCAAAAGCATCAGTGCCAGGCATAAAAAAAATAACAACAAGATCAGCAAGAGGCAGGGGCATAAGCCAATTGCTGGGAAACCGGGGTGATGTGGAAGGTAAAACAAGTATCTCGAGGCAGGCAGATACTTCACATACACTATGTGTCTTCCCCAGACTAAAATAACATTCCCATGATCTGGGTACAGCACAGGTCAGGGATGAGTCAAGGTCACAGACCTGAACACATCGTCATCGGAATCTGTATAAAATGGTAACGATGGCCAGGGTCCACATGAGACTTCAGCTCCAAGCCCCATGGCACAGATCTGTGTCCCCAGTTGAACCCTTTCTGTCTGGCTGACCCTGGGACACCCCTCACACCTACAAGGGCCAGTCCCGCTCCACACAAGGACACCCTGCACCCAAAACCCAGTGCAAGACACATGTACATTCCTCCCTCCTCCGAAACCAACATTGAGTGCTCCCTCTCCCCAGCCCCAAGATAAAACTGGTCCAATGCAATGCCAGGCACCACCCTCACCCAGCCAGCTCAGACTACGCAACATTGAGCAACAATCCCAGTTAAACTGATGATGAAAACCCACCACCCACCAGGCATTACACAGTGGGAGATCAAGGGTGTTAGAGACAACAGCCTGGGATGGTGCAATGACATGGGACCTCCGTCAGGAGCATAAGAGAAAGGCCTGAAAGGTACCCAAACGCGACCCCAGACAGCAGTATTTGTGTATGTGCTTCAATGCATACAGGGCTGGGGGGTGAAGGCTGTGAATTAATAGCCAAAGGTTTGACCAGGACAGATGCTTCCATGTCCAAGCCAGCTCATGTATCAGTGGTTACCACCGTTGCTATAAATAAACAGGGACTGTTGGTTTTTTTTTTCCTTTGGGCGAATAACTCAATAAGTCACCGCATGAAAGATATTGTAAATAGCTCCAGCAGAGTGCAAGTCAGGGCTGCTTCCAATTAGCTTTCACTTATGCTCCCCCCGCCTGCGCCAAGTTTGCAGAGTTTGTTCCCAACACGCCGAGGTGGGGAGCGAACCCCATTGCAATCTGGGCCACCGCTCGTCCACATTAGAAATGATCTTTTCATTAAAGCTGTGAGGACGTCAAAGCAAGTGAAAACAGCCCACATATGCATTTATCTTNGGGGGGAGGGCGGGGAGGAAACAACCAAGAGCTTTTCTTCAGCTGCTGAGAGTGAACACCACCACCACCGCAGCAACAGCCTGGAAATACGAAGCAGCACACAACTTTTTATTAGAACAAAAGACATAAAACAAGTTCAGCAAAGGCAGCCCAGGGGCTTTTTACGCACGTATCTGAAGAGACACCCCTCTTCCCCCTCCACATCCCTAAGAAATGGGCAGGATGCATCCTCGTGGGTGACACCACTGCCAAAACAACAGTGGGAAGATGGACAATTTTGCGATTCTTCATCAAAAAATTCCTCTTCCATGAGATAAAGGCAATATTAAGACTCTTTCCGAGTTTTTACTCATTCACACAACCTTTGTGTCCTGCACATGCGCGCGCTTTCACGCAGCAGCTGGACCCAATACCAGAGGAGCATCACAGCCAGGAAACTATCACCAGGAAGATAAAATGCAGGGCAGGAGACTGCGGGATCAGTTGGTAGCCTACAGGAACAGGAATCCTGGGGAAGGGGCTTAATTACTCACCACCCCTATCCGGGAATGGCTCTGAGAAAGTTACAGGGTGTCCGTGCTTCACCTTTTGCCATCAGAATGGTGGTACAGGTGCCTAACCTGAACCAGGAGATGGAGGGGGACCAGGAAATCAAGAACTGCTCGTCATATCATCATTTTAGCCAAAAGTCCCTTCTTAAGCCACCACACAACTAGGTACCACCCTCACCCAGGTGTTGTGCAAGGAGGTCAGCAACACCCCAGAGCAGGACCGGGAGGTCTCCCTAAGCAAGCAGATGTATTCGTTCACACCTGAGCAGCCTCCCTTCCCTGCTGACCCATCTATAACATTACATTGAACTACAGACACTGAAAAACATCCACTGTTTTGGGAAGGGGGGGTTACAGCAGTCAGCGCAGCACATACTGCTTTTGTTTGCTTCCTGCCTTTCAAGCCAAAAGCAACAATCACAAAAAAGAAAAGCCACTAACACTTGGTAAAGCTTTCAGATTTGAAAGGGGTCAGGAAAAAGTTCCAGGAAAGGGAAGAGAAACAACCTTCTTTTAAACCGTTTAATGCGGTGAGAATCAGCTCTCGCAGGCTACAGGTTTATATTTCTCCGGGTAGTTTTTCAACTATCCTTACGCCCCCTCTCCATGCTCCATCTTCTTCCCACCCCCTCTCATGCTCCCAAATGGCTGCAGAGTTCTATTAAAATGGCCAGAGAAGAACCTTTCCCCTCCTCGCGCAGGAGGGCGCTGGATTGACCTCTCCACATCTGGACATGGCTGCAACCTCCAGCTTTCCACAGCAAACGCCGGCAGCGCAGCGACCTTCCTGGAAATGCAGTCTTCTGACCTCCCTTCTCTGACCCACCCATCTCCCATCCCTCTGCCGAACTCCACCATGCTCCACCCTGGCTGGGCTGGAGACACAGCACTATTTCATGAGGGGTGCAGCTCCTCCAGACAGGGCCTTGACAGCTCTCATGGGCACCAAATCTAGGGTGTATTTGCTTGGGAGATTGAAAGAGTGTCAGAGAGAAGAGGAAGAGAATCCAGGCTGCAAACCAGCCTGATTGAACTAGCTAACCCAAACAGCCTCAACAGCAACAAATCCATTCAAACCCTAGAGCTGTTTCACTTTTGATCACCAGGAGAGCGCTTGCCACCATAGCCTGCCTTTATCCAGCTCATCTATCGTGCAACCAGCCAGGAGGTGTTACAGACCCATCAACACCTCTATCGGTGCAGTGGAAAAGCCTTGGTGAGTCTTATTCCTTCTCGTGCTGCATGAGTCTACCAGATCTCACCAGGTAGTTGAGTAAAACACTGCCTTCCACAGCCATACCAAATGTGCCTCAGCCTTCCGCAGACAGTCTGGCACAAGGTGGTCCATGCTCTGGCTTTTCCAAACCATGCATGAGCCAAACCAGATGGTCACTGATACCACATCATGTCCCCTCTCCATGCAAGTCCAGCTCTCCCTCCTCTACATGCCCCAGCTTTCCCACAACTCACAAAGCCCCATTTCTCCATGGGAGCTGCCTCTTTCAAAATACCAACAATTTTAACATATTGACACACTGCTGGAAGACCACAGCAATGCTCCTGTGGAACAGGAGACCTCAGCCCAACAGGACCCACAACCAACCACCCCGTCCATTTGGGATGGTTTCTCCAAACATCCTCCCACCCATACCGCAGCCGCACAAGACAACTCGGAGCTCCCCACGCCTTGGACCACCTCAGCTGTAAAGAGCACGACAGAAAGCAGACCAGATGCTAACGGCTAAGATGCAAACCCTGACCTGGGGCAGTCACAACACCAACAAGCAGAAGGGCTCACACCTGTGGCATCACTTGCTCCCAGCCAGAGGAACAGGCAGAGCTTTTCTTTATAGGATACAAACAGCTTTTGCCATGCACATCACCACCACCAAACCCTACTTTTGCAGCCCCCCCAGCAGCAAGCCTACTGATTTTTTGCCCTCCTTGCTGGGTAAGTGTGGAGACCCCATCCTCACTCCCTGGCTGCAGTGGGGGGGGATCACGTCAATAAAGCCTCACACATGCAGCAAGACATGAGCCTCCCTGCTGCCCGCCATCAACTTCATTTGTTTATTTTTATTTGAGCAAAGCTACAGCTAAGCTGGGCTGGGGGGAGGCTGGGAGGGGGACAAACCCCTGGAAAGCCAGGCTGCGTGTTGGTCTCCAAAGGGACTGAAACGGGATGGGAGGAGGGGCCAGCTCTCCTTTCCAAAGAGCTTTCAATAGGAAACAGATGTTGAGGGCCCAAGCACCAAAAGCAGGGTCTGCAGCAGGCTTCCCTGGCTCCACGCTCCCAACAGAATCCATTTTAATTAAAATATTTCTGAGCACGAGGTGAGGGGTAGGGGGAGCAGGGAAAGGTCCAGGGGTGATGTGCCTGTTAGCTCTGCACAGGCAGCAGGGTTTGTGGCAGGGCTGGAGGGGGTGCCAGGGTGCATAGGGTTGGGTCGGAGACCCCATCCTGTACCCCCAGCCCAGGCTCCCTCCCTCCAGCAGGACTCGACATAAATTCTGCTGACCTCGAGTGAAAAATTGCCTCATTTTGGTACTGAAAAAATAACATTACATCATGTAGGCTGTGTCAGGTTCTATCAATGCCCCCTTCCCGCCCACCCCCAAAGTGAAGGGGGATGTAACCCAACACTATGAAAACACCAGCCTGGAGAAGAAAAGGGGCCTTTGTCATGGACCTTCAGCTCCCTGCTCCTGCCTGAGGTGAAGAAAGATCTCCAAAAACGTTCAGCTGGGAGGTACAGACTCCAGACGCATCCCCCCCCCACAGCTGCTTTGCTTCCCCATCCCCACCTTTGAAACCCCTGCTTCTCCCTTACTTAAAAACTTCTGCCATTACTAGGATCCAGAGCTCATTCCTCCCTCAGATCCCTTGGCAAAGGTCAGCCCCGTGGAAAAAAACAGGGTGCGAGGAAGCCTGAAAGCCCTGCTGTAGGATCAGTAAAGCCTGACCTTAAGCCTGGATGACTCAACAATGTCTTCCAGGTGAGGATCTATCCTGCCTTTCTTCCCAAGGGCACCCGACTCCCTCACAGGAAGGTATACGGAGCAGAGGATGCACAGACACACACACCCAGCTCCAGAAAGGAGAAACAGGGGAAGGCCAGGACCTAGACAGCAAGGAGGGTAGCTGGCATGAGCTCTGCCAAGCCATGGCCACCCAAGCGAGCCTGTGCACCCTGCCAGAGCACAGGCAGAGAGTCTGCCCATCCCGCAGGGACAGGCATGAGCTGACAAGGACAGGGAAGAAAATCAGGGCCCGCAGGATCTGATAACCAGCATCAGCAATGCACTGCATTAGGATCCTCAAGGCTATGAGTTCAGTGGGGCTGGGCACAGGCTGCGGGGCTCTCCTGTGGCTTCTCAGGGAGCGCTGTGCCAAGTGGATGGGAGGTAGGCTGTGCCACTCGCCCCACGGCCAGGGAACAGGCCCTAACCCATTTTATTTACTGGGAGAGAGGAGCCGCACGAGCCTGAGGCCCCACAGGCTCCTAGGCTGAGCATGCAAGTGGGAACAAAGAGGGTGCAAATGGAGCGAGCCTCCCTGGACCATGCACAGTGCAGGGCAGGGTTGTGGGTTGCTTTCTGCCTCCTTGCTGGGATCACACTTTCCTCTGCCGCGAGATGGGGGAACAGGGGCATGCACCGCAGCAAAGCATGCCTTGCTTAAACCATGCTGACCGGCACCACCCCAGCTCACTGAGCAAACCCACGGCAGAGGGAAAAGTAGCTGCCACTGCCTGCGGGCAGCACAGCACCAGGCCATGCACAGGTCGAGGGGAGAGGGAAGAGAACACCCAGCTTGCCCCAGGCCCTCGCCTCTCAAATGTATTTTCTCATTAACGTGTAATACAGTTTTATTGTCTCAAACAATGTCTGTTTTCGATCAGTTCCTTTATCCCAGACACTGCCGCACGGAGAGACCATGGAGGCCAGATGGTTCGTGTTGCCGGAGTCTTCCCGCTCTTCCCTGCCCGCCCCCTAATTCCTTACAAATTCCTGGAATGCCTGCGCCCCCGAAAACCAGCCCAGGGCAGAGGCAGGCATCGGCCTCCGGAGCAGGGGCTGGGGGCCCTCCCCAGCCTCCCCCTCCTTGTGGCCAGCAGCTCACCCAGGGCAGGTCCCCGGCAGCAAGCAGTGGCTCCCGGCTGTCGTCTCCTCCACGGGGTCACCAGAGAGCAGTTTTGCACCCAAAACCAGAGATCTGTGGGTCCCCCCCTCCTTTGCCTGCAGCAGGGGGTTTCCTCTGCTGAGGGAGGGATGTGCAGACCCCAAAACCCCCCATCCCAGCCCCAAAGGCACAGCCAGCACTGGGACTGCAGGCGGTGGGAAGGACGTCTGCCCATAATCCCCACCACGTGCCCAAAGCCACTAGGCCCCCACCACATCGCTCACAGTTCCAGCTTTCACCCACGCCTCCCGGTGTTAATCCCTGCCCTGGCAGCTGGATGCGGAGGTTCGCTGAGCCCTTCCCAAAATCCAGGGGACGATCTGAGCCTGAGCCGAATCAAAGGGAAGGCTCCTGCTGACTTCAAGCAGCCTGCCTCCCCCCTGTGCCGGCTATCCAGACAGGCAGCTTGGCTGGCAGTTCCAGCCCACCCTGAAACACATCCCAGAGGTCAGGCAAGGCTCATGCTCCCCCTGCCATCCTCCCAGCACCCTTGCAAGCAGCTTCCTCGGAGGAGGAGGGAGCCCACCAGCCCCAGGAAGAAGCCCTGCTGAACACAACCCTGCAGCAGGGGGGAAAAGTAAGGGATGCCAAAAGTGATCGTTCAGCCTGGAAGAAGGCCAGGAGACTAGTGTTCACACCCTTAAACTCGGGAAAAGCCCCATGAGAGCACCGATAATCACATCTGGGAAAAACCTGAGTCTGGTGGAAAAGACAGCACCTTCTCCAAGGCGCTCAAGCACCACATGGCATGGCTGGGCCATGGGTCATCCCAAACCGGGCACCAGCTGCAGGGTCCCACAGTTTCTCTGATCCTGCAGACCTTGTCCTGTCTCCCAGGAGCTCCATATGAGACCCGTTTTCCCCCCGTTCCTGCTCCGCAGCAGCTGCTGCCCAGGAAAAGTCTCTACCAAGGAAGGGCCGGAGGGGATGCCCAGCCTGCAGCACCACAGGGCCCAGCAGCCACTCTCCAGGGTTTGGCTGCCAAAATGTCACAGAATCATAGAATCATTTAGGTTGGAAAAGACCTTTAAGATCATCGAGACCAACCATAAACCATGCCCACTAAACCATGTCATGAAGTGCCTCGTCTACATGCTTTCTGAAATACCTCCACAGATGATGTCTCCACCGCTTCCCCGGGCAGCCTGTTCCAATGCCTGACAACCCTTTCAGTAAAGAAATTTTTCCCAATATCCAATCTAAACCTCCCCTAGCACAACTTGAGGCCATTTCCTCTCGTCCTGTCGCCAGCCACCTGACAGAAGAGACCAGCACCCACCTCACTACAACCTCCTTTCAGGTAGTTGTAGAGAGCGATAAGGTCTCCCCTCAGCCTCCTTTTCTCCAGGCTAAACAACCCCAGTTCCCTCAGCCACTCCTCATAAGACTTGTGCTCCAGGCCCCTCACCAGCTTCGTTGCCCTTCTCTGGACGCGCTTCAGCACCTCAATGTCTTTCCTGTAGTGAGGGGCCCAAAACTGAACACAGGACTCAAGGTGCAGCCTTGCAGGTCAAGCGGGCTCCTCAGAGACCTGCCAAGCAGATCGGTATCTGCTCCCAATTCAACTTAATTTTCATGACAATGACACAAGACAGCCCCACTGCCAAGTTTCCACAGCTCTTCCAGAGAGGAGGGGTACCAGAGCCCAAGAGGCACCTCCAAAACCTCACTCACATACACAGTGCAGAGGATGCCTTCTTTTTTCTCCATTGCTTTTTTACCCTGAGCTGCTCGGCTCATTTTAGCAAGCCCTACACCAAATGTGCCTCCACCCGGAGAAATGCCAGGGCACACAGTTAAAGTGCTGCTAAGTTTTGAGCAACGAGGAAAGAAAATACGGGGGTGGGAGGTTTATAGCGGGAATATTTATACCTGTAGGATCACACTGTCTTCTCCAACACCCTTCCTACACCTTGCCCACAAGCACTGAGATGGAAGAAGCTGTTCTTGCCATGTCATGGTCGGATGCTCAAGAGGCAGAACAGCAGAAACTGAAGGGGTCTGAGATATTTGGTTTCCAACCAAGAAGTCCACGTGCAGAAGAAAAGCTGCTATAGGCCAGAACTGAGGGGGGCCAGGAAGCCCTCAGATGCCAGGCCTGAAATAGCCAGGAAGCAGGACAAGTAGGGTATATGCGCTTGGTACAGTGGAACAAGAGGGCTGGAAATAAGTGATGGTGGGGGGCATTGCAAGCATTTTGGTGATTTTGCACTCCGTAGCAGAGAAAAATCTCACCTGCCACCTTTTGGGATTCCCAGCACTCAACTTTGGCTCCATCCAGCAAGAAAAAACACAGCAGGAAAGAGCGAGCGAGCTGAAACCTGATCCCCTGAAAGGCTGGACTCAGTGTCTGGCTTTTCTTACCGGCTCGGCCGACCTGTACGTGCCAGTCTGGGAAGGCGTAATGGTTCCACCGACAGAACTTCATT
Organism: Pandion haliaetus; assembly: GCA_013401275.1. NCBI lineage: Eukaryota > Metazoa > Chordata > Aves > Accipitriformes > Pandionidae > Pandion > Pandion haliaetus. The sequence goes on along the minus strand of VYZV01011994.1, from coordinate 24,449 downwards.
AACTTTTTATACACTCGGCCGCTAATTTATAATCATTAGTGGACAAACAGCCAACAATTACACAAGCAGAACGTTAAGAAGAGAGGGAGAGAGCTTGAAGGTGCAGTGATAGAAATGTGCTCATGGTCGGCAGGGAGCGGGGATGGTGCGTCCCCCATCCCGGGGCTGGCATGTGACAGGGGCAACCTCTCCCAAGATTTACTGGCATGCCGTTTCATCAGCTATAATTAAGGCATCGGGCAGCAGAAAGGCAAAAGGCACAGGTGAGCACGGGGAAGGGAGAAATCTCACCAGCCCTCTTGTTTTCAACACAAAAAATAAAAAAAGAGAGACAGGAAGAGGAAGAGCATGCGTGTTCCACATTTCCAACTCCTGGGGCAGGCAAGGCCCCTGTTTGCAGAAGAATGGGAAACTGTACACAGGAACAGCACAAAATTCATCCTGATTTAATGAAATCTTCAGACATAGGTCACATAACCCCAGTGCCTTCCCACGCACCAGCTCTCCTTCTGCTGGAGGCAGCTCTGTGCTGGAGGTAGGAGATGGTGTTGCAATGCACAGCCCTGGCACCCTGGGTGAGCAACGCCTGCAAATACCCAAATCCTGAGGATGCATCTACCTTGAGGATGGAGAAGTGAAAGTGGGGAAAGGTTTCAAACACCTCTGAGATCAGTGATCTCTGTTCCCCAGAAGAAATCTCAAGACTAAGTTCCACTAGTGCTCCTCTCCTGCCCAGTATCCCGCCCAGTCCCTGCCAGTAAAGGCATGTGACTCACGTCACCCAGCCAGACCCTCGCTGCACAACACGAGGCCTCAGGCAGAGGACGACAGGCAGGCTCCCTTCTCTGCAACAACCCGAGCTGCTTTAATCGATCAAAGAGCCGTAAGATCCGCAGATACAGATGTCCCCGCCACGCAGGCAGGCCAGCAAGGAAGCAGAGTGACCTGACCAGCATCACTCAACAATGCATCGTGCCCAGAAACCAAAGCTACACCTCTTTTGGCTCCCGTGCAAGGGCTGAGGCTGCTATCCTGCCCCACACCAGGCAGGCCAGCCAGCCCTTTTTTGAGATGTAAGCTTCCTGCTAAACAGGTCTAATGAACACCACGTGCACCTTGCAAAGCCTCTGCTCGGGCATCTCCGAGCAGCCAGCACAGCTTAGCAAAGCACTCACTGCAAAGCTCCTTTCCAAAACTCCACACAGCAGGGGGGAAAGAGCAGCACCCAGCTTTGCAAAGCTGAGCAGCACCCCTTCAGAAAGGCAAATGAATGGGTGGCTAGCCGCAACCCACCCAGCTCCCCTCCAAAGCAGGAGGGGGAGGATGCAGCAAGCATTGCAGCCTGCATGTAGGACCCGCCATGCCTTGCAAGCCACGGCTTGCCAAGCATGCCGAGGGCAGGTAGGCAGAGCCCTGCGCTCCAAGCGCACAATCCCAGGCATGCTCGCAGCTGGAAAAAGCCATCGCAGCTCTCCAGCTCCACCCGCTCCCCCTCCTGCTCCCCGCGGCAGAGGCGTGTGGAAAAGCTCACAAGCTGCTTTTGCTCACAATGGGGTCTTTCCCCTTCCACCCTTGCACTTGCAAAAATAAAAGTGCTGGTCTAAGACATGCTGACTCTCATCACATCAAGAGACCAAACTGTTCAGGCCAGAAGGATGAGTACTTCTCAGATTACTGGGGAATAACCCCAAATTTGTCATGTGATAAGCTCCCTTCCCTCTACAGCAGCTTAATAACCATTCAGCATCCACATAGAAAAAGAATTTTAAAAATCTCTCCACCTAGAACTGCAGCTCTCAGGGCATTTCGGGGGATCAAGCAATAAAGCTAATTTAGATGCAAATTCAGGCCACTCATCCTGCCTAGGATAGACCCACAACTCCACCCACCTGGATACAGCTGCAAGATCATGGTGCCCACCTACGCTGGGGCAAGCTTTTAAGTAAGCCTGTACATGATCTGCTAAAAATACAGAGCACGTTGTTTCAGTTGTTTTCCTGTGGCTGTTCAATATCCATAGTGCCATGAAACCCTCAGTCCGCACATCTAAGAAAACCAGGGGTGATAAACCATCAGGCAGTCCATATGGGGTAACAACCACAGATCAAATGGTGGAATACACAGAGAGAGGAAAGGTAGACATTGTTCCCGCAAACTTTGCTTTGGCGTTCCTGCCTTTGAGTAACTTTTAAACAGAATTGTCCAAATTCCTGATCTTTCAAGACTTGTTTGGGTTTTTTTAAACAGCATCACTTGAGAGCTGGATTTGTCATTAAGGTATTTGTAATATAAAACTGAAGGCAAATTTCAGAGAAATACTTTTAATAAAAAAGGTAAAGGCTTATTTTCAAAAATGTAAATACAAGACGTTTCCATCTTTTTTTATGCTTCCAAAAAGCAAAGCAAGAGAGTCTTTAATGAAACATGTTGGGAAATTGAGCTGCACAAATTTGTACAAAGTTGCTGTCAACCCAAATACACATTATTATTTCTTTTCCTCCTTGAGACCTTTTAATTTGGAGGGGGGCAAAAAAGACCTGATTTTGCCTAAAGACACGAAGAAGATGACAATGCCTCTCAAGCCCACAAACAACAACTGGTCCATACCCCATCCCGCAGGGATGTAGTGTGGCATCTGCAATGGGTGAGAGGGAGGAGGGAGCATCTCTCACCAGACACAGGTCAACATCCAGTCCGTGGGCTCCGTAGTAGCGGTACAGGCAGGACACAGGCACCAAACCTTGTGCAGGAATTAAGTATTGCCCTTATGAGCCCTCTGTCCCCCTGCTGCCTTGCCCACACCACCCAGGTCACAGAAAAGCAGATGGAGGGCAGGAAGACCTCACGATGGGGTGGCATCAGGCTGGTAGGAAGTGCCAGCGTCTGAGAACCCTTGACACAGAGGGAATTAAAAACAGCCGGGCTCCAAAGGGGAGGAGGGAAGAGTTACTACAGCCACCTACTAAGTCCAGGTAGGCTCACAAACAACAGACCCCAATGTTTTTGGGGAGAAATGCAGAGATATCTGGACTCATCCAGCCCTAGGGATGCCTGCACAGGGTGGGAGGTGAGCGCAGGGACTGCCAGTGCTCCTGGAGCAGGACCCTCACCACCCCAAGCGAGGAGGGGACAGCCTTTTAAAGTAAAAACCCGGTGAGCTGGGCAAAGGGAGCCTGGGAGCATCCTTTGCATCACTAAAGCATCAGCAGCATCGCATTGTGCCTGGGGGGCTCTTCTGGAGGGGCCTTCTCACAGAGCCAGAGCTGTTCCCCTCCCCACCCATTTGGGAACATTCCTCTCTGGCTTTCAGTGCTCCATTATCCAAAGACTCCGGCAAACGAGGCAAGACCAGCAGCGGCACAACTTGACACCTCACCACGAAGGGGCCAGCCCAATCAACCTCCTGCTTCCCAGCAAGCCACAGGAAAGGGAAAGGAAGGGGGGGGCTGGCAGAGAGCACCCCTCTGCCACGGCCAGCCCCACACAAACCTCATCCAAAGCCTTCCCCAGGGAGCGGGGGGCTGCACAGCCAGCACCCCTGTGTGCAACCCCCCTTCCCCACCACCCCATTCCCCTCTCCCTCCCCCTGAACTCGCTCTCAGGCCCCATCTTCCCGAACAATCTCGCCGCGGGCTGCTTTTGTAAGCCTCCAGCCCCAAAAGAAAAATGATGGGTTTGAACTCTTAACCCCGCCCCAGAAAAAGGCTGGAATTAAAAGGGGTTTATGACTAAGTATGCAGATGGGAATACTGTAATAACAACAGGCAAAATGTTTGCCCAGCAGTTCTGGGCTGGTTTCGGAGGGAGGGAGGGAGGGAGAGTGGGGACGGGGCGGCTTCTGGCCGGAGGATGACGGCACGGAGAAAGAATTTGGCGGCTGGGAGGGAAGGGAGGTTGCTNTGATAAATGCGGGGGAGGGGGTGGGGAGGGGGGCCGGGACCTGAACTCCGCATCGCATCGCTGGCACTTCAGAGAGGCTGGCTGCGGCGCTGCGGGTTTCTGGCCGTCTGACAAAGGCACTGCCGCGGAGGAGGCAAGGAGGGGTAGGGGGAGATGGCGGGAGAGCTCAACTCCGGGGCTGGCTCGGCACCAGTCATGCATCTTGTGGGACACTGTCGCACTTGACGAGGCTGGGACGCACAACAGGGAACATATCAAGGCAGATAGCAATGCTCCCACACACCCCAAATCCCTTCTAAGAGGGGACACATGCACACAGACTCCTGCCAAGGGGGGAGCCCACAACCGCAAACAAGTGACTGATTTGTACTAGCCCTGGGACTCCAGCTCTGCTGAAAAGGTGGTAAAACTGTCAGTGCCTAAGTCACCTAGGAGGGCATGTTCAGGACATCACCTTCCCCTTTTAGCAACAGGCTGCACCAAGGCCTCACAAGTGGGAGGCTCAGGCTAGGGGAGACCCAAACCTCAGCCACCATCCCAGAGAAGTGCACCTCACCACTGGCCTGACCCTTCTGCAAGAGGGGAAAGCACTGCTTCTCCGACCTCCAGTCCTGCACAAGCTTGCTTCCACTCCTTGGGCACCTGGCAGCACCCAGGACTCCCCTCTCTGTGGGGAATAGGCCAGGTGAGGCACCTTGACAGCTCCCTGTCACACAACAAGAAGCCACCCTGACACTGCTCAGCAGAGCCCAAAAATACCTCCCTGCCACTGTACAAAGCCAGGCTGTCCATGGGCACCCAGTCTGTAGGAGAGGTTTGCCCATAGCTCACTGGGGACGCAAGTCCCCAGTCATACCAAGACCTTCCGGTTCTCTTGAGCTCTCCACGAGGTACCTGCAAACTTAATACAAGATGCAAACTGCTTGCACGTCACACACGGCTTGGCAGCCACAGGCCAGAAAGCCACCGAACACCCAAATCTTGCAAGTCACCATGACCCATGGGAGAAAAATTAATGTGTGGCACATGGAAACAAGCCACAAAAACACAGACCTCCCGAAGCCCTCAGAGGAGCCACAATATGGAACTATTTCTGAGCAATGCTCTTGCCACAAACACAGGGACCTTTCCCCCCGCACTTGCTGGGCACAGCCCAGCCTGATGCAACAGCAGCCCTTTGCCAAACCAAGCACCTCACAGGGGTAGGAGGTTCAGATGGGAACACGCCCCAGCCGCTTCCCTGCAGTGGTGAAGAGGTGAAGCCACGTGCAAAAAATTCATGGCACGACTGGCAAGCCAGGAATTCCACGAGACTTCCCAGCTTGCAATGCAGGGGATTTCCAAGTGTCTCACACCCGTCTTTGCTCAACAGGTACCTCAGAGTTTGCAGCATCAGTGTATGGAGTTTTGACATGACTGGTCACCTCCTGCTGACCCACTGCATTTACCAGAGTTAGGGAGTACTGGAAGCAGCCTGTGGATAGTAAAAGGTCTTTCTCATTGCCACAATCCTCCTCCAGGTCTGACCTGTTGCGTTTATGAACAGAAACAGAGCAGCCCTACAGCAACCAGGTTAGAGGCAAGTGGACCCCCCCCCAAAGCACCTCCTACAGCACCCAGTACTGCTGTTCCCAGCAACACAGCACAGGGGACAGAGAAAAAATAAAGCTACCAAACTTGCTCCTCTTAAGAAGCAAGGAGATCTTTATTTTGCCTCTCAAACAGAGCAAATGTCTCTTTAAAGACATTTAGAGACCATCTGTGGGGTCAGGAAAGATGGGTGCTAGCAAAGGGAGCTGCATTGCAAAGGGTGACATGGGAGACCCAGGCTCTGGTCCCTTCCAGCACCTCACGCTGCAGCAGCCTGTGACAGACACAAGCTGCACAAATGCACAGCTGCCTTCATGGCCACTGCTCCACGATGGCACGACGATGAGCACCGACACGCCAGGAAGCACTCAGATCAGGTAATGGAGGGTGTAGGAGACTTGCGAGATGATCCCTGTGAGTCAGACAAGCTGGCCAGGGCCCAGATAGCAAGCTCTGCAAAATCAGCAAACAAAAGAGGGCAAAACCTGGACCTCCCCAGCCCCTTCCTGCCGCCTCTGAGATGACCCCTGCAAGCGGCCCCGGCAGCCAGTAGCAGGCTTGATGAGAGCAGCCAGAGCCATGTGGAATGCTGCAGCCAGGGCTGGGGATGGAGACTCAACCTGCCATGCCTTGGGGCGAGGCGGTTACCCAAGCTCCCTGCTCAGCCCTGGGACTCGCTGAGCAATTTCGTTTCTCCTCTGCCAACAAAGGAGACAACATTGCTCTTACTCATTTAAGCCATGAGCAGTCTCTCTCCACATGCAGCTTCCAGGGCACTTCCCAGGATTTAAGGACCACATGTAAATGCTCCTTTGCAAGTCCTTTTCGGACAGCAGTGTTTCCCTTCCCTGCCCAATCGCATACCCATGCCTCAACAGCCAGGCACAGAGCTGGTCTACACACAGGATATTCACATCACCCTGCCAACAGGGTGGCCCCGAGCAGGCAAAGCCCCCAGCCCTGGAGACTGTGAAGCACAACATTCCTGGAGCTTGCTCCAGAGGCTTTAACAGATAATATGTTATGGGAGGTTGCAGCCACTTGTCTGCACCAGGAAGATCCCCTTAGGAGACCATGGGTAAGATCCTTGCTTTCCAGAGACAGACGTGAGGCATTCAGTCATGAGAAGATCCAGGACTGAAGCAGAGCCCTGGCCCAGCACATCTCTGCAGGATCACAGCACCTCTTGAGGAGCAGCCCCGAACAAAGAGTCACCATACATTTCGTGGAGACCTCCTCTACCTTGAGGCTTGAGATCCTTACCCTCCAACCTCTGCCAAACTTGGTGCTACAGTCAACGTGGCTTCCACAAAAGCCCCCACAAAATCTCTGCCATGAGGTACTGCCACCCCTTCCTCATCTGGGACTTCCAGACGTTCCAGTTGTCATTACTTTTCATTAAAAAAAGGAAAGAAGGTGAATGGTGAGAAGGACATCTGGATGAGGGATAAATACCCATCAGGAGTCATCCCAATTCTGACAGCTGAACAAGTTAGACAACTGCTAACAAACAAACAGGCTAAATCGCTCCTCTCCCTTCCTGACAGGCTGAACCAAGTCTCCTGAGCACCCCGAATGCCAGCTCGGGAAACAGTCCCTTCCCAGCTTTCAATAGGAGCGAGAAGTCCAACCCAGGCAGCCGCCCAGCTAAACCAGCCTGCACATGCTGCCCGCTGGCACAGGGAGGCTTCTGACATTAAACCCCACTCCCCTGCACCCTCATGTGGTACCACCCACCGCCAGAGAGGAGCCCTGAAGCCAGGTGAGATGGAAGACCAAGCCAGAGCAATGCAGCCTTTAGAAACAGATGGGGACCAGGACCGTGCACCCCTTCTTCCCTATGGCAAAGCCTCCTGTTCCAGCAGAGAGGCAATGCAGACCAGCAGCCTCCATCGCTCCAATCCATAACGGCCCATAGCCCCTTCCTTCCCCCCCTCCCAACAGGAGGCACACCCAGTGCTAAACACTGAGGCTAACTCCATCCGGTCCTTCTTCCCTATGTCTATTGTCGCTAAAAATTTATCCGGTTTC
>VYZV01011994.1:295-12318 GCA_013401275.1 Pandion haliaetus | reverse complement strand
GGGGGGTGGGGTGGGAATTAAACATTTGTTATTGCGCTAAATGACCTTTTCAGCCACTTGGGGACAGAATTGCACCGGGGCTTTGGAGCGAGCTACAGCGGGCGCTGCTCGCTCCCTGCTCCCATATTCAATGCTTTGAGCCTCCGGATGCACAGATGCATTTAAGGGGTCCGCACTCGCCTAGTCACCTCTGTTCACCCAGCAATGAAGCCGAGAAACACCCTCTTTGGAAAAATCTGCATGAAGCAGGGAGGAAGAAGTGGTCTGGTAAGAGCTTGCTGAGCAAAGCGCTTCAGACGGCTTCATTTCACATCACTGAAAGCGTAAATCAGGAATTGCTCCTTGGGTTTTTCTCCATTAGCAAAGTATATTGCAACTCCCCTTCCTACCACCAATACCGATCGACACTTCACATCTGCTGGCCAGATCTAACAGCCACGATTTTCCGTGGGAATAATACAATTGCCGAAAACACCATTCCTGCCACCTGCTCCCCCCAGACACAACTGCACCAGGAGCAGGGCTGCAGCAGGCTCCTTGCTCTCAGCAGGCACATGCACAGCACAACGCAGCAGCCAGAAGCTTCACAAATTCGTATCAGAAATAAATAGATGACCCCATGCAAAGCAAGGGTCATAAAGCCTTCAAAACACCACCTCCATCAGGGTGGTGGAACACATCCCCCTGCCTGCAACTTTCTCACACAAGACCAAACGCCCCTCTGGTAAGCACAAGCTTCACACAAAACATACCACAGACACTGTGTCCTGTGCTACGAAGTCAGGATTGACAGCTGCAACTCCTTCCAACTCATTTCTTTTACCCTGTGAACTGTGCCTTTTGTCTAGAGATTTGCAATAATCATTTTATTGCAAATCAATCATATTTTTGCAAATTATTGCAATAATCATACTCTTGCAATAATAATTTTGCATATAAAAATCTCCCTCTCAAACAAAAAAGACTAAGTTAAAACACTTGCAACCTTTTAAAATTAGAGACTTAAGAGGTAAAAGCCAAATTCAAAGCTTAAAGCCAGAGACCAATCCATCCAGAGGCTCCAGGTATTGTATCATTCTTAATGTTTCACCAGAGAATCACTGCACAAGGAAAAAAAACGGTGTGTGTAAACAAGCAAATGTACACCCACCAGCAGCTTGGGTTTTGAAACATTAATGTTGAAATTAGAAAGGCACATTTTGAAGAGTTATGGGCAGATTCACTTTCATTTTGACTCCAGCCTTGTAAATATCAAATGTCAAAGGGAACAGTCACACTGAATTAAGAGAGAAAAATCCCTGTGCTGGAGTCATGTCCAGGATCAGGACCGCTGGAGTTGGGAAAGGAGCAGCGACCAGCAACAAACACTTCGCAACTGAAAGGGTACTTTTTTGCAGGTTAACCTGCCACTGCTAATTCTGCTAATCAACATCACTCTGGAATTTGAAAATGTTATCCAACCAGGAGAGAAACTTGATTTTCCTCTTCTGATAACAAGGACAGGCAGGCCAGTCAGGCTGGGCCAAACGTGGCATTACAAAATGCTGCCTGTGAAACCGAAAATGGGACATGGAAATGAACTGAGTTTCTAGGCTTGCACTCAGGCAACAAACAAAAATCCAGCCACCAGCATTTAGACAGGCTGATCCCACTTGCAAAGGCAGCTCTGCTCGTTTTTCACCAAGGCTGAAGTAAAATGGCAAAGTTATCATTTTAGATTAGAGGGGCTCTTCACAGCATTGGCTGTTCCGAGGGTTTTCAATTTATCAGTATATTTTAAAAAAAAGGGCGGGGAGGGGGGAACAACCCATCAGCTTAGGGCAAGCAAGAAAAAGCTATTTTGGGTAAGGCTTCTCCTATAAATAAAAGGCCGGGCAGGGAGAGGACGGTGACAACGTGCTGCTCACTCAAGGTGTCAGAGGGGATTTCTATTATCTGTGCTGGTGACCTCCCCAAAACACTGAGAAGCAGCAACAGCACTCCGCTCCTCGGCAGGCACAGCAGCCCAGCGAGACAGCTTCCCTCGGCAGCCGTCCCTTCTACCAGGCTGCCTGTTGTCCTGCTGCCTTGCCTTTGCCATCAGGAAAAGGAGCCAGTAAAGGTGGCTTTCTGTTCTGGCTTAAAAAAATAAAATATATGGGGGCAGTGATTTGGGAAAAGTTTGTTTCTGCGCGTCAGCAGGGCTTACAAACACAAGGCAAAGAGATTTAATTCTTCAGTGCTTTTATTTTTTTATTTTATTTTTTTTTTAATTATCAACATAGTTGCAAACCAGTAATTCCAGCCCAACCAATCCCTCAGCACCGGAGAAAGCATCACCCGAGTCCCTCCCCAGCCCTGCCACTGGCCTGACAACACCATGCTTTAATATATTCAGCCCACAGCCTCCTCAGGCCACAGCTTTCTGTAATTTATCCCTATACCGCCCGCCACCTTGTATTATTTAAGTCGCCAGGGGACGCAACACCTCCGAGACAGTTTTCAGCAGAAGCTGCCGACCACCCAGCCTGCAAAACCATCATTTTTGGTTTCAAACACGGTTCCCAGCAGATGTTCCCCAAAGGCAACATGGCAAGAGGAGGGATTTAATGGAAAACCCCTGATGTCAATGCCTCTGGGACACACTGGCAAGTGACGCTCTGCAAAGCACCATACGGCACCTACAGACATCCAGTGCACCCGAAAAGCAGGGGTGCTCATACAGCCCAGGCTCTGGTGGAGGGTATAGCCTTGGCAGCCAGCATCCGCTGGCAGCACTGGAGTGCCACGTGTGACCCCCAGGCTGGCACTCCAGGGGCCACGCACTGTTCACAGACAGCTTCTCCCACCACACGGAACAATTGCCAGTCCGAATGGACCGGGATCATCCGGGTGGATGTTTGGGGAAAGCCAAGGACACAGATTGAGGTTGGTTTATTAGATTATGGACAGCCCCATGCAAATAGGGCCATATTGATCCGGTCTGCAAACACCTGGCTGGGAATACAAGCAGCCTCTGAGTATACAGAAGCTGCTGGAGATTATTAACCAGATTCATTGCTGTAAATCACACAACCTCCTTCCAAACCCCAACACAGCACCAAGTCCCCCTGTTCTAGGTGCTGTACATCACACATCCTTGCAGTGCAACAGAGCATCACTTCTCCCTGCCTGGCACCCAAAAGCCCAAAGATTCAGTCCAAAAGCATGGAGCCTGGCAAGAGCATCCTGCTCTGGAGTCTGTGGAGCCAGGACTGTGCAGCCCACCTACCCCCCCAACAACTCCCAAAGCAAAGCATGTATTACCAGGAAGGTGAAACTCACTGTATAGGAAAACTGCCATGGAAATGCAAGACAGGAATAAAAAAAAAGGAGAAAAAAAATCAAAAAGGTGAAAAAAGAAAATACCACATCTTCAGACACAAACTCACCCCCTGCTCCCACTGGGTATCTCGTATTTTGCATCAGCTGCAAGCCACCCCTCTAGTGCGCAGAGCAAATAGGACAGGCTCTATTGCCTCCCAAAGCACCCCACCTCCAAGCGCAGGAAGGAAAAAAAAAATAGTAGTAAAATGCTTCACAGCAAATTTCCAAGAGATCACAAAACCCTTTGCAGAGCTTCATTAGCAGAGAAGGCAGCAGCTCCTGGATTAAAGGAGGAACTGGGGAATGAGGTGCTGAACCAAAGGCACAGGAGGAATCCCATATTCCTCCCTTCTCCCCACCAAAATCCCCAGCTCTGATTCAGCAGAAGCACCACCAGCAGCTTAGCCTAGTGTATCTCACTGCAAACAAAACCATTACGTTTAAACCACCACCCTACTCCCCTAAAGAATTGCTGCATGCAGTAATTTCCTTGTGACGGGGTNGGGGGGGGGAGCCATGATGAAATTGTCTCAGAGTTTCTCTGCGTTTTGTTTACAGCCACTGCCCTCAAACCCAGGGCCGGCATGCAGCACACAAGCCTGCTAACAGGAATAAATCTAGCATTTGAGATCGTTTAGAAAAGCTCTGCTTGCAGACAGTCAGTGCTCTGAGGGGGAAATCCCTTTGCAGGTCTCAAATAAGGGAACTTGAACCATTTTTCCCTGGAGAAATTTATGCCCGAAAGATCTTCCGAGTTTCTCGTTTGGAGCTACAAGGCCCAGTAATAAGATCTCTTTCCCTGGACTCACCCACAACGCTTTGACTGCTGCCAAGACCATGCAGAGGCAAGGGGAGATGGACTGGAGAAAGACCCATGGCAGCAGGGAAGACACCTAACATTCACATAAGAGGATGTTCAAATTAGCTGTTATTTATGCACACATCTGGTTAATATAGGTATTTTTCTGGCATGCATTAACTGAACACAAAGATTCCTTCTCTCCTGTGCCTTGTCCAGTGCTGTCAGCAGGCAGCATCTGAAGAGTGGGCTGCCGGCACGGCACTTTCCTGGCATCCTCCTTCCCCATGCACACACCCAACAGCCACCGCTACCCAAAACCTGGGGAGGCTGGTGCAACAAGCAAAGGCTGCGAGGCTTGGGAGCATGGGATCAAGGGCCAGAGGATAAGCTCATCTATCCCCTAGGAGCAAATAGATGGGGCAGGGAGTGATGGGACCCAGAAGACCCTCCAAAAGCATCCTCCCAGTCTGCTGCAATCACAGCAAAGTTTACTCGACATCAAGCACCCACAAAAAACAAGCCTTGGAACAAATCCAAACAGGTTTGCTCCTGTACTCCCCAGATTGTGGGGAGTCCCTCAGGAGCAGTGCCACTGTGCCGGAGCTGGGCCTGGCTTCTCCGCTTTGCCTGCAGGGCTGAGGGGGAGGAGGTGGGAGAAAAAGCCCGCTTACGGCCCTGTGCTTCCCACCTCCTCCCCTGGAGGATTGCAAGAGGCCAATTTTGATTAAACTAATTAAGCCTGCTCCATTCAAAGAGCTCCAACCACATGCTACCAGGGGAGAGGAAGAAAATATAAAATTAAAAAGGAAGAAGATAAATCTCCCTGCAAGCATGCTCCTCCAAAGCTATCCATCCCTGGCAGATCCCTGATGGACAACACCATGCTGGAAGAGGAACCCCAGAAAAACGACTCACTACAGTGACACAGGTCCAGCCCTGAAGAGCCTGCTCCTTCCAGCCTACTGGGACATGTCCCCCTTCCCATCAGGGTGACCGGTTTCCACCCCCTCCCAGCCAATCCCTAGAGGTGGCAGGTCCTCTTGCAGTAATACAGCCCTCCACCAAGCCAAGGTCTCCCAGATACTGCCCTCCCTCCCAAACCATCCCCATCTTCCAGCCCCTTGCACATTCCCTTCCCACCTTTCCCTTGAAGACATCAGGTTTCTGGAAGCAATTTAATTTTGAGCTGCAAAGAGGCTTCCTTGGGCAGTGCTGGCCAGCTCGTGGCCCTGCTCTCCCAAAATGTTATGCTTCCCCCCAGGGCAGCCACACCAGGGACCTGGCAGGCTGCCCCTACAGACCCTGCCCCTATAGGGAGCCTGCCCAGCTGGGAAAGAGAAGCATCACTTTTGCCTTCAAAGCCTTTCAACTGGAGGAAAAAAAAAAAAAAATAGTAATAAGTATCAAAGAAAAGACTTCCTCCCCTTTGAAGGGCAGGAGGGAAGGCAGCCAGGCAAGAGCTAGACCTGCCGAGAGCAAAGCAGGGACCCCGATCCTCCAGGGCTGGAGCACAAGCGCTCTCATTATGAGATTTTGCAGAAGCAGAATGAAGCCTTAGGTGCAAGTATTGCATTGAAATTCAAATCGGGGTGTTTAACTCTCCCCTGCAAGCAAGTTGCCCCCTCCTGCCCTGCAAAAAACTTCAACTGAGGGGCCTTGGGCTTGCCAATGTACCCCCCATACAGCTCTGCCCCGCACCCCAAAAACACCAGCACTGCATGCACCATGGCTGCCCCTCTTCTCCCCGTGCCGCTCGTGGTGGGTCTTTAGTTGTGGCAGGGGGGGAAGAAGGGAGGGAGGAAGAGAGAAAGAAACCCCATATCATAATTGCTATATTAAAGAGAAATAGCAGGCAAGAATAATAAGAGAGGTGTCAGAAGTGAAATACAGTAACAGACATTAAAAAAAAAAAAAAGACTATAGTTCTGCAATGGGGGTGTTAATTGAACACAGAGCTGAAGAGAACAAAGGGGTGTTAAGGAAGAAAAGAAGGGGAAAAAAACCCTACCTCCTCCAAAGATCTGATTTAAGTTTGGTGAAGATAATGCACAGCGAAAGGTAGCTAAGAGGCACCTTATATAGCTATTATGTTCTAAAATTAAAAAAAAAAAAAAACCCACACCAAAAAAACAACAAACCCATTATTCAACAATTGCACAGCTAATCAGTGCTGTCTATAAATATTCCACTTTGTAAATTCCCCCCCGTCAGTGGTATGTACATTTTTCTTTTAAACCTGAATTCCTTCAACACAGAAAGGAAAGGGGAGAAAGTAAAAATCGGCAGGATTTAAAATACATAGTCAGGGTCTTTTTAAGAAGTAGAATTTGCTCAATGCCCTCACCTCCCCCAAAAGAGCAGAGAAAGTGAAACGATGGGAAAAGCTCTTAAGGAGGAGGAATCAGATTAAATGGTCATATATCCTGCGCTCAGCCTCTCCCCGCCGGTCCCCGCCGAACGAGATGGGAGTTGGGAAAGGCTCACAGCTGAAATAGATGCTGCTGCATTTTGACAGCAGATATTTTCCAGTTTGCCATCCAAGGACCCCACGTCTGCGTACGCCTTGCCTGATTCTTCTGCTTAGCTATTCTGCTCATGCAGAGAACAGCTTAAAAAAAAAATACCAAGAGAGAAAAAAACCAAGGGAAAAAAAAAAAGGCTATAAAGACAGAGCCCCTACCCCTGCCTTCAAACTTTTTATAAAAAGCAATGCAATTTCTGATTTCAATCCCTATTGACAGAGGAATCAATTGTATTTAGGACAACAATGCCTCCCATTTCCATAATTATTATTCCAAAAAGCCAGCCAGCCATTTGAAGGCAGTCCTGCCCCTACCCTCGCAACAAAGCGACCAACAGCAAGTGAAAACACAACAAATGAACACCGACAACTTATAGGTGTATTTAAGCAGCAATTTCCCCCCCCACCATGTGCTCCCATTGGATCAAACCTCTCAACTTTTGTTACTTTTAAACAGGCATCACCCCAAAAGAAACAATCTCCAGGTTGCAGACAAAAGACAACCCCCTGAGCTTTTTTTTAACTATTATTTTTAAAAGTGTTTATAAATGCTTTAAAATAACTGAAGAGCCCAAGTGCAAAAGGGAACTCTTTGGCCAATACAGGCGTCCTCTTTTTCTAAGAACTTTATGGACACTTTGGGTTTGCTCAAGACAACGTTAACACTATGAAATATTAGCCATAATGTTGCGAGAGACGGTGGTAAAGTCTCGGTAAGGCTCTGGAGTCACTTAAATCAGGCAGCGGGGTAACTGAACGCACATTTCTGCACATCATAACGCCAGGGGGAAGATGTACGCACGCACTTTCAAACACCCACCAGTGACCACAAACAATCACCAGGATTTCAAACACGACACATGCAAAAATCTGGGAAGCAGAATGGAAAGTGGGAAGAGAGAAGTTGGCTCAACTTTCATGCCGCTGCCCACAAGGAAGCAGTAAGCAACCAGGAGCAGGCGGTACCCTCAGCCCCAGCAGCCCCAGAAAAAACAAGGCTAACTTCCTCCTAGCATTGGGCCCACAAAGAAAAAAAAAAAAAAAAAACAAACAAAAAAACCCCAACCCAAAACCATCTGGCCTTTTGCTTCCTTACGAAGTGTGACTTTTGGGGATGCAGATGGGGGAGAGGGGAGGAGGTCTTTCAATTTGCAAAGTAAAATAATTCACTGTAAACATATTCGAGGGTAGATAAACAACGCTCCAAAAGCCATCTCGATTCAACCTCTTCAGAGACCGCTATACAGCAGCCCCATAGCAAAATAACCCAGGCACAACAGCAACAAATAAAATTTAAAAAACGTAAGACAACCCCAGTTCACAGCTGAATATCCTTTATTTCCAGCAGCATGCTTTGCCCTATACCATGTCTCTCAATTTTTCTCAGACAGGAATTACCCTACCCAGTCACTGTGGGTACAGCTCTCCATCCCTCTGGGACCCCACAGCATCCCTGAGGTCACCTGGACTTCCCACCAGGTTTGGTCCTAGCAGATTCCCTGTCCCCTAACTTTGCAACTGCACCGATAGCAAAGCCGAGCTGGGATTAATCAGTCACCCTGCCAAAAAGGACCCCTGCACGAGCAACGTACACAGCATCAAATACACATGGAGAACAGGCAGACAAACATTTTCTTTGGCTCACACAAAATAAAAGGAAAAAGAGGGAAGAGGGAAAGGTCCTTTTTTGGGGGTGGCACACAGGGAAACACTATAAAACCCATAAAATTTATCTCTAGGCAGACTCCCTCACGTTGCATCATATGAACCCTACAGAGGTCCATTCCCATACTGAAGCCACTGCTTGATATTATGGGAACTCCATAAGGAAGGACTCCTTGGGAAGGTCAGACCTGGCCACGCAGCCATGAGGACTTCAGAGAGCCGAATGCCATCGGTAGGTGCTTTGTCTGGGCTACACGCTGCACAAACAACGTTTAACAAAGGGCCCCCTTAGTCATTTTATATATATTGCAAGAGTCAAGTAATTGTATTTTCAATCAGCTGCTCACACTACGAGGTTTTTTATATATATATATTTAAGAAAGAAAGAAGAAAAAAAAAAAAAAAAAAAAAAAAAAAAAAAAGACCCAGATTCAGGTTTCTGAAAGCTGTTCCCCTTTTATGTGTAACTATCAATGTATATCAACTGGGTGTGCAATCATATTTATTGTCACTTTCATTCATGTCATGCCCTTGCTTATATGGTTTAGATATGAATTATTGACTGTTACAGTCCTTGTTGTAAAAGGCGGGGGGCGGGGGGGGGAGAGAAGTCAAGTACTTTGCAGCGTGCTAAAACAAGGCAGCTAGATCAGCATGGAAAAAGCCTGCCGATCAACTCTGGTCGGCTCAAAGAGCCAACACCAGAGATGACTGCCCCCCAGCCAAATTTTCCCCAATCCCCCCATTTTTTTTATAAAAAAAAAAAAAAAAAAAAGAGAGATTCCAACAAATACATAAATAAGTGGTGCGTGTTGCTAAATGTCCTTCCCTGAGCATCTGTTGTTTAAGATCACCCTTGATTGATGACTGCTATTTTTTAATTGTTGCTTTTAAAATTTAAATGCCCCCCTGGGATGTGTTATAAGTGTGTTAGTACATGGTAGGAGGTCTGGAAAGTGGGAAACAGCAGAACCAATGCTCTCATGCCATTAGCTTCTTTAGAAGCCTGAGAACACCCCATGCCATAAAACAACAGTACCCTAAAGTAACTAACAATCTAATATATTGCTTTCACTAAAGGCAACTGACAACTAGCTCTTACATGAGCTAGCCTGGATGATTGGCAGACAAGAGCATTTTAACCCTTTCTTTTAAAAAAAAGCAAGAAACCTTTATGTTTACCTGAACAGTAATAGTAGTAGAACTCCATAATTTCATTTTGCTGGGTTTCTTTCCCCCCTACTCTGTACTCAGATTTATTTTTGTTTTTTTTTTTTAAACAGTGCCATGTCTTAAGGAAGAAACTAGAGCAAGACAGAAATTGCAAGGGGGTTGATTTTTTCTTCTCCTCAGAAAAAGCAATAAATAAAAAGAGGCTATACAGTAGAAATTAAACCACGATATTTTTCCCTTCCAGACACAAACCACATCATGCAAGTCCACTGCCAGAAGCATTAAATACCGACAAGTTATTTCTCCCCATTAAAATACTGCTACATGGGGAGGGGGGGGCCACAAACTTGGTGGAATAAAACCCTTAAAGAGCAAAAAGGCAAATAATACAGAACCAACGGCATGGATTTCCTACCTGTTTTTTCTTTGATTTCACACAAGACATTAAAAAGGGCTGGCTTCATCCTGTGGCAGTTTAAAGCGTGTTTCCTGGAGAGAAAAGAAAAGAGGGGAGGGTGAGGTTAGGATGTCACCACAAGGAACAACTTTCCAAATTCACGCTGGCTGGCATGTGTGTGCCAGAGGTGGGGGGGTGGGGACGGGGACAACACACATTTGAGCCCCCTCAGCCCTGCCACCATCCCTGCCAGGACTTGAGCACCAGTGCTGCAAACAGCCACCTACCTAACGCAGAGGAGATGAATTATGCCAATTTAGGAATGGCTTGAAAAAATCGCCTTTGCCACCGAGCGGCTCCTACTGCCGGTACGAGCCAGGCGATGCACCGAGCCGAAGCCAGAAGCTTTTGGGAGCCAAGCTCGGTTCAACTGTCTTATTCAATACAGAGAGAGCACTGGGCTCTCTCCGTCTCCCACCTCCAATATTAAACTCAGCCATGTGCTTTATTAAGCTCAACCTGCAAGGCAGAGGGGAAATAATGCTCCCCCTTACCCCAGCGCTGGACATATCCTCTGCTTAGAGCTGTCAATTCGGGGAAATTCAGCGCCCAACTTGGAGCGCAGAGACATACGCACACGTATGGAAAGAGAAACCTATTCCTCTGCCTCCATGCTACTTAAATCCAGCTTCTTTGCAGGTGTTAAAATTTAATTCTTTACAATTGGGACAGTAAACACATTTAAAAACACAGCCGGCTGCTTCTGGGAAGGGGAGGACATGCTACTCAATGCCTTTCTTTTCAGCTGCTGTTATTTCAGAGCTGACCATTCTCCTGTGGGTTTTGAGTGGGGGGCCGGGGGGGGGGTGTTAACCAGCTGGTTTTAAAACCCACCATGTGCCTGCTAAGGCAAAGAAACAATATGATTTTATTTTTTCTCTTAAGCCATACGATCATTTAGCCAAGGGTTCAGTTGTATAAAGGGCTGTTGCTATCAGGCGCCGGTTACGGGATTTCTGTTTACCAACCGAAATTACATGCGAAAGATGATGTGAACATCTGGCAAACATTCACACTACTTATCCCACCACCCACAACATGTTAAAAAGATTTATATATCTGATGAAGTCTCTCAAAGGTATATACCCTTGCAGAACCACAGCGTCCCCTTATCAGCACACCCAGATGGGCGCAGACATTTGGGTATACACAAATCACATACATATGCTGTAGGGGCCCTCTTACAAATAATACTGGCACTTCACATCTTCCCAAAACTTCATTTAAAAANCCCAAAAACTCAATTAAAAAAAAAAAAAAAAAAAAAGAGGCTGCAAAACAACCATGCAATAGTAGGATGGATGGAGGAAACGCAGAGCCAAGCATCACTGATAAATTTGGCACGTTTGGCAGCTCAGCATTAAAAATAATAATTAAAAAGAAAGTACTGTGAGGAAGCAGCTGAAATAGTCCAGCAAGGCAAACCCATGAAGCCTTCTCCTAGCTCTGTTCTGCTTTGGTTTTATTGATTTGATTAACTACACTAAATTATCCAGGCAGGAAGACACACAATTTCTGCAACTTTCCAAAGGAAGATCCCCTCACTGCCCTGGGTCTGGCCGGGGAGAAAGTGCACGATTTCCTCCTCCTCCTCCTAACAGCTACTCTGCCCCTGCAAGAACATAAGAAAATCAGCAAGATCAGCCCCGCAACAAGCCTCTTCAGTAAGTGAGAGCTTTATACAAACTGGGGAGGTGGGGAGGACATAAGCTGAGGTTTAAGCGGTACTTTCATCCTTCTGGAAGTTCTCACTAAGGGAGTCTTGGGGCTGTGTGGTGCGTTTTTCCAGGAACAATGTATTCTAGCAATCCGCTCCGGCTCAGGGCATGAATGCCAGGGGGAAGGACACCACACCTAGGAGGTCTGCAGCCCAGAAGAAATTTCAAGTGTACCCAAGCTATTCAGGGCAACTTTTTTTTTTTTCTTTTAATTCCTTCAACTGTGCCTTCAATTGGGGGATTATTTTTTTCCCCTCCCTTAACTTTTGCTAGCGCCTTTGAAGGTGCGTACTAGGTTTGCACTCCTTGAAGCCAGGGGCAATTCAGTTGCCAGCTTTTACA
>VYZV01011993.1:10747-21625 GCA_013401275.1 Pandion haliaetus | reverse complement strand
TTTCTTACACTTGCAGAAGAAAAGGCAGTCAACTGTAAGTTTTAAGAAAAGTTTCTGAATATTTTCTTTGGAAATTCAGATAACTGTCTTATTTGGAAATGTCCTAAAAATCTTCCAATTATAGTCATAACTTTAACGATAAATTAAATCACTGAAGTGTGAAGCAGAAGGATCTTAATCTTGCATAAAATAAAAAGCTCAATATAAGCTATACCGAGTTGCTACTGAAATGGCAGTAATATTCTATTAAGCTAAAATATGCCTGTAATACACCTTTAATAAAAATGTGACCCCTTAAAGGTACTTCAGATGTGAAGGTAATTTGTTAATTCCCTGCCTTAAATGTCTGTAATTCAGCTTTTTGATGACACTTTTAACATAGCTAATGCAAGGTGGTGTAGGTTAACTCTTATGCATCTAAGCAAAAAAAGTAATATAAGTGCTTATAATATTTTTTAAGTAAGACTACTGATAAAATATTCAATTTTATCACGAATAATTCATCTATACTTTTTTGACCAGCATTCCTCATGCCTCACTTAGATCTCCCTGTTCTCTCAACTTCCCTAGTTAACATGGTTTTGGGGTTTTTTTTGCAGGTCTTCATTCTGTGAACTGGATTGTTCAATCTTAGTCTTTTTCTTAAATGAAACCAGACAGAAATATTTTTATCCACAGATTCTATTAATGTAATGCCACCTTTTATTAAGGTATTTTTGAAATTTATCTTTCTTTAAACAAGAAAACATGATCACTCTCAATGAAAATTGAGCAATTATTTCTTAAATCAAGATACTTTATTTAAAAGTCTATGTTTATTTATAGATTAACATTCCCTTCTGTACTAAAATTTATCTGGAAAATGGAACAGAGATCATATTTTACTTATGCATTGAGACAGTAATTATCCCATATTGCCATGTACATCAGTATGTATTTGATAAACATTACAATTCTCTTACAGAGTCAGGGAAAATTGTTTAATGTCAAGGATCACCCATCTTTGTAAAAACTTTCCTTTTAGGTCAGTGAAAAAAATTAGCAAAATTAGTGTTGTGATTTTCCTTAAATAAAATATTATGGGTAATAAAAACGTTAAAGGTAATCTTTTATTCACAGTGTATAAAATTAGGTATTTGTTTAGATTTTTATTTGGAAAGAACTTTTTAGACCCACAAATATGCAATCTTCATGGACTTGAAAAAGTGTGGAGATCATTCAGATAGCCCACAATCAGTTTTAGCAGTGATAACATAGAAACAAAAAACTTCCTTACAATTTTTCATTTGAAGAAAAAATAATCCTTGTGAATAGGTTGGGTATGAAGAAAAGATTCATAAAATTTTCAGTGGCAAAAGTTTTTGGAATATTGGGAAAGAACTTTTTGTTTCAGCAGTCAATTTTACTCTGAGTAATAATAAGAACCAGTAGAGAGTCTGATTAAGAAAGGCAGTTTTTGTGAAAGTGCCCATGAAATAATAGAGTTTATTATTCTTAAGAAATGAAAGAATGAGGCAACAAAATTATGATAAAGTCAATGGTTTTCACAAATCTAAACTTTACCAAACTTGAGAAATTGGTAGGTGAATGTCCTCAGGAATTAATTCTGAAAGTCATTTATAAAAGAGATTATATTAAAGGCCAACAGAAAACTGTATTTTTTTTTTTAGAGACAGAAAAAATACTATCAACTTCTGTAGCCATTTAAAAAACCCTTTTAATAACATGTAACCCAAAAGTTAATCATGTGAATGTGGGATGTATTCAAACATTGCTATAGATGGTCATCAAAGAATAGCACAGATCTCAGGATAAAATCAGAAAGATCTAAAATACATATTTAGTTACAGGAGCAAGAGACAGAAAGATAGTACCAAAAATATCTATAAATATATTCAAAATAAGAGAAAAAAAATCATTACTTAATAAATATTTGAGCAAACATCAGCTGTCACAGGGAAGACTAAATGATCTGTTCCTTTTTTGCAACATTTGCAGAAAAGCTTAGCTTTTGACAATATACTTAACACAATTAAGTGAACATTTACAAGGCAAGAATACAGCATATGGAAAGAGGGTACTGCACAATCTTGAGATAATGAAATATATTTTGGTCATCAGGGACTGTTGAAATTCCCTGTGCTATACTCAAAGGCAAAGCAGAAGCAATCTCCACTCCACTGAAAATTATGTCTGAAAATTCAAAACTGCAGGAAGCTTCAAATAATTTCGGAAGGGCACACACCTTTCAAAGAAAGGAGGGAGGGGAAAAAATAGAAGAAAAAAAAGATGAGGACTAGAAGGATCAAGGACATTAGTTTTATCTTCACTTTTTAAAGATAGTGGTTTCAAGCTGATAAACAAGGTGATAAAGAACACATGATTTGTATTCAATAAGAACAGATTATATGAAACCAACCTCATTTCTTTTTTGGCAGGGTAACTGGTTTTGTAGATTTGGGAGTGGAAAGGGAAGGAAACAGCTCTGTATTGACATTTATAGGGCTATTAGAAGTCTTCCAGAGAAAACACAGAAATTTGGTCTAGATGAAATTATTACAGGCGCAACAAGTACTTCAGCAAGCACTGGAAAAAGTTGCCCAGAGAGGCTGTGGAATCTCCATCCTTGGGGATACTAAAAGTGCATCCAGACATGGATGCACCCATGCAACCAGCTCTAGGTGACCCTGCTTGAACAGGGGGGTTGGACCAGATGACCTCCAGAGGTTGCTTCCAACCTGAACCATTGTCTGATTCTGTGATGCTGTGAATTTTGAAAACTTTTACACAAAGAGCAGCCAGCAATTAGTAGTTTACTGACTAACTCAACTTTGTAGGGATTTGTGATCTGGCCTAGATCCAAAACTATCTGAAACTTTTATTAACAATTTTGAGAATAAGAAAATTCTTACAATATAATATATATAAAATTCTTCTTCTTACAATATAAGAAGACTTACAATTTTGAGGATGATTCTAACCTACAATTATAAGAAGCACTATAGTGAAGAGGGTTAGAATTCAAAAAAAGCTAGATGAACTGAATAAATGGTCTGAAATAAATAAAAAAATTATATCAAATTCTATAAAGAAACATGCTAAGCATAAATGAGGAAGGAGAAATGACATGCACAAATACAAAATAGAAATGCAATAGAAAAGGATATGGTTTTTACACACAACAAATAATCTAGAGAAAAATGTAGTAGTAATGCAAAAAGTCAGATTTTCTGGCTGTTGTATTTAATCATTAAAAAAAAAGAAAAGAAAAGAATTACAGAAAAGACAATTTTTGTTTACAAGACTATTGTATCTAGGACTTGGAAAATAATTATTTCACTTGATTTGATGACCAGAGAGAATATTGTGTCCAGTTTGGGACCCAGTTTAAAAAAAGTAGGAGGTTGTTAACATGGAAAACATGACATGTATGGAGTCATTGAAAGGTCTGTAGTCTAGAAACAGGATGACTTGGCAGGCAGGAGGGAAGGCACGGTAACAGTTTCATGTGCCTAATAGCTAAGAATTGCAGCTAGCTCTGGAGTTCAGTCTAGAAATCTGCTAAAATGCCTGTGCTCCCTGTCAGCAATGAGCAGGACAGAGGTGACACACTAGTTCTGCCATTCTAAATGACTTCTGTAGCTTGTTAACAAAAATAATATGCACCCAAGTGCTCTCCTAAGTTTGACTATGTTATGCTCTGTCACTCGGAAATACCCTCCAGATATTCTTTAGAGAAAGATTCTTTCAACTTTTATATGGAGAGGGAATGAAAAAAGCTCTTGTAATAATAGCACAACCTCCCTCTTCCCTTTCATCCTCTACTACTCACTTCTACCTTCACTCTCCCACTTCTCTCTTCCCGTTTTTAAGGACATTTGCTTCCTGCACTCCTTTATAACATCATTAATATATTTCTCTAATGCTAATTTTTTAAATCTGTTGACTGTATCACAGTTTTTAGTGATGTAACAATAATTTGGTTTAGAGTCAGTATTGTGATAGCAAACAATTCCAATACATTCACTCACTGCTACACTCTTAAGACCTGCTGGAAGAACACTGAGACTGTGTAAGCAGGCTTGCAGTTCTTTGCGGCTAATTTACCCCTATAAAATTACAGGGAAGCATTTCTGGCCACTTCAGCTACATCTGATCCAGTAAGTTAGAAATTCTTGAGTCTTGGCTTCAGTCTTGTAGTCATCCAGACACTTTAAACACAATCCCCTGTATGATTTTGACCCATGCCAGCTAGCATCTTCCTTTACAGTACCTGGACATAGTTCTAGGAAAAACTTCAGCCAGAGACCGTTCTGAAAAGGCAACTGTCTTATTTAAAGTGGGCAAGATTTTATCTGTATGAATGTTAGCCGAGTCATGCTTTGAAATTGGTGCCAGAGAATGGGCCCTCTCCTAATTTAATTGTGTAGCCTCTGGTTCTACTTCTTGGAACCCCATTCTGACAAGCAAGCACCTATTCTATTTCTTTTAATAAAATACTCATTTTTCAAAGCAAGGATAATTTACACTATTCTCCCTTAATTATTACAATAAGCCTATCTATATGATCAACTCTTTTACTAGGCAATATTCTCTTACTGCCCAAACAATTGCTTTTGTCAGCTGCTTTATTGATGTTGTGGTTGATTCTATACTGATGGCAAAGAATAGCACTCTAGATTCCAGCTGAAACACTTCCATTGTTCAAAACATTTTTTAGATTCATTGAGTAACACAGCAACTGCTCCAAAGCTAGCATGAATGGGTAACATAGTTGTTATGGCACACAGCCATGTTTTGCTTTCTGTTTTTCTTACCAGACTTATTTTCTTCATCTGTTTTGTGCAATGAGCATTCTTTAGACAACTTCTTAGAAATCTTATACTTTAATATTCCTTTTTTCTAATGATTTTAACTATTTGATCTGTGAAGTGAAAATTAGAGGTGTGTAATATCTGAGGATGTAGTATATAAAACTGTATAGCTGTTGTATGCTTCATGCATTACAGCAACAAATCAATTTCCTATTTAGAGTTTTGATAGGATCTAATTATTAAACCAGTTTCTAAAAATCACTTATGATTCTAAGTGTTAGCAAAATATGCTTTTTAATAATCAATGAAGCATCTACTATAGCTAACAACAGGTTGATAAATGTTTGATGAAATGTCAATATTGACAGAGTGAAGTTTTTGAGGATGACTGTCCATATTTGTCAATTATTCAGTGACGTACAAAATGTTTTGTTGGTATGTTTGCTGTTTACTTTGGATTGTGTGTTATATTCCTTTAAAAAGTGAATGATTAAATTGTAGGATAGAATTATCTGCTTATCTAATTCCCACTGCTACCTGGAGTGGAGGGAGCATTTTTTGAGTGAGCTACTGAGCATGCTCTTCTTGAGAAATACTGTATTATGTAGGGTGGGAGAGAACAGACATGGTTTTCACCCAGACTTCAATCTTATATTTACTCAGCCAATTGTTATGAATAGTATTAAATCAACTATTTCCAACCATGAGCCCCAAATTCATCACTGTGGTGCCAGAATTTCTCGTATATAGTTTAATATTGCCTTTTTGGAGTCAGGACTCTCAGCACTGGCCATTATTAAGCTTGTTTTATGTTTTCTCCTATTAAGAAAAAACCACAAATCTTTGTCCAAAGAAGCAAAGATAATTTATTTCTTTTCAGCTATATTTTTTGATTGCTAAAACTTACATACTGAATATTTTCCCCTGGGAATGAAGCTCTGTTGCCTAAGCTGACTTTTTTATTTATACAGCACCAATATCTCAGTCAGGAACATGGAAGTTGATAGGGTTGCTACAGCTTTGGTCTGCTTGCAAAAATCTACATAGTCAATGTAATCTAGAGTTATTATTTAAAAAAGAAACTGATGAGTTTACCTGTTATATGTGACTCAGAATCCCAAAGCAGTTGATGTGTGGAGGCAGGGGTGGAAAGGTGTCCTAAGAGGAAGGAATTTTAAGAGCGCTACTGTGGACCTCCATCTACTCTAACACCTCAAAACATGAAGTATGGTTTGTCTGAAAAAAAATAATGTGTATCAAGGTTAAAATTTCATGCACAATTAATATTTATTTAGGGCACAAACAGTGCAGAATACTATGGACTTAAAAGGGTTCTTTGAGTCTGTATTAAGCGATTTCAGCCAAGTGAGGGGAATCTAAAAATGCAATGTGTCAGCTAACATGGTACATTTGCATTAAGAGAATGCAGTCAAGTCTAGAAGAAACTTATTCATCTAGAATGTAAGTATGTCAGGGATACCTCATGAAAACTAGATCATAAGCTTTCAAATCTGAATTCGAACTGAGATATAAGAATAGCTGGAGGGTACAGGGAATATTTCTCTGTGCAAGCCAGAGTCATTATTTATGATATTTTTGTTTGTAGTTGTGCTCCCAGCCCTCATATCTGTAATTCTAAAACCTTTACATTATGACCTGATAAATCATTTTGTCCCTCAGTTTTGAATACCTCCTACTTTGTTCCTAAGGTTGTGTGGTAGTCATGGATAAATAAAGCAGGGTAGAAGCAGAAACAGTTAAAGATACACAGGCAGCTGAGAGGACCAGCACCTTCAGGATATGTTTAAGGGGCTAAGGAGCTAGGAAATGCATAACGCCCTGCTATAGATATTTTTGTGCTGTCAGCAGTTGGCTTTGAGGAAGGAACTTCTCTGGCAGGAAGTAGGTTGGAAAGAGCCATGCCAGAAATTCAGGTCACCAGTGAGGAAGCACCTAAAATCTTTCAAGACCTCAGGAGAACTAATCTTGCTCAAGGCTCTCCCAGCATCTATGAGTGGTGACATCACCCATATGAAATCATGCTAACTTACAGCATTTCTTCCAATGCAGCACCAAAATACTGAAATTAATGTGAAAATTAATGTGAAAATAAGTAAATGCAATGGGTGCCAGAGCTTTGAGGTGGATATGTCTAGATGTTATCCCAAAACCTGACAAGGAATTCTAAACTCAAAAGTCCAGTATTATTTAGACACACAACAGATAATTTTTCAAAATAAAGTAGAACAAAATAATTGCCTGAAAACAAACATTAAAGTGTTTATAAATGGTACCCCCACACACACATATACTTCCTGTCCCTTTCTGGGCATTTTTTTTTTTAAAGTCAGTGGCTTTTTGGGTTGCAAAAAACTCTACGCAGGCTCCTCTGTGTCTCCCTGTTATCTCTGAGGCTTGACTATATTTGCTACCTGCTGGTTTTAGCCAGTTTCTAATTTTTCTTTTACTGCAGGCTTCATGCTCATTGTGTCCTTCATAATCTGTTATCTTTATACCGACTACAGCCCATATCTTCAAGGTTTTCCTCTGGACATGCTCAGCTTCTCATAGAAGAAGGAACAACGTCCCTATCCCTCCCAAACCTGAAGAGGTTCTACCTCAGTCATTTTTGTTTCCAGGCACATGACACAGTGTATCAGGTGTAGAAGGCAAGATTATGATTACAGGAGAGCTACAGAAGTGACCTTTGTGAAGAGAGGCCAGGGCTGCCCCTTCTTGGGCATGGCTAGCTCCAGCTGGCTCCAACTGACCCACTGCAAGGGACAGCCCATCAGCCAAGTTGGTGGCACCTCTGTGATAACATATTTAAGAAAGGGCAAAATGCTGCATAGACGAGTGAGGAGTGAGGAAAAGGAAGGGTGAGAAACAATCCTACAGACTCCAAGGTCAGAGAAGAAGGAGATGCTCGAGGCAGATATTCCCCTGCAGCCCATGGAAGTGACCACAGTGGAGCAGGCATCCACACTGCAGCCCGTGGCCGGCCCCATGTCACAGCAGGTAGATATTCCCTGATGGAAGATGCAGCCCATGTAGGCCCATGCAGGAGCAGGTTTGTCCTGAAGGAGTGCAGCCTTTGGGAAGGACCCACACTAGAGCAGGGGAAACGTGTGAGGAGGGAGGAGCAACAGAGCAGAGTTGTTACAGACTGACAACAGCACCCATTCCCCATCTCTACCACGCTGCTAGGGAAGGGGTGGGAAGGTAGAGAAGTTACAAATGGAGGAGGGAAGTTGAACCTGAGAAGAAGGTGGTTGTGGTGGGTTAACCTTGGCTGGACTCCAGGTGCCCACCAAGCTGCTCTATCACTTCCCCTTCTCAGTGGGACAGGGGAGAGAAAATATAACAAAAGACTCATGGGTCGAGATAAGGACAGGGAGAGATAACTCATCAGTTACCGTCATAGGAAAGCAGACTTGACTTTGGGTAATTAGTTCAATTTATTGCCAATTAAAATCACAGTAGGGTAATGAGAAAATAAAATCAAATCTTAAAACACCTTCCCTCCATCCCTCCCTTCTTCCCGGGTTCAACTCAACTCCCGATTTTCTCTCCCTCCTATCCCCGAGAGGCACAGGGAGACAGGGAATGAGGGTTGAGGTCAGTTCATCACATGTTGTCTCTGCCACTCCTTCCTCCTCAGGGGGCAGGACTCCTCACTCTTCCCCTGCTCCACCATGGGGTCCCTCCCACAGGAGACAGTCCTTCATGAACTTCTCCAACGTAAGTCCTTCCCATGAGCTGCAGTTCTTCATGAACTGCTCCAGCGTGGGTCCCTTCCACAGCATGCAGTCCTTCAGGAACAGAATGCTCCAGCATTGGTCCCTCACGGGTCACAAGTCCTGCCAGAAAACCTGCCCCAGCATGGGCTCCTCTCTCCATGGTTCATAGGTCCTGCCAGGAGCTTGCTCCAATGTCGGCTCTCTATGGTGCCACAGCCTCCTTTGGGTGCATCCATCTGCTTGGGCGTGGGCTCCTCCATGGGCTGCAGGTGGGCATCTGCTCCACCATTCACCTCCATGGGCTGCAGGGAAAAAACCTGTCTCACCATGGTCCCCACCACGGGCTGCAGGGGAATCTCTGCTCTGGCACCTGGAGCACCTCCTCCCCCTCCTTATTCACTGACCTTGAGGTCTGCAGGGCTGTTTCTTTCACATATTCTCACTCTTCTGTTCAGCTGCTGTTTGTTGCACAGGGTTTTTTTTTTCCCCTTCTTAAATTTATTATCCCAGAGGTGCTATCACCATCACTGATGGGCTCAGCCTTGGCCAGTGGTGGGTCTGTCTTGGAGACAGCTGGCATTGGCTCTGTTTGACATGGGGGAAGGTTCTAGCAGCTTCTCACAGAAGCCACCCCTGTAGCTCCCCGACTACCAAAACCTTGCCATGCAAACCTAATTCAGGGGTGGGTTTTTTTTTTAGTTTTTGTCTTTGTTTTTCACCATCCTACTCTATTTTTAATTGGCAATAAATTAATTTTCCTCAAATTGAGTCTGTTTTGACTCTGATGGTAATTTCTAAGTCATCTCCATCTTCATCTCAGCCCATGAGCTTTTTTTTTTTTTTTTTTTTTTTTATCTTATTTTGTCCCCCTGTACTGCTGAGGAGGGGGGAGTGAGAAAGCAGCTGGGTAGGGGACTGGCAGCCAGCCAACGTCAATCCACCACATAGAGTAACAGAAAATAAAAGAAATTCCTTTCATCCCAATAGAGTGTCTTTATTTATTTCCCTTCTGTGTATCCATTATAACTCGTTATGTGATTAAATTCCACAATCGTTTGCTATCACTATAAGCATAATGGATAATGCTCAGTTAATGAGCCTCCATTTGATAATTTAAGTTTTCTTTTCCTTGTTCAGTGTATAGCTCCAGGTTTATTTACCAAATACTATTCAATCTCTGCTATAATATATAATTACTAAAGACTCCTTCTGTCAGATAAGAGTTATACAGTTGTGTAAACTATGTTCATTGTCTTTCTATTTTCGATGCATAGTATAGTATCTGTAGGAATTAACAAGTAGTTTCTGAGTTCATCAGTTGCAGTTTTTCGACACTGCTTTTTGCTAAATCAGATAACCATTGCTATGACAGAGGAAAGTTAAATTGTCCTGCAGTATCAGAAATTGAATAGATGAAATAAATAAGATTTATATACTAGCAAAATTTGTATTCATACTTTGAACCTTAATATCTTCCTATAGTTTCAGATGTCTGGTGCTTTTGTTGGCTCTTTTTCATTGTTTGAGAAAATAGACTTTAAAGCTTCAATCTTTTCCTACTTCATTTGGGCTTCTCTGTTCTATGGGATTGAAAATTGAAAAACTGTGCTCTAAGTTCATTAAAAACAGCTAGAGAAAGTGCTTTATATCCCACAATAGTTCTCAGGCAATGCTAACAAGTATCTTTTGGGGGCTTTTTCTTCCTCCTGTCTTACTTGTTTTGTGGTTTGTTTGGGATTTTTTCTGTTTACTGTTTGAAAAAAAAGGGGAAAAACAAATTAAATCTGTGTGTTTCAGGTGTTACTCTGGAATCAGATTCCTGCCTCGACCCAGGGATTCCTGTGAATGGCCATCGCCATGGTAACAACTTTAATATCCGCTCTACTGTAACTTTTAGCTGTGATCCAGGATACACACTCAGTGATGAAGAACCACTCATATGTGAAAGAAACCATCAGTGGAATCATGCATTACCCAGCTGTGATGGTAAGTGTCATGGTCTTCAGATGGCAGCTTTAAAGTCCAAGAAAGTTAATCTGTTTCTGAGAACTAATTAAGCTTATCATTGCTACTACCTCCCTTCAATTATACCAAGATCCACACTTTTCAAAAATTATTTTACTGATAATAAAAGCCATACTTTACATTTCTGTATCAACTTTCAGTCAGGTACTATAATGTAGAGTGAAATTTACAGGTATATATTCACTAATAGAAAAATTAAAATTCTCAGAGGGTGCCACTGTTCAACTGTGAATGAAAATGCTACCATACAACTAATATTTTTGAAGCAAAGCCAATAAACTTAACTTATGTTTTAAACT
>VYZV01011993.1:0-10685 GCA_013401275.1 Pandion haliaetus | reverse complement strand
CTAGAACAGATCGTGATGAGCCTATGTAATTAATTTTTTTTACATAGTTTTGTTTGGAAATTTTGGTTAGTTCATTAATTGTTTTGGGGGATATGCAACATGAAACTGTCTAGATTTTTCATGAAACATTTTTTTTAAATGCTGAACTATGCTAGCAAATATTTCTGTGCTCTTTTTTATCATTGGATTTTTTTCTAATTTTTTTTTCTATGAACTACAGAAACAACTCAATATTTTTTGTGGAATGCTTGTATAGTTGCTACAAAATCCCTCTGATAGAAACCATAGAAAATAAGATTCAAATGTAGCTAAGTATTTCAATAGGAATAGAACACAGCATCTCTGAAAATTCTCCATAACCTCCTTTTGCTAAAACTTCCTTTTTTCTCCTTTCTGGTTGCTAAATGATTACCTTTAAAAACATGTTTGTCTTGACCAGGCTTCTTTCTTGTTAAGATATAACTGTGTTCAAAGGTAGTGATGAAAGATCAGTGTGTGAAGGGAGGAGACCCAAGCCCATACCAACAAAGGCTCTTGCTTTAGTGAATTACTTACATTAGTGAATTTCTAACTCCCTTTTCAGGTCCAAGGTTTTCACTGTTTACAGTGGAATTTCAAAGGGCAAACTTAGAGATGAGTTCAGAAAAGTATTTTAGTTTCTAACTCTGTTTTAAACTGTTTTGTTAAATCCGAGCACTTACTCTCACTCAAGCTTCTATTTCTCACTACAGCCTTCTGGCCCCATGCCCAAAACATATAAACTACCAAAACATACAGATCTTAATCTCTACAAAGCAATCTAATCCATCATTCAAACTCACTCACCTTGTAAGAGTTACTTGTTCCTTATCTTGCGAGGACAGAAGCAAACTATTGTTTTCAATTGAATTTTGTGATCAAATGTTAGACTGTATGTTCTTGGCACAGTTGATGAACTTTGGAGTGTCACAAATCTTCATACAAGCTGTAATTTTAAAGTGAGCAAAGCATTTTTAGTATTCTTCTGTTGGTGTTATGGGTTCCTTTTGCTTGTTTTCTTTGCTGCAATGGGTTGAAGAACACTATTGTAGGAATCTTGACTTTTAATAGTATCCTATTCTTTTTCAGTTTACTTTGTGCTAAAATTTCTGATTGTATTTTTGAGTAACAATACCAATATTCCACTCTTTTGTTTCCATATGAATATTGAACTACAGAAAGATCTAGTTAATTTTCACTCATTGGAAGAGAGTCCTTATCTCCCAGGTCCATCACCTACCTTCAGCATAAATGTATAATAGAAAATTTCAAGCCTTTCTAGAGCAGGGCTTCTAGGCAAGCAACATACAAAAGTTACACTCAGTTCCTTTTTTTTCTTTACCTCACATATTCAACTACATTGAATTAACTAGTCTAAAAAGATAAAATAAAACTCACATTCTTTTAGGTAGTCATTGTGTTAGCGTATTTGCCTTTTGAGGCTCAAAAAGTTGAGACCCAAATTTTTGAATGTGACAGATTTAACTGAAGTTGAAACAAGCATTTTGCAGTCACCTGCAGACATTCTCAAAATTGAAACTTCAGAAATTAAATCAGCAGAATAAATCCCTAAGGCAAAAGCATGTTGCTTTGTTTCATGTCAACAAAGAAGAAAAAGAACTCTGTACAGAGACACAGTGGCTAAAGTTTGCTCTATGTGTCATTCTCAAAATACAGTAATGTCAACGTGGAGCGTGAAAATAATTTTTAAGGGAGAGCTAAATAAACCCAGATCATTTACATATTTTAAATTTTTACTTAAACCTGTAAATTATTTGTAAATATTTACTATCTGCTTTAAGGAATGTTGCACAGTCAAATATTTTTCTTCCTTCTGTGATGTTTACAGAATAAGAGGGTTTTTGAATGACTGTATACTACTGTTCCTTTGTAGCATTATGAACCTGATATCTGTAGTTATGTTATTTATTATCAAGTAATGTTACCAACCATATATTTACTGTGGTTTTAGCCATGCATATTCTCATTCTTGCTTATGTGTAGAAATACATATATGCAGGCCAAACCAGTCTAGAAACATTTCCTTTCCTTCTATGTATTGATAAATATATATAATACATAAATGCAAAAAACATTAAAAACTTTAACAAACACCTTACTCTAATAAGAAATTAACACCCCCCCCTTTAGCTATAATGCCAACATGTTTGTATGTATATATATTTACATACAAGTACTGCAATTTTATTGAACTTTTTGTCATGTATATCTTCCATCTAGTTTATGGCAAAGTATATTGCTCTATGTGAGGAAGAAGACTAAAAGCATCTTAATGCTTTGTTGTTTTATTGTTAAATATTTAGTTTATTAAAATTTAAAAAAAAACAAACAACATAAAATCTGGACAGCAACAGATGAGTGAAAAGCACAGTCATGCTGTATTTATAAGATCAGCGAGCAATTCAGCATGCAAATCTTAATCTTTAATTAATTTGCCATACAAATTTTAGCAGCCTGGTTTAGCAAATGCTAGTATGCATAAAATATTTTCTAGTGTAGTTCTTGTGTCTTTCAAAATATTCTGTTCCAAATTAATTACTTATGATGGGACAATCTGAATCTTTGAAAGAGAGGAAAATACACTTTTTTCCACGAACATTGCAGAAGAAATCAAATAGAGATAAACATTCTATTATTTGAAAAAAAAAAAACCATTTTGTTTCTTAAATATTTTGTTTGATAAAAATGGAGTTATATGTATAGCTTTCTAAATATGTAGTACAAGAAAAGCAGCTGCAAGATATTTGATCTTTTAATTAGTTTACAAAAAAAATTAATCTCTACTTCTTAAATACTACTACAATAGGAATTAATACTTGCAATATTATGTAACAAAGTTTTACTTATTTTTGTATTCTGCTAACAGGAGAGGATGTATGTGAAAAATAAACTCCCTTTCCAGGACTAATTTAAGATTAAAGAAATAGTTGTCAAATGTGAATGTCTTGGCTTTGGATGAATTAACTTTTATTTTAATACTTGACCCTATTTTTAATTTTAGGGTAGTTCAAAAAGTGAAATAGATTTTATTTTTAATAACAACGAGGACTTCTGTATGACTTCTGTTGGTTTTTTTCCTCCCTTTTTTTCACTTGTTAAGCTTTATGTGGTGGATATATTCATGGGAAGAGTGGAACTGTTCTTTCTCCAGGTTTTCCTGATTTTTATCCAAACTCTTTAAACTGCACTTGGACTATTGAAGTATCACATGGCAAGGGTAAGAATCAAATATGAATCGCATATGTATATGTAATGTCTGTGTTTAAAAATTTCAAACACACATACATAATAAAATGGCTTTTATGAATTGAGTTAAATTAATGCTTTCTGCCATTCTTTTGAGGAAGAAGTATAATTTCCCTAAATAAATATCTTCAAATGTTGTGTTTCTAGTTTGTGTTTATTTTGCAAAAGAAGCATTCTTTTAACAGTTACCACAGGAAATGTGGTTTAGTCTCAGAAAAATGGGCAGAAAGTAGAAGAGGTAAAATATATGAAAATAATAGTTACTTGTTAAATAGCACTAACTTTTTCAGTGAAAGCTGTGGGAACCTTATTGATAACTTCTCCATTATTAATCATGAAGTAGCGGATTTGATCTGTGTATTAGTAATTTAGATTTCAGGCTTAAATCATTAGGGCCAAAAATTATATATGTTTGTGTTATATATATAGCAGAGTAATGTTTGGATGCACAGTTAAGCTTGGCAGCTTATCCATTAGTGAAATGTGTAAAAGAACTAAGGAAAAAAGCTTAGGAAGTACTAATGATGTGTTACATACCGCTGAATCAAAATATAATAAAAATATTCCTCAATCTCCTTTCTATGACAAGAAAAGTCTTTCTTATATGTGATAGTCTGAGAAGTATCTTGGAAGTTTCTACTGTTTAAAATCTTACAGTTGGATTTTTGTTTAAAACTCATATCATGTTTTAAATATATAATATATAAGAAGACTTTCTAAGAAGAATGTTGTTCCCCACAGTAAAAAAAATTGTATTTGAAAACCTAACTGTAATTCAAAATTTATTTCATTGCTGGACTGGAAGTTGGCAACTGAAAAAATGGTCGTGACTTCAGTAAAGGACTGGTCCCAGAAAATATGAATCTGAATATATGGAAGGTCATACATAAAACTTGTATCTGCTTTGTCCTTGTATATGGGCACTTCCCTGAAGTTTAGAGTAAAAAACAGAATTGTGTTGGATGAAATGTAAAAATAAAACATGAATACAAAATTTTAGCTAATTATTAAAGTATGTCTGCTAGTTTAATAGTGAGATTGTGGTACAGATTATAAATGACACATACAGGAACTTGAATAAAATCTATACAACACAAATTTATATTTTCAGAGTGCTGTATACAAATAATACTGAATCCCATCAATTCTCTTATGGGAGCTATTGATTTACAGTGAGCTAAACAAACATCCACACTGCACCTATTGATTGGTTGAGCCCAAGTGCTTTCTGCAAGTTTTATTTTCTGAATTTCAGATTTGATTCCATGTGTGACTTTTTCTAAAAATCTTTCCATATAATGTAAGATTTACTTTCTGTGTCACCTATGTATAATGGAAGAGAAAAACTTCCTATTAAATGCTTTTATTTTCCCCCTTTTTAATACTTTTAAAGGTGTACAGCTGGTTTTTCATACCTTTCACCTTGAGACCTCTCATGACTATTTGCTCATCACTGAAGATGGCAGCTTCACAGAACCAGTAGCCAGGTTAACTGGCTCAGTCTTACCCCCTACAATTAAAGCTGGCCTCTTTGGAAATTTTACTGCACAGCTTCGATTTATATCTGATTTTTCAATTTCTTATGAAGGATTCAACATAACATTTTCAGGTAAGAAATTCCATTCTGCTAAATATCCAGAAACTGTTTCTAGATAATATTTTTACTTGTAGATAGCAGAAACATTATGAAACACCAGTAAAAAAAGTCAATAGAAATTGTATAGTCTCTGTTGTAGAAAACTGGCTAAGGTTTATAAAGGTGGCTAACAGGTTGAGAAGGATGTTGGTGATGTGACTTTTAAGGTGAAGTTTTCCCTGTTCTCAGAGAACCATCAACAGTGTGAAAAAGAAGTTTAGAGGAAAATTAAGGGGAAAAAAGTGCAAAGATAGAAGGTACTCCTTCAGAACAAAGAAACAAACTGTTTTACTAAAGGAAGTATAGAAACTGTAAAAAAGCAGTAGTGTGCTAACTCAAGAGTCACAGGGGAGTCTAAACTGAAGACTGATTTTGGAATAGAAATTTGTTCTGGATACTTTGGACTAACCAAATCAGAGGTCAGCAGTTTTGCAAGTTTGGAATGTAAATGCGAATATTAAATGGTATCTCTGATAGTTTGTTTATAAATAACTCTAAATGGTAGAGGGATAGGTAACTTGTAGAAAAATATACAAAATATCTTTATGGATGCAAAGGGAAAAATTGTAGAGTAACAAAATAAGTGGGTCACAGAATCTCTCAAACACAAGCAAAGTTTATGCCCTATCTGCAATGGATATACACATACATAGCCATCATATGCCATCATATATATTAAATAAATATTTTGAGAAATATTATCAGGTACATTAATTCTATGACACAAATGAATGAGTCTGTTTTCTTATTTTCACACAGTCAGAATGTATTTCTTCACAGTACGAAGTATTTAGTGAGAAGACCTTAACCTGTTTAGGATGTCGTCTAACACAGAAATTTGTCGGGAAAATTCCCAGGTGCCTAAAGGTCTGTCACAGGGTATCTCCATGTCTACCTCAGCCTTTATAGAGCTGAGCAGAGGTAGTAGATCATGTGTTTTCAAAACTTTTGCCAGCAGAAACTAGTGCGATGTATAGATTCCTTCTACTATTCAGGACCTTCCCACAAGACAGTTACTATAAGGAAGGATTTCTTTATTTTATTCAGTAAGTCAACTGTATAAACACTCATTCAGAAACTTTCGGTTAGTTTCTTCCCCTGGCTAAATGGAGTTTCTTCCTCTAACTAAGTGGATTTGACCCTACCTTCCACCAGCCTCCAAGGTAAATATTTTAGAAAATGTTTTTTCTTATCAGTTATCAGAAGTGTCTCTCTTCTTCTTCTCTCTTGGGTCTTTTGGATCATATTTTGAAGAATATAAAATCAGGATGGTGTGGTTAGACATAAAGTTGATCTTTTTCAACATCTTTTCTTGAACAGTGGTCAGTAATGAATATGTAAGGAAGAAAAAACCCCACAAAACAGACAAACATACAGTGATACTTTCCCAGCACGCTCTGTGAGGATGAGGGAATGCGTGGCTCAGACATTTCCTGAGTTCGATGTAGTCCTTTTGTATGTAACAGCTCTGATTTTTTCCCATCAATTTGTTCTGACTCCACCTGAATTATGCCTGATGGATACTTATAAAAGACAAAAAAATTAGGCACATGAGACTTCTTTAAAAAAAATACGCATATATTTGTTTTCAGTTGGGTGACATCTGTAGGATTTCTAAAAGACATGCAAATAGAGATTGCCTGATTAAGAGAGTAGCTTTACTTAGCAAAATTCAAGCATACTTTTTGAAAATGTGGTCATATGTCTTTTCAGTAACCTGACCCTTTGTTTTTTTGTTAGATTTTCTTCATTATATAATGATTTTTTTTTAACTGTAATTCTCACTTCTAAAGCTATTTGGGAGTTCAGATGAAATGAACCAAGAATTATATACAAAGGATGTAATTAAACAAAATTATAGTAAACCACTGACAGTACAAGCTGATTACAGCCCTTGAAATTAAGAAAATAAATGTAGTGTGGGTGGGAAACAATAGAAACATAATTACTGTATATATAGCCATAACAGACATACAGGAACAGTACTGGGGTTTAGTGGAGAACACAGCTCTGAAATTCCATACTGACACAATGCAACTAATTTGGTAAGCTTTTTTCTTCCATGTGGACAACTTGTCCCATTGATTTATATATTATGTTTTATTGTCTGCAGAATATGATCTGGAGCCATGTGATGATCCTGGTGTTCCTGCCTTCAGTAGGCGAATTGGTTTTCATTTTGGTGTTGGAGATTCCTTGATCTTTTCTTGTTTCCCTGGATATCGCCTGGAAGGTGCTAATAAACTTACCTGCCTGGGAGGTGGTCGGCGTGTATGGAGTGCACCTCTGCCAAGGTGTGTGGGTAGGTGGTCACATGCTTTCATTTCATTCATCAAATCGTTAATAGCACATGGCATGTGTCAGAATACGTGGTGGAGAACGAAGCGCTTGGGTTGAAAGGATTGATCCCCAAGCTGCACAAACTTTAAAGTCAGTGCAAGATATATGTAATGCATGTCTCTCTTACTGAGAGAACAAAAATAAGAAAGAGGAATAGTTAGAATGGTGATAGAAAATAAGATCAAAATGTCTTGTGAGATAAAATGTAAATCTAATTATTGAACTTTATGTTTGCCATAATTAAGGTATAAAGTTCTTACTTTGTCTTTTAGGGTAAAGAAACAAAGTTTAGAACTTTTAGGTGAAAATAGCCTTTGTTAATAGTCCCCCATCTGGTTTTAAGGGTGTTTTTTCATATTGTGTTTTTTAACCTTGTAACCCTAAAATGTTTTTTGTTACAGTTTATAAACCATAAACTTTATTACAGTATTGTAAACTGAAATTTTTAAAATTAATGTGCCATTGTTAAAAACCAGTAACTGTAAACTCAAATTGAGTGAACAGTTCTTTTCTGGGAAAAGCTCTGGGACTGGATTTTATAAAATTTGTACTGTTGCTGTATTTGATTTCTGAGATGGTTTTATCACCACCATGTGAAGTGAATCTGATCAGGTACTGTTGACATAATGCTTCTGAAATGTCAAATAGTTCTACACACCTCTAAATGGATTTCCTGTAGTGGGTTCTTGTTTTAAATAAGATTTTATTTCATTAAGGGAGAAACTCAGCTTTGGCTTGTTTCTTCTGTTTGTTTGAAAAGGATGTATCTCTATATCTGAAAAAAGTTATATCAATCACCTACATTGTATATGCACATAAGATACAGATACCTAGTTTTTATGGAAAAAAAGTAAACTATTTCTAATTTCATTTTAAAAACCTGGGCTTATTTAACCCATGATGAAAGAAAGTAACAGATGAGAGAGAAACTAATATCATAGGGAGTTTGCCATATGTTTGGAAATTCTAGATTTAAGTCTTAGGCTAATTTCAGCTTAATTTGTCTTAAAAATGTCACTGGCTTCCTAACACCGTTTGTCAATGTTGGCTAACCAAGTGCACACCTTCCTATATCACAGAATCACAGAACTTGGAAGAGACCTCAAAAGATCAACAAGTCCAACCTTTTGTGGGAAAGGTAGCCTAGATGAGATTATCTAGCACCCTGTCCAATTGCATCTTGAAAACCTCTGGTGATGGGGGCTCTACCACATCCCCGGGGAGGTTGTTCCAGTGACTGATTGTTGTCACTGTAAAAAATTACTTATATTGAGAGAAACTTGTACCTGTTGCCCCTTGTCTTCTCCATGTGGCTCCTTGTGAAGAGAGAGCCTTCATCCTCTTTGTACTCTCTAAGTACCAGAATACTGTGATGAGCCCCCTCCCCCAAGCCTTCTCTTCTCCAGGGACAAGAGACCTAACTCCTTCAGTACATATTGATTTAAAGTGTTTAAATTTCACTAGAATTATATTTATATGCTCACTTTGAACCTAGCATTTTATTTTTCCTAATTTTGAGAGTGTTCAGCTATTCTATAGCTCTCCATGTATGTGAATGGAAAATTAGCTCCTTATTTCTCTGTTCTTGAAGAAAAGATGAATGTTAATTGTGCATTATTACAATTCTTAATAGATAATATGTTAACCATTAGCTTTATCCACATTAGGCTATATCCATGTGCAATTAAAACTGAAAATAAAATCTCTTGCTACTGCATGTTGCTTAACTGTTGCTCATTTAAGGAGTTCCTTAAGTACCTGATTCTAATACAGTCAAGATATTAATGTACTTAGTACCAATATAATTTATAGGAAGCAAAATGGAATTAATAAAAGTCATATTATTATGGAGCATTTTCTAAGCAAATCACTGATCTATTTTGAGGACTGACAGAAGAAAGGTACATCTTCCAGGAAGAAAAATGTTTCTACCTAATAAAAATATCTATGAATGTTATTAATTTCTGTGAAATCACATCAAAATACAATGAGGTAGTTTACAAACATGATTCTGTATCTGACATCTTAAAAAACATAGACAAAATATAGAAAGGGAAATATAGTTTTATATTTAAAAAATGGTAGTCTCTATCTCAGAAAAAAAAAACAAAACCCTACAAAACCCCAAAAAACCAAAAAGTACCTCCAAAATGCCAAACACAGTCCTAGGGGACTGTAAGATGATAGGATATAGTGAAAAAGTACTAGAAGAAACAAAGTGGTATTAAAGTGAGAGGTTATAAATTCATTATCTAACTCCCCAGAGGACAGCTCTGTGTCTGTCACCAGCTGCCATGTACCAGGAATTTAACTGGTTCCAGTACTATGGGTTGTGAGCAGGGGTTCTGAGTCTGCAGATATTTTATAGAGGATGGGATTCAGATTCACATCCAAACATAAATTTGACTATTTGCAGTGTCATTGAATACATGTGAGCAAGAATTTTAAGCTCTAATTATAGATAGGTAAGTCAATAAAGTCAGTAGAAATCCTAGATTTAGGTATCTATTTTGCAGTGAGATGAATCAGTCTCCGGCCACCATTTAGATGCCTAAATAGAGGAATTGCTTCTATTTATTTACTTATTTATTTCTAATCAGTCATTGACAAAAGTGTCTCAGTTGTCCTGCTCATTCCTATTGTCTCGCTTCAACATCTTTACTGCTTTTTTATCATATACCTTTTTAGCACATGTATGAAGCCTTGTGGCCAAGAAGTCAGTTCCAGAGCTGAAGTACTTCTGTAATCCAGCACATACCACATTTGGTTACCTGCATTTATGTTTTGTTGGACCAACTTTGAATTCCCATTTCTGCTACATACCTGTGTGCTATTATTTGTCTATTCTGAGATAAATCTAATCTCTGAAAAGTTAATTGATACTGCCTATAGTACACATGGAAAGATGGTATGCTTTAGAAGGGATTTGTAGACTTTCTAGACAAAGACCCATGGATTAGGGGTGGAAGGTATAAAATTTCAATCTTGAAGTCACTTGTAGTTTCTGAGAAATGCATTTAGTGAATCCTTTGGACTTTAGAGGTCCTCTCGAGGAGGACGTCTGTACCACATAAGCAGAACCTGCCTTTGTAGCATCATGCTACAGTTTAGCCAAAGCAGGGGCAAAATTACAACCAATTTTAATCTGATGCTGACTAAAAGTTCAGATAAATTCTAGACCTGTCTTCATAATCAAGCCCTGCAAGAAGAAAGACAAAAACCTTTCCTTGTAGTAGGTGGTGTGTAAGGGGGATCCCAGCAGTCCACTTTCATGTAAGAGCCAATTGGTTGCTGGAGTAAGAAATGTCTTTTGCTGCTCCTCTAGTTAAATTCTGAAAGTGCCAAAGAATCAGTAAATTGCATTAAGAAGGAATACGTATGTATTTAAATGTATTTAGTATACAGTGAGTGAATATGTATGCTG
>VYZV01011992.1:0-11652 GCA_013401275.1 Pandion haliaetus | reverse complement strand
CAAGTCCCAGAAGCATAATAGATATGACTATATAATTTCCATTTGTGGACCTCACTTGAGACATGGGTATCCCAGGACATGTCTATATGATTTAGACATATTGTGAATATTATTCTGAACTGAATCTGGATAAGATTTTTAAGTGATTTTTCAGCATCGCAGTTTCTCCATCTGTTTAAATTGTGATCATGGTATTTATGTACTACTCAAAAGAGATTGGGAGACCTAAAAAACTGAAGTGTAAAACACTTTGAGAACTGTAGCTAAGACTGCTGTATAATTATCTAGTAATTCCAAGGAAAATGGATTAAAAATTATAAGGTATGAGAATAGTGAGAGAGACAAAGATAGGCATGAATAAAGAATTTGCTTTAATATTATTAGAAGAGATTTTTTAAATAAATAATTTCAGGGCATCCATGTTGTGATAGTCAGGGAGCTCTCACTTCTACTTTAATTAGAAATGGTTGCAGGCAGTTATAAAGTTCAAGGCAATATTCAACTCCATTTGAATGTTTTCTTCTCTTTAGATTTCCTATCTTTATTTTTACAGTAGTTTGGACATTTGTAGTAATTACAATGTATCATAATTCAACATCTTCTACGTGGAAGTCACAACATTCCTGTAGTGAAATGCCTCCACACTCATGGGGAGGCTGTTTTAATGAGTTTTGAAAGAGAATGAAAAGACCACCATTGACATAACATTTCAGAATAGCTTTTTCACAGAAAGTGAAAAGACCCACTTACAACTTGCAACTGAGTGATGTCTTTGGGGCCTTGTTAATATTCACTGTGCAAAAAGCCAAAGCAGATTGCAAAACCATATAGGAGTGCAGGGAACAGAGCGTATGAAGTGACAGCTGTGAGTGAATAAGCATATGGTTTCAGATTGGGATGTGATTGAGACGGATCAACCAGCAAGAGAGGTGACAATCCAGGACTGCTCAGAAATTCAGGATTGGTCAGACACAGAGACATTAGGAATTGGCATCAATCAAGAACACAAACCATTATAAATGTTGGGGTTGGGCATTCTGACATTGCACAAAGAGTAGAAGAGACCGGTTAGGTCACTGAGCTCAGTCCCCCAAAATCAGTAAAATGTTTAGTTCAGATAAGTCTAGAGAACTTTAAAGTTTTCTGAAAATCAGACACCTCACTGTTGTATAACTAGTTTTTTGTCTCTCTACTACTAACATTCAGCAAAGGGTTGCTTTGATTCTGAAGAGTTCCCCAACCTGGATAGGGGTTACCAGTGACTACTGTACTGGTAAAAGGCATAGATGTAGCCAGAGAGACTTCCTATCATAAGAACAGATATTTAAAAATGCACTGAACAAAATGCAAAGCAGAAAATTGAAAAGAGCAGTACTATACTAATAGATAAATGGAGCAGGTGACCTATTA
This sequence comes from Pandion haliaetus, assembly GCA_013401275.1. Classification (NCBI taxonomy): domain Eukaryota; kingdom Metazoa; phylum Chordata; class Aves; order Accipitriformes; family Pandionidae; genus Pandion; species Pandion haliaetus. Next base: position 10,242 of record VYZV01011992.1, on the reverse strand, counting down.
CATCTTTTTTAAGCTTCACTGCCATTTGATAGCTTTTTTAAAAGAAAATCCTGTACCTCCAAGTTCCAACTGAAAGAAACACTGGATTGGAAAAGATCTCTCGAATTACTGAATCTAGTTTCCTGCTCTTGCAGACAACAAAATGAAATAAATCCCATCAATTGTTCTCTGGTACAGGAAAAAAATTAACATGTCAGGGAAGAAGACTTGTAAAATTTCCACCCTGTGTGAAGGTGGTAGTATTTATAGTAAAATTTTTTGAATAAGATTGTCAAACCAATTTAATAAGTTTTAGATCTTGGAAATCTTCATAAAAAGCTTCATATAGACTTTTGCAGTATCAGTGTTCATTAGTGCCTACCTCTAACCTGCTATAGAGAGGAAAGAAAAATTTAGCTGGAAGGATGTAGATCATAGGTACTGCTGAGCTCTTACCATCCAAAGTTTGTCCAAGGCTATAGCAACCATTATTTAGTAACTATAGGTAAACGGCTTTATTTCATGGAAGAACATAGGTTTTCTTTAACACATAAAATATGCTGACCAGCACTTCAAAATTTAATTCTCTGCACTTGCTGAGAGTGATGTTACAAAGGAGATACTGGTACATAACTCTCACTGAGAGTTATCAGCAGAATATCATTAAATATATTGGAAGTTCACACTCAAACCTGTTTGGCAAGCCACCTTTACTGATCATAGAATCATTTAGGTTGGAAAAGACCTTTAAGATCATCGAGTCCAACCATTAACCTAACAGTGCCAAGTCCACCGCTAAACCATGTCCTTAAGCATCACATCTACACATTTTTTAAACACCTCTAGGGATGGTGACTCCACCACTTCCCTGGGAAGCCTGTTCCAATACCTGACAACCTTTTCAGTAAAGAAATTTTTCCTAAAATCCAATCTAAACCTCCCCTGCTGCAACTTGGGGCCATTTCCTCTCATCCTATCACTTGCTACTTGATAGAAGAGACCAGCACCCACCTCACTACAGTCTCCTTTCAGGTAGTTGTAGAGAGCGATAAGGTCTCCCCTCAGCCTCCTTTTCTCCAGGCTGAACAACCCCAGTTCCCTCAGCCGCTCCTCATCAGACTTGTGCTCCAGGCCCCTCACCAGCTTCGTTGCCCTTCTCTGGACACGGTCCAGCAACTCAATGTCTTTCTTGTAGATAGGAGCCCAAAACTGAACATAGTACTCAAGGTATGGCCTCACCAGTGCCGAGTACAAGGGAAGAATTGCTTCCCTAGTTCTGCTGGCCACAGTGTTTCTGATACAAGCCAGGATGCTATTGGCCTTCTTGGCCACCTGGGCATACTGCTAGCTCATATTCAGCTGGCTGTTGACCAACACCCCAACATCCTTTTCTGCCAGGCAGCTTTCCAGCTACTCTTCCTCAAGCCTGTAGCGTTGCATGGTGTTGTTGTGACTGAGGTGCAGGACCAAGCACTTGGCCTTCTTGAATCTCATACAACTGGCCTTGCCCATCTATCCAGCCTGTCCAGATCCCTCTGAAGAGCCTTCCTACCCTCAAGAAGATCAACACTCCTGCCCAGCTTGCTGTTGTCCGCAAACTTACTGAGGGTGCACTTGACTCCCTTGTCTAGATCATTGATAAAGATATTAAAGAGAAATGGCCCAAATATTGAGCCCTGGGGAACACCACTTGTGACCTGCCGCCAACTGGATTTAATTCTATTCACCACCACTCTTAAGGCTTGGCCATACAGCCAGTTTTTAACCCAGTGAAGCATATGTCCATCCAAGCCATGAGCAGACAATTTCCCCAGGAGAATGCTGTGGGAAATGATGTCAAATGTTTTGCTGAAGTCCAGGTAAACAACATCCACAGCCTTTCCCTCATCCACCAAGTGGGTCTCCTTGTCATAGCAGAATGTCAGGTTAGCTGAGCAGGACCTGCCTTTCATAAACCCATGCTGACTGGGCTTGATCACCTGGTTGTCCTGTATGTGCTGTGCGATGGCACTCAAGATGATTTTCTCCATAACCTTCCCTGGCACTGAGGTCAGGCTGACAGGCCTGTAGTGCCCTTGATCCTCCTTCTGGCCCTTCTTGTAGATGGGCATCGCGTTTTCACACAAAGACGGGCTGAGAGAGCTGAGGTTGTTCAGCCTGGAGAAAAGATCCTTGGGGGATGATCTTATCAATGTGAGTAATATTTGGAGAGAGGGAGGGAAATAAAGAAGACAGGCTCTTTTCAGTGGTGTCCAGTGACAGGAGAAGAGGCAATAGTCACAACCTGAAATACAGGAAATTCCATTTAAGCATATGAAAAAACATTTTTATTTTAACAGTGATTGAACCCTGGAACAGTGTAACTGGTGAGCTAATGAAGCCTCCATCCTTGGAGTTATTCAGAACCTAAATGGACATGGTCCTGAGCAACTTGCTGAAGCTGACCCTAGTTTGAGCAGGAGGGGCTGCACAAGACAGTTTCCAGAGGTTTCTTTCATCTCAACTATTCTCCAATTCTCTTATTCTGCAAAATCTAAAAAATTCCTCGATGTATAATTAGAAAAGAATCCAATATTTCGTAGAAATATTACTCATCACTGCATACAGGAGAGATGTTGCTACTGATCTTGCTTGTTTTGAAAAATTTGTTCTTTGTGTGTACTTATGTGTATCCTATTTGAAATATTTGTCTTTTTACAGAGACTATAAAAACAGAAGGAGAGTTACATGCTGTTTTTAGTATCTGATGATATTTTTGATTGAATGCAGTAACTAAACTATGTACAAGTCTGTTGAACACAGATATGAGAACAAATATTACTATAGTGGATATGCTATCTTTTGCAGTGATGAGGGCATAGAAAATTGTTACATTTTCTTTGAGCAACGTTCAAACCTGTAACCACAGGGCATATCCAGACCTTTAGAGATACAGCCTTGATTACAAGTCATTGTGAACTTGCACTGCAAAATGTCTGCAATTCCTTCCATTCTTCTGCATGGGAGAAGATGTCAAATTAGCACAAAAACTTTTTCCAGTATGTTTACAGCTTTGGGCTTGGTGCCTTCTATGATGTCCTGCTTTTCTTTGTGGAGTCACTTAACCCATAAGTAAGCAACTTCATGAATCATTTCCACCAACCAGCTGAAGGGATGTTGTGGTTTAACCCCAGCTGGCAACTAAACACCATGCAGCTGCTCGTTCACTTCCCCCCACCCAGTGGAAGGGGAAGAGAACCAAAAAAAAAAGTTAAACTTGTGGGTTGAGAAAAAGACTTTTAATAGGACAGGAAGAAAGCAAATAGTGATAATAATAATAATAACATGACAATGATAATAATAAAAGAATTAGAATATACAAAACAAGTGATGCACGATGCAATTGCTCACAACTTGCTGACCGATGCCCAGTTAGCTCCCGAGCAGTGACCCACCCCTCCCAGCCAACTCCCCCCAGTTTATATATTAGGTATAACATCACATGGTATGGAATACCCCTTGGCCAGTTTGGGTCAGCTGCCCTGGCTGTGTCCCCTCCCAACTTCTTGTGCCCCTCCAGCCTTCTTGCTGGCTGGGCATGAGAAGCTGAAAAATTCTTGACTTAGTCTAAACGCTACTTAGCAACAACTGAAAACACCAGTGTGTTATCAACATTCTTCTCATACTGAACCCAAAACATAACACTATACCAGCTACTAGAAAGAAAATTAACTCTATCACACCTGAAACCAGGACAAAGTCCCATAATATGCAACTCAACTCCTAGGTTGCAACAATTTAAAGGTACTTCCATTACAATCTCTACCCCTGGTCCCTTTGGACCAGACCATAGGGTTTAACATTGCAACGAACTCCTCCCCCTGACCCTGCTGTGGCTTGCACTTACCCACAGACTGCAGTCCCTTAGGGTTGTATCTGCTTCAAGTGGAGCCTTATCTATGAGCCACGGTCTCTTCAGGGGTATACCTACTGCAACATAGACTTATCCACAGCCACATTTGCTTTGAGGTGCACCTGTTCCAGCATGGCCTTCTTCATGGGCCGCAATGCCTTCAGAGATATACCTGCTCCAGCATGGCCTTACCCACAGCCAGGGTCCCTTCAGAAGTAAACCTGTTCCAACATGGCCTTGCCCTTGGCTGCAGTCCCTCCAGGGGCATACCTGCTCTGTTGTGGGCTTATTCATGGCCACATGCTTTGCAGTGCTGTAGCACAACCTTATGCACAGCCATGGATGCTTCAAGGTGTACCTCCTGGAGCATGGACTTATCCACAGCCACAGATGCTTCGAGGTGTACCTTCTCCAGTGTGGACTTATCCTTGGGCCACAATCCCTTCGGCAGTAGACCTGCTGTGGCATAGACATAACTTTGGCCACAGACACTTCAAGATGTACCTGCTCTGGTGTGGACTTATTCATGGCCACAGGTGCTTCGGGGTGTTGTGCTCCTGTGTGGACTCCTCCTTCAACTCAAATTCACATCGGAGTTCCAACCCATCTAGTACAGCAGCACAGAAAGAGCAGCGATGCCCTGGCCATCTGTCAGCCCAGGCATATCGCCATTGCTGTTATCAAAATGTTCCCAGCACAGCAGAGCAAGAAAATAAGCAGTACAGCACTACAGCAAGCAGCGAAAGAAAAAGCAGCCATGAAGAAGCACTAGACTAACATATAGTGAGGCAAGCAAGCCCCATGGCAAGCACAGAAGCCTATCAATTAATAGCTAAACAGCAATAACTGCTATAAATTCAATTTAACACATTCCAATCAAATCTTTCATTATCTCAAACCCTTTGAGCTCCACGTTGGGCACCAAAAAGGACTGTCGTGGTCTAACCCCAGCTGACAACTCAGCCCCACACAGCTGCTCACTCACTCCCCCCCCGGTGGGATGGGGGAGAGAATCGGAAGAGTAAAAGTGAGAAAACTCATGGGTTGAGATAAAGACAGTTTAATAGGGAAAGCAGAAGCCGCGTATGCNCTTCCTTCTCCTTCCCCCAGCTTTATATGCTGAGCATGACGTCATATGGTCAGGAAAATCCCTTTGGTCAGCTGGGGTCAGCTGTCCCAGCTGTGTCCCCTCCCAACTTCTTGTGCACCCCAGCCTACTCGCTGGTGGGGTGGGGTGAGAAGCAGAAAAGGCCTTGACTCTGTGTAAGCACTGCTCAGCAGTAACGAAAACATCCCTGTGTTATCAATGCTGTTTTCAGAACAAATCCAAAACATAGCCCCATACTAGCTACTACAAAGAAAATTAACTCTATCCCAGGCAAAACCAGCACAAGGAGGTAGGATTCAATAAAAGTACAAACAGAGTGGTCTCCTGATTTATAGGAATAAGGGAGGTTAGTGGGGGAGAATACATCAGGTCCTAGCTTGAGATGATGAGGCAGCATAACCCAAGTAGGTGAGAAAAGAGGATGAACAGCAGATTTCCTACCTCACATCTCAGTTGAGCTATCACATAAAGCAGAACTGGAAATGATTCTTGCCACCTGTATCCCCTGGAGTCATTGCCAGTTGTTTGTGAGCTAAATAAATGTGGGCATAAGCAACACATATGTAAAATATGCATAATTTATTAAGTCTTGTTCTTTCCAAAATATTGTTCTATGATCATGTTAGGTCAGTTATGCTTGTTGTTTTAAATGTAGATATTACTATGATGTCTTATTCTTCTCTACTTTTAAAAAAAAAAACCACACACTGTCTTTGGACTCAAGAGATTGAAGAAACAGAATTTAAACCCATACTCTCTGCTCTTTACCCATGCAATAGCCAATTGCTTGCCACTGAATCTTCAACTTTTTTTAGAGTCTTAACTCAGGTCTCTTTAGAGACAGACAAGAGGTGGGTAAAAACCCAAGCAATCCAAAATGTCATAAGGGATATTATTATACATATCTCTATTATACATGCAATCTGCATATCTCTTGTACCTTGCAAGCTAAAAAGTACTTCTTCCTAATTATTCAAAAAAAGGTTCAGGCATTATTCCTTTCATTCATTCTGAATATTTTCCACAAGCAAACCTATTTTAATTCATAGCACTGCAGGCAAAACTGGAAAACCTTGTTTTTCTTCCATCATTTTCCTTGCTTCCTAAGGCATCTGTGGAAGTCAGTCCTTTCACAGAAAAATAGCAGTGATAGGAGCATTACAATTAATGTAAAGTCAATATTTAATTGATGTCTAAAGATAATGGCTATAACGACAGTATTCCATGTATGTTGCTTGCTTTCTTGTTCATAAGAATTTTTATGTTCTAGCATCACATGTTCCAGCCAAAATGTTACCATCATGGTTTTGCAATCATCATACATTTGTGTATTCATCCTCAATGCACTAACACAAAGGTTTTTTGCTTTGATTCTGGCAGCCACAGCATGTCATGGAAATATCAGCCAGGTTCTAATCTGCTCCATGTATCATTAATTAGCTAATGTATATACATTGTTTTGACAAAATAAAGCACCATTTATTCTAATTTTTTTAAAATAAAAATGATTATATGTCAGTTGTGGAACAATTAGGTTTGACTGTGACCTAAGACACAGAACAAATCAAGAAGTATTTCAGTCCAAGTCTGAGACTGTGACACTCAAAAAAAGAGAAAATAGGTTAGCTTAATTGAACTGGAAGTGCCTGAAAGAGAATAAATACAGTAACTTCAGTCAGGTACTTGTCTCTTTTCTGCTAAAAATAATTTATTCTGAAAATCTAGCTTGAAACATATTTACTGTTTCACTTGGTGGATATATAGGATGAATAAACATGCTTTGGGTCTTTTCTGTTATAGCTTCTCTTTATTCTGCTATGGCCTTTTTTTCTTATTTTTCTTTCACACTGTACTTATTATTGCTACTTCTACCAGAGCCAAAGGCAACAGACATTCATGCATTAGTTATTACACTTATAAAAAAAAAAAAATTCTCCTAAGCATACACATTTTGGCAGATTTCCTTGTACACTCAACTCATCATTAGGGGATCATTTATTTCCTATGAATTTTGAATCTGACCTGGGTGATTCTTTCAGCAGATTTGAGTTTGGGATGCAGCTGAATAGGATAGAATTATTATGAATCCAATTTTGAAGTATTAAGATCTATTGGGTTCTGAAACCTATTGAGAATTACTTAATTTATGTATTTAACACCTAGTTAGGTGGTAAATGGTGTAAAAAAAAGATCTCAGCAATAATCTGGTTACTTTTTAGTACCTAATTATTGCCACACAGGAGGCTAGGCTAAACAGTGAAGAAATACAATGCCTAATAGAATTCAGAAAGTTTTTCTTTCTTTTTTAAATTTCCAACCCCTTTTTTCTTGCTACAGATTGTGATATTATTGTTCTAAAAAATATCACAAAGTACTTAAAAAGAACATGAAAAATATGGATATAGAAAAGAGGTATAAGGGGACAAGGAGCAGATGTTTAATTCTTTATTCCTTAACTGGACTGTAGCTCGGAAGTGAGAGCATAATCTCTGAATCTTTTTTCTTAAAACTGGATCAGAACAGAGAGCACAATCACTGAGAAATGTAGCCATCAGGCAGGTTTTTAAAGATTCATTTTAAATCTTATTTTGGGTAAGATGTCGCAGGTGGGGCTCACTGTATATCTTTTTCATAGAGTTGTTTGTATCTTATACAGAGAGAAAAGAAAGCAAATTTCTAGCGTATTAACCAAACCTTCAAAACTTGACAAAAAAACATTCAGCAGAAAGATTTACCATGCATTTTAATGGGTCAAGGTTAAACCAACATAGGAATTTTGGGAAGCAAATCTATTTCTGCTGGACACCTATTAGACGTGTCTTCCAGGCTATTTCATTTGTGTGGAAAGTAGTGTGGGGAGAGGAGGGAATGATCTTGTTCTATTAGTTCCTCATTTTTTTAAGTTCCCATTATCCTCTTTCTATTTATTCATTCTTTTACTTTGCTTTTCTTTATATGAAATAAAATAATAAGAAGAATTACATAGAGTGCCTCACAGTTTTCTATCATTTTTCAAGCAAATCAACAAGTTTTATTTTCTTTTCATGCATTATTCTATCATTGTGAAGTAATCTTTCCTAAAAGGTGATTATAATGGTATTTTTAAGAAATTGCTTTAAAATTATGATTGATATTTTATGACCAACATAAATCAAACCAATATTATGTGAGGCTGACTTGTTGTTTTCTTTGCTTGATTGCTTAATTTGGATCCAAAGCACAATTTGCTAAAGGAGAGATAAGAAATTCAAAGTTGTGTTACATGTACATACTGAAATCTGAAGAAAATGCAGAATACAAAATTAAGCATAAAGAGAGCAGAGAAGAATTAAGCTAGTGAATTTGAATAAAGCCATTTCAAGATTTGATGATTGCAGCATGTTCTAATTACTGTGTCAGGACATCTGAAGAACAATCAAGAGAACCAGAATAATCAAATAATTCCCCTGATATTTATGCTCAATGCAAAGACACTGTATGAGTAACTTAGTTGCACCACTTTATTTGTGTTACATCTTTATGGGTTAAATCTTGATGCAATTGTGACAATTTTATTGAATGAAATACCTAAACACTTATGGGTTTTTTGAGTGATTCTTACTCAAGAACACTTATGTGATATACAGTCTGAGAACTTTAAAGGTGTAAATAGACTTTCAAGGCACTTAGAACAGAGGGTCCAAGAACCTCAGCTATGGAATTTAGGTGCCTGCTTAATTTCTTGAATCTAACAATTCCTTGCTTCAAAAGGGTCTGGTGTCAGCAATGTAACTATACATAGTACAGGAGAGTATTATGCAAGGCCACACAGCACCAAAAATATCTCTTAATCTACCTTGCACCTATTCCAAGGCTGTGTTCTTTGAGCAGGCTGCAAAACAAAAACTCTGAATTATGTCAGAATGATTGGCAGCTGGCAGAGAGGCATGGTCATTATTGGCTGGAAGCAACAAATGAATTTTCAGCTCTGTCCCATATACCGCACTGAGAAACTGAAGCCAGTACATTAGATCAGTGCATATTTAATGCTCTTTCCTAAGTTATAACAAGTAAAAATTTTACAAGCATATACCAGAACAAATATGCTTCAGGTTCAAAACTTAACATTCAGCATTTGTTTTGAAAAAGACTGGCTAAAAGGTTGAACTGAGTGGTTTTGGTAAGCAGAGGTCATAATTATTTAGCAAATCACCTGGGACAAACAGTCTGCATTGTCATTTCTAGTCTCCATGAATTTTCTGGATGGGTTATGAAGTCAGAAACACAAAGACAGAGATCTGAAGCTGCAGCTCTGTACACATGTATAAGGAAAAAGAAATCATATTACACATCCCTTTTCCTGTACCATTGCATTAAAACTTGTCATAATATGATATAATCATAGGTAGTGACAGTTAAACATGTAGACAGGTGGTTTAAAAAAATCTGGATTTGTGAACTTGGGCCTTAGTTTTAGGCAGAAGCTAAAAATAATATTCCATAGCTCTGTTGTAATCCATGATGGTAGCTCAGCTATTGTTGCTAATTGCAGAACTGTCTATGAGTGATCCACAATATTTGGTTAGAAGGATGGAATCATCATAAGGAAAGAGTCAAAAGCCTGCCTTAAGCATAATTTTGGCTCACAACTTTGTGATGCTTTCCCAGCTACTGGGTTTAATGTTACTCTTCAGCACTGTAACTGAAATACAGGTTGTTTTTACTTTTAACTGCTTATCCCGTGGTGGAAATGTTAATAAAATGCTCACCTGGAGAAAGAGCTTGGTTGTAGAAATGCTAAACTTCTGACCAGATGAAGTCAATGGGGACTGGGAAATCAGCACTCTCAAACAAAAAACATAGGGGTGAAATCTTGACCCCTGTGAACATAAAACTTCAAAGGACTTCAATGAAACCAGGATTTCATGCTAAATCTCAGAAAGTAGGTACCCAAGATGAAAAGTGCCCAAACTAAGAGGCCCCTTTGGAAAACCAGGTTTTGAATGACATACTACAATTCACACAAGGAGTCATTGTCAGAACTGAGATGAACTCATGATTTCCTGGCTCTCACTGATTGAAATTACTTCTTAGAACTGGCTAGCATAGCAATAAAAGCAAATTTTGTTCTGCAATCATTTCTGATACTGTGTTCAACTTTATAAAATATGTTCCTTGGGGGTGAAATTAATGAGCAACACATAAAGACTGCTTATTCACACTTTATGCAGCTGTACTTATGAGAGGATTGGGAAAGGTGAAATCCAGCCTTAATACAAGGCCA
>VYZV01011991.1:10705-74473 GCA_013401275.1 Pandion haliaetus | reverse complement strand
GCTGGTCGAGGTGGGTCGAGTCCCGCAGCGGCGTCTCCTGGAGCTGTCGGCATCGGTCGGAAAAGGGGAGGTGGGCTGCCGCTCGCCCCTCGCCGCCTGCCCGTCCGCCGGCTTCCAGCGCTGGGCTTTAAATACTGCCAGGCGAAGTACGTTAAATAATGCCGGGCTAAAGACGCGGTTTAGGTCTGCTCCGGGGGCCGTTCAGAGCACCGTCACGTCCCCTTGGGCAGGAAATTCAAACCGGGAGCCTCCAGCCATTCCGCCGGGGTCCTGGGGGGTCTGTTACTGGATTGCGGTGACGAACCGAGGGTCCTGTAATCTCTTAATGCGTTGCAGTGATGAAACGCGCCTGTCGGCGAGCGGCTGGACGGTGGAGCGGACCCTCTCGCTTCAGAGGTGGCCGCGGTCGCCCGGCGTTTGACTGCAGCTGTCCCATGGCACCGTCGGGCTGCTGTGACTTCAGCATCGGGAGTAATCGGTGTTGAAACCATGGTGCTGTACTGTGGCAGGTTTAGATGGAATGGATGGATGGTGAGTTTATACATCAGTAGGAAGTAAGCCGGACTGCTTTTAAACGGCAGCTTCTAGGTATTGCTGGAGTACTCCTGAAAAGTGATTTTTAAGAAGAAGCAGGAGCTCACGGTGGCTCATTAGAAAACAGTCTTCTGGAAAACATAGGCTGGGGGGAGGAGGAAGAGGAGGCAGCAGTCTGGTCTCTGATGTGCTCTCCCCGTGCCGGTGAGGGATGCCAGGTGGACACCAGAGCTCATTTAGATCTTCTTCCTTTGATCCTGATGCAGAAAAGATAAACGATGTTTTTCAGCGTGCGAGAGAGAGATTGTGTGCCAGCCTCCTGACACAGCAAAGGTGCGCAACGTCAGATCTGTAGGAAAGGAGCCCAAATTTGGGTGGTCGTTCTGATACAGCGGGATCACAGAGAAGGGGCTGGCGGGGTGCAGTGAGTGACTGCCTCTGTCGCCTGGTGGTGTAGATAACAAGGCTTTAGTGAGTACTGTGTTTTTCTTCACTCACTGAAAGCAACAGAAATAGTATATAGTGTTATAGGTGTTTCGGTGATAAGAGTCATTATAAGGGGAGCCACGTGTTAATTCATGCATCTTTAGAAACGCAGCCCCGCATGCAATAAAGATCCAGTCCTTCAAACGCTACGACTCTGTCATCGTAGCTCTTAGTGCTGTCTCACTGATGCAAGAGTGTTTGTCATACCAGTGGGAGCTGCTTGTGGTAGTAAATTGTGTCTGGCTGAATGCTCGTTTAGAGTTAGAAGGCGCAACCGAGAAGCTCATTTGTTGCAACATTTGACACCTACTGGGTACTCTTTGTGTATGTTTCTGTTTCCTTCTTAGTTTTCATTTTAGGTGGTGTAGTTATAGGCAGAGTGTGCGTTTCAGCTTGAAATTGCTTGTTTGATAGTAGACAAAAATACAAAAATGTAATTGAATCCAACTATTGGGAGCAGATTGCAAGAAGATGAATGCTTAATTCCTCAGCAGATGCAGGTCTGCTGTGCCCAAGTAGTTATGTGTCTCTCCTGGGTGATTTCCTTTGTGTCAGCAAAGGGGAGCAACCGATAGTCTTTGACAGTATGTGTGTGGCCTGGGCAGTGGTAACTCAGCTTTGGTGAATCTCTTTTTCTTATCTAACACAAATTTACTTTTCTTGATGGGTGGTTTGCTGTGCATCTCCAGTAGGACAGGAGCCAGCCGTGTCACATAGTCAATGCAGTTTAAACCCACGTGTTGCGTTATTTCAGGGAAACTTGCTTGTGGAGCCATGAAGCTTGCTTGTGCAGACGTTTCCCATACATCTATAATGGGATATCTCTTCTGTAGAGGAGACTACGGGGTAGGTGATGGGCACCCACAGTGGTGTCAGTCTGAAAACGGCTTGGCTGTAGCTCAGCCAGTCTCTGCAGATGTTAGTTGACTGAGTTTATGGTTTTCCCTGGTCCCTCTGTGGTGTAGACATGATCTTTTTCTTAGGGTGATATTCTGGAATACAGTTTTTCTGCCTTTCTGAGAGAAGACAGCAGGTAATGTAAAATATGACAAGACTGAAAAGCTTGTTGTCAGTTTTTATTTTCCCTGTCCTGTGCTTAGCTGGTTGAAGCAAACCAGATGTGAACAGTGTTACCAGGAACATCATATTTGACTTGTGCATGTAACTAGTCTGAACTTAAGGTTGCGTTAGAGAAAATGAGAAGTTAAAGCTTTCCCGTTTAGAGCTGCGTATTTCCTGGGTTGTGCGGACAGTAAGACAAAAAGATAGCCTGTAACTGGACTGGAACTGCAGTGCAGCAAGTCTGCCAGTAACACTTTACACATTGTCCTTTTGAGAGGGAGTCCGAAAGAGCGAGCCAGCTTGCCTCTGCAGGCTGTGGGTGCCAAAGACCTCCTCATACAGCAGTAGTTCCCAGCTAGTGAGGTGCAAGGTGTTAGAGGCAAGGTGCAGCTAGGTGCTGGCTCTTACTCCCCAGGAGCACTGGCGTGTTAACTCCTTTTGTCTGCTTCTGGCTGTGCCCCCAGGGTTGGGGGGGGGGGTGCTTGGGAGTGCTTCGGGAGACTAGAAAGAGATTTATCTTGGTTTATAGCCCCGTATCTCTTCACCCCACCAGGTTACAAGCATACAGAACCGGTACTGTTAAAGGAGAAGGAGTAGGAGTGCAAGGAGAAAAAAAAAATTAAAAAGCAGAGAATAGGGATGGGAAAGTAAGGAAATGAGAAGGAAGGCTACAGCAGCAGAGTTCAGCTGGAAAAACATTGGGATTTGCTGTTCCAGGAGCTGTAATAGCAAGTAACACAAGGACACAGAAAACTCAGTGTTAATGCCCTTGGACAACAGAGGAATGTTGAATGGGAGGAAATGCAAGGCTCTTGTTGATGTTTTTGCTGCTAAGCCGGTAGTGGATGGCGTGTTTCTGAAGTTCAGCTGTGAGTTTTGCAATAATGCAGAACTGACAGGGGCGACCAATCTTAAACACAGCGGGGCATGCAGAAGTTAAAACAAATGGGCTCAAGTTGAAAGGGTAACAGTGAATAAAGGCAGTGTGAAGTACTATGCTATTTAAAAAAAAACAAAAAAAGACACTGAAACATATTCAGTCTTAGTGGGAAGGCAGTAGTACCATCCCATATATACAGAGGGGACTGTAGCAGGTGATAAAGGGAGATAGTAATGTGATACACATCTTTGTTCTTTACAGTGACTACTGATGTCCAATATAGCATAGAATAGATAAGCAATATACTGTGTATTACAGTTAGTCTGGTCTCCAATTCTCAGTATTTTGAAGGATAACAGAATTAACGTTTACACGCAGAAACCTTTTTTTTTTATGGAGACGGGCATCCCTTGTGCTTGCTAGTGCAACAGTGAGCAAAACAAGAAATACTTAGTTTGCCAACACAGGAGTTCTTTACTATATTTCAAAAGCTTTAACACACAGCAGCTTTGAACCTGCAGGTTTTTCCGGTTCTCTGAAGTAGCAGCATAGGCTTCTTCTAGGCTAACTCGTAACATCACAAAGGTGGATCATGACAGTTGTGACTTTGACTTCAGGTCTTTTCAGGATAGAGGTGATAAATTTTTCGTCCCTGTTTTATTAATGCGATATTTTAATGTATGCCTTGTGTGTTTTCTGTATTTGGTCTAGATACCTGCTTAGGTGTAGTATTGGGAATTAAAATCTAAATGCCTTAGGGCCTACCCCTGTATGGTAGGGAAGAAGTGTAGACTACAAGTGGGGGAAAAAAATACGGAGAGACTGAGTGACTTGTTCATGCTTGTGAAGGGGGGGCTGTAGCAGAAGCAGGTGAGAGCCAAATCCTGGGTTAGACCATCTGAGTGAAAAGGCATGTCTGATAGTTAAAGTGCTCTTTCTGCCTTGAAGGATAATATTCAGAATACTTTTTTAGACTAGGATGGTTCTGCCAGCTGCTTATTATGATTAAAACTGTAAAGCTGCAACTCTTGTCTGCTTCTCTGGAAAATACATTCCTTATGCCATGAAAGCAGTGTAGTTTTTAAAATAGATGCTAAATATGATACCAGTTGTATAGACAAACCTTCCCCCTTTAATTTTTGTCTTTCCTTTTTTTTTAAAAAATGTTGATACAGGGCAAATTGAGAATTTAAATTCCCTTAATCCAGTGGCTTGCTGTTCTAAGTCCTGAGTCAGCATCAAAATTGCAAAGCTGTCTGGAAGACTGGGACAGCTTCTCCTGTTTTGTCTCTCATAAGGCTGTCTGTTCAGGATAACTGCAGTGCTGTGGGAAAGCATGACACCCCCATTTGTTGTTTTCTGTTTCACAGTGCAGTCCCTTCTGCAAGATTGCTCTTTCCTTCTGATACTTACTCCAGATAGGTGGCAATGCCACAAAGCTGGTTTGTATTTACATGTTCAGGATTAATATTTCTCTTTTTACATAGGTTAAGTAGCTCATGTGTATTTAGTCTATTGGGAAACTGTAAGATTGAAGTGACAGAATTTCTCTGTCGCCCTTGCAGCTCTGATGGTTAAAAAGTTATCGTAAGTTATATTGTAATAGTTCATGCCTCATAACAGTTTTATAAAGTGCCTTCCATCTCTGATCAGAAGCTTATTAAGATCACTAACTTTGTGATCGACCAAGTCAGATCCAAGTCTGACCGTAATCTCTGTTGCCCTTGTGCCTTGTGTCCTGTTCCTAGATGTTGCCCCAATTTTGTCACTCATCCATAGTGGTCCAGTGTTTATCTACCCTGGACAGTAACTTCACTGTCTTTGTCTCCTCTCCTTTGCTCAGGCAAGCAGCTGACAGGCTGTGTAGGTGGGGGTGCAATCACTTAACAGAGAACTCAGGCTCTTAGGTCAGTCTTTATTGCATTATAATTTATTTATACAATACATATCCATTAGTTAAACAGAAATGATACAGACGTTAACCAGGAAGCTGTTACCATCTGTCCTGAGAGATTGTGTACCACAAACATTAGGATAGGAAAAACCCCACGTTTTTAATTGAGAAAACGTGGCCTTATTTTCCTTACAGTTCTACTAAAGGAATTCCTTTGGCACTGTTGAAGTTGCTTTTTGTTTACACTGATGTAAATGAGGAACTGTGAGGTTTGTGCCTTAAGTGGCTGTGTCTCTTTTGAGCCTGTCACTCGCAGCCCGATCCAGGCCCTCAGGATGGAGTTTCTAGATCTGACAGATGTCTTTGAGGTAATTTCCACCTCCCCCTGCTCTCCTTCGGGAGAAGTTCCCTCTATGTATTCATACTCCTGCCCAAACGTCTTCTTCAGAAATGCACCACTTCAATTAAATCTTCCCCTCTAATAAGACGCTTCTAATAAAGATGATAAAAGTATCATTTTAGTGTGATCCATTTTTACTAAGGTCTTGTTCACGCATGGCCTCTTCAAAATAATAAACAAATGAAAAATAAAAAATAATAAATTACGATTCATCAAAATAGTTAATGACGTTAACAGTTTTCTCAACTGTGACTATAAAGCAGCATTATTCCCTTCATGTATAGAATAATGTTATAACTGGGTTACCATCTGGTTTGTGTGCTCTCTTTCCAAGGCAGGTAGTCGCTAAGTCTGTGCATTTAGCCTCAGAAAACACAAATTTGTTTTAAGCCTTGTAATTTTTTTTAAGATTATTTAATATATGGATATAATGGATTTAATATAATTTACTTTATGATTTCTTTATGCCATTTTTCTTCAGTATGGGAACTGAAACTGTTGAAGTTGCATGACTTCAGTAGCCGAAGGTTTCAGGGCAATCCAAGATGTTTGTGAGCCTCTTACTAAAAGCGAACACATTGCTGGTAATGTAGTACTTAGGCTAAAACTGTGCTCCTTAACGTAGCCTGAATTTCCAGAGGAAAAATGAAAATTTACCTGCGCTAGGTGTAATCCCGTTACCTGCTCCTGGGGGGCTGGTGTAGGGCTAGCAGTACTGACTTTGCTTTGTGACATTTTGATCTGAGTCATCGGGTGTCCTGTCAGCACAGCATTAAGCGCCGTGCCTGATCCTCCCCTATTGCTTTTGCCATTTTAACCTGAGAGGAGTAGGTTTTGACCTGTTTGGGGCTTTGGATTTGGGTTGGCTTTGTTTTGTTTGTTTGTTTGGGTTTTTTTTTTTAACTGTGTGTGGAGTCCTGAAAATATTCCAATGGAAGTACAGCTCTCTCTAGCAAATTTAAGCCTGCTAATAATAGGCTTGCTTTTTTTAGCTGTCTTTCACAGACCTGTTGGAAATGTCCCACTGACTCTCCGAGTTTTGTAAACCAAAGGTTGGAAACTGCCATGCTGATGGATATCTGGATGCATCTGCAGGAGACTGCCAAAAATTCTCAGCATAGCTGGGCTGTTTTGTTCCACTCCTGCTGATCAGATAAAGCTTTTTAGGTCTTGCAGGAGCCGTTAAGAAAAAATATATGAATACTCATATTGCCTTATTATCCCTGCTAGAACTTGCTTTGGTAAGTTTTGACAGGCTTGTTAGATTTGGACTGTATGAAAGTGTGGCAGGAGAAGCATAGGTAAATACCCTGTTAGTTAGAAAACATACTTTCTCTCATTTCTGTTGCAAAGGAGGATTAAATATGCAGTGTTTTAATCAATGCAGTTTTGTATACAGAAAAATGAAACAAACTTCAAAATGACCTCTCTTGTAGTTTCTATCTATCTGGAGTTTGTTGCTTTTATTTAAAGGGACATCCTGTCCTGTGGATCTAGCTTACCTAGTTTAGCTGTCATGAAGAATATAACATGACTGGTTATGTATGTTTGCTTCCTTTTGATGACAGTAAAAGTTAACTTTAGTGTTGTTTATCAGCTCTCTAAATCCTGTCAATGAACTCTGTCTCATAAAAGCTATTCTGAAGTATCTCTTTAAAGTATATAAAACCCCGAACTGAAAACCTCAAAAAATGCCCATGATCTGCTCTGGTCTCACTTTTTTTTCTGGTTGGTTTTTTGGGGTTTTGTTTTTGTTTTTTTTTTTTTTTTCCAGATTGTTTTCCTGCAAATGGCAGAACTTGAAATTCACTTAGTTCATATGACAAAATGTAACCTCTTCCCAAACTTTAATATTAATGGACTTCTGATAGAGGAAATGGTTGCAACGTACATAGTAACATTGTAGTTTTGCAAGTCATACCCATGTGCTTGACTTTACTTGCATGAGTAATGACATGAAAATCAGCAGGATGACAATGACGATGGCATTAAGCTTGGTTTAAGTTTTATAACGTCAAAACCTCAGCTGGCTTTCATGTACACATTGGGTGAGGGCCCACATCATTCATTAGTTATTTCCCAATGCATTCTTTGGCGGTCACAGGCCATTAAAAAATAGGTTTTTGACATGGCTTATGGCAGGTCAAAAGACAGTTACTTAATTTATATAGGTTGTAATAGCATATTTTAAGTGTTCATTGTAGCAGGAAGTGGATTTTAATGTGTTTTATTTACATTTCTAATGTGTACATTACATGTTTTTTTATTATTCCTGTAATGCCAAATGCCTTCCAGATAAAAAAGAAGAAAAGGTCTTTGCTCTGACATGTCGTTAACCTAAATTGATGTGTGTGTTGTCATTGTATCTCACACTTACCTAGTGGCCTCTGTTGTAGCCTGCCACTGTGATTAAGTCCTTAAGCCCTTTGCCTTAATTGTTTACATATTGTTTGCTCCAGAGCAGGAGGAACTGGCATATTCCATCTTTGTGTTTATAAATTGAGTTCATATGCAGTATGATTGAAGGGCAGACCTGTTAGGGCAAGTTACTGCTTCCTTCCCCCTACAATCTTTTTTTTTTATTGTTTATATGAAAATACCAGGTTGGACAACATAAATAAAAACAGATGTTTGTGTATGTTAAGAACAGAGAATTAAAAAACCCAAAACCGTAACCGGGTTGTGCAGAAGAGAAGCTGAGACTGTAAGCTGCTGTAACTTGACTCTTAAGATAATGTACACTAAAACACACACGTATTTCTCAAATAATGAATGGTGTTTATGTACTGATTACTGATTTTTTCATTTTGTCATCTGATGATGCCTCTAAAGCAAGCATTAAATAATAAAGGGCACTAAATAACAAATTTGTCCTCCAGCCAGAAGTCTGAATTGGAGGCCTGTGCTCTCTCCTCTTAACCACTTCCTTACTGCACTGCAGAAATGAGTCCCCAAACTTTCAGACAGGTGCCTCAAGGCTCCTTCCAGTTTCTCCTTAGACAGTTACACAGCAATAGGTTTTGTTTTTTTTTTTCTCCCTCCAACTTAGCTCAATAATAGTCCTGAGAGAAAGCTGTAGAACTCTTACTGGAGTGGAACCACTTCCTGCATTTGCAAGAGAGATGAATTTTTATTTGGCTGCTGAAGTGTGCTGTTCAGGACTAAGCCCACAGTTTAATCCCTGTGTATTTGTCTAGCTTTCAGCCAGTCGCTACTCATACTGGCCTTAAGGTGACTTGTCAAACTAATTTCTCTGTTAAATAGGAGTTTGCTTCTCCTGTGATCTTTTCATTCCTTTGCTTTGGGAAATAAAACCTCAGGGTGGTGGGGGAGAAAGGCTCAGCGTCTAGGCAAAAAATCCTGAAAGCCTGTGTTTAGGACTATCCCAGCTTGTTACTGCACCTGATGTGTCAAGTCGAAGACTTCTGTTTGAAAATCAAACACCTAAATTACTGTTTTCTTTCGTATTTTTTAATGCAATATGAAGTTACTGTCAACTAAACATTGTTGCCAGGCACGAGTCTTTAATTATGTCAGCTTTATTTTTAGCTGGCAAACCAGTATAACAATTTTAATAAGATTATTAAATAATGCAATGAAGGTTAACCTGTTTCCTTGGGGGAGGGATTGAGTCTTTAAAATACTTGTTAAGTCTGTGTGAATGTATGAATACCTAAGTGTCCTTAGAGAAATTGTGAAAAACTGCAGAAAAGGTATGGATTTGCTAGGAGGCATAGATATATCTGAACTTAGACCACCAGATTGTTGGGGTAATCACTGTTTCTGAAAATTATACAGCTTGTCTCCCTAAGTATCAGGAGTCATGAGGCTAAATTATAGCTGTGGTTAAAATACAAAGTAATTATAGTGTGGTATGTGAATTTTGTGAATGAGGAGGAGAGGTTTGTTGGGTTTTTTCCTTGCCAACGTAAATGAGATCCACACGTGCACATTTTTATCTTGATTTTTGTGTTCTGTGGGATGTATGTATAAGAGTAAGACCAATATGCTTTACCATTAATCCATGTGGCTTTCTTCAAATTCATAAAACAATATAAGAAATACCTAATTCTCCTAGTTTACTTATACCAGTTATGTTAGAAAACAAATACTGTAAATGGTCTGGTTCTTCCGCTTCTGTGCACCTAGAAACTTCGCTCTCCTGGCTTTTGCCTCTCACTCTGGCAATAGCAGTTCCAGTCACCTCTCTTCCATGTCACTTGCACTAACGTGCACAAGCTCGTCACTTCTGTACTTCAATTTAATTAATCATCCTGCTCGTTAATAACCTTACTCTTTGGCTGTGAGAGACTAATTGTCCTCTTATGAATTTGATCCTCTTGAAATAATAACTAGAAAGCAAACTATCATCTCCTTCCCTGTCTAGGTAGGAGCAATAGCATCTTAGTTTAGGTCGGTGTTATACAAAAGAGAGCTTTCTTCTTGTACTCGACAGAACTTAGCCATAAAAGTTTTGAGAGAAGTTTAAGGTCCTAGGTGCTTTTGTGATCCTCTCACTATGTTTTCTGTAAAATTTAGCCATTTTGTATAGGCAACAGTGGCACTTTTTTAACAATTAAACACAAAAATAGCTTCAATATGAACTCTTTTGGCAGAAAACATGATTAACGGTGAATATTGTCTCCCTTTCTCTGAATTAAAATGGAAAAATGCATTCTATTTTTTATGCAAAGAAATGAGAATAATCCTTACATGTTGAAATAGGAGGCTGAAGCCTTCTGTTTAGGTATATGCAATTCAGTGTATTTGGTAGCAAAATTATTGTATCCATTTTTGTAGAAGGTACGTCTTAATGTAGGGATTGTATTGGTTTTGAGTGTTCAGAGCATTGTGCAAATACCCTGTTGAGAAGTGTCTTTGGAAGAAGTTGCTGGATGTGTAAAGAGCCACTTTCAAAGTGTAGTGTTCCAGGTGTGCTCTAACACTGAGTGGTGTGTGTTCACAGTGCAGATTGATTGATTGCCTGCCAAAGTCTTACGAGCACCTTTTTTGTTTTCTCAAATGCCTGCGTTTGGTGGGAGTTACACTGAAACTACAGTAAGTGCTGTGCATACCTGGAGTAGTACAGTTTCTGGCTCCAAAAAGGACCTTACCTTCTGGGTAGACAAGGTGCCTGGCAGAGGTGGAAAGGACAGGGCAATGGGAGTGAGTGCCCTTATTACAGTGGAGTGGAGTTAGCTAGAAGTGCTAAAGGCGAGCTAAAACAAATGCCATTGAGAGATGGAGCAAAGGTGGTGGGAGAAGCATGGCAAAGCAGAAGACTTACAAGGGCCGTAAGGCCAAAGGAGGAGGTGAGACTGGGAGACAGCTGTTGTTCAGGAAGAGCATCCTCTAGCCAAGACTAGAAATTCCTGTCAGGATCTTTGCCTGGGTTGCTTCTTCAGCAGTTCTGTCACTGTAACTTCTTAGTGGTTTGTTTTTGCACCGTTACCCTGAAGCCGTGAGTCAATGGTTAAGGAGAAAGGAAACCTCTTCCACTTGCTAAGCATCCCAGTATCTGTAGGAGAGACCCTTTCCTTCCCCAGGTCTGAGACAGCAAAAAGTGACCCTGCCAGCTGTGCCACATCTTTCCTTTTTTCCTCATGTGACAGTGTCCAGTTCTGGCTTCCGTTTCTGCTGTGGCAGCTCCTGTTGGCACCTACCTGATCACTTTCTCTTCATTAAAATGCTTGTTGCCTTTCCTCTGCAGGGGTGGAGGTGGCACACTGGTGGATTTAATGTGTAATTAAGCAAGTCTTAAAAGCACTTAGAGAGTCTTCTGAGTAAGAAGTGTTCTGATAAGTGCAAGAGTCTAATTTCCAAATCCCTTATTTTGTGTTTGGTTTATTTATCTTTTTTGCTTTTTAAACTCACTTTTTGCAGTTTGGAATTTCCCACGTGATCCCCATGCCATTATGCGAACGGAGGTCTAAGTGTCTTGCAAAGCAGTGAACACTGTTTCTGACTCTTTTTCAGATGCAAGTATGGACATAATAGCCTATGATGATTACTCCAGTCCACCGCTTCAGAGATATTGAAAGGAAACCTGAATACCTCCAGCCAGAAAAGTGTGTTCCACCTCCTAGCCGCACTTCCCTGGGAACAATGTGGTTTATTCGAGATGGCTGTGGTATTGCATGTGCTGTCGTTACCTGGATGCTGGTGTTCTATGCCGACTTTGTAGTCCTTCTTGTCATGCTAGTTCCATCAAGAGATTATGTTTATAGTGTCATCAATGGCACACTGTTCAACACCTTGGCTTTCCTCGCTTTGGCTTCACATTTTCGTGCTATGCTGACAGATCCAGTAAGTATATCTCTCTCTGTATGTCTCGGAAAGAAACAGGCGGTGTTTTTCTTGTCTGCTAGATGTTGGGTAACTCAGTTGCTGAGTGAGTGGCAGATTTAAATAACTTTTGTGTGTCAGCCTGCTGAGTGAGGCTGCTGATGTGGTATGCTAATTTCTCATCCCACTCAAGTCAGATGCAAAGTCAAGGACCCAGCTTTAGCTTCCCATTGTGTGAGCAGCTCCTCTTTTTGCACTGGGAAGGAGAGCGTTTCTCTCTGACGCTGTTTTCTCCCCAGTGGCAGATCTTGTGTTTGTGGCCTGTTGTGTCTTGACAAACAGGAAAGCTGGAAAAGCTGGTTTTGGTTGTCTGCCTTGGCAAGTATTGCTTCAGCAGAGTGAGAGCAGAACATGTGTTGTTTTGAAAAGCCATGTTACCATCTCTCCTACTAGTGATTTAGTTGAGTTTATTGAACCATGCTGAAATAAATACCATACTAAGAGCTGACAGTTCTTAGGCAGGCGGGAAGCATCAGAGTTGTAAGACCCCCTTGTATGTCTCCATAAGACATTGCTTTATGAGAGATCTGGTCTGCTGCTTTCTTGTCTTTTAGCTAGTGAGAAGATAGAGTTTAGTACTATGATGCTTATTCATGATGGTTTATTTTGCTTATTAACCTCTGGACAGGAGAATCAGTTCAAAACCCGTACTCGTAGTCAGTGGAAGGAAAAACAAGCTTAGACTCCTCTTGGCCCCTTCCTCCTGAGTGTTCTTGTTGCTACTGGGAATGGTGGTGTGCCTCTGATACTCTATTCCTTCCCAATGTCATTTCCTACTTGAAACCTTGTTAGGTGCCATTAAAAATTCAGTGTAATCTTGGTTTCTTAGTTTCCAGCTCTCCCTGAAGCCACAGCATTGCAGAAATGGCTTGATTTCCAGTAGTTTCACAGTTTATGGTAAAGACTGGTGCATTGCATGCCACTGCTGCTGGGCAGAACTGTAAGCAGTAGCTGAGGCTCTGAAACTTACAGTCCATGGACTTGGGAATACAGGGTTGCAGCAATTTTGTTACACAGTTGATATCCTAGGGGTTCTTGTTGTTGCTGTTAATTATTGTATGTTGTCTGGCTTTAATGCCTAGGGACCTTCAGGTCACTGGAATTATTTTGCGGAGTTAGCAGGAACTCATTTGAAACAAAAGCTGTTTTCTGAAGCAGACTGGGCAAGCAGTGTTGGAGAAACAGATAAAATCTCTATGCAGAGTAATTGGGAAAAGATACATTAATTCCTAGCATGTGGTGAGATTTTTGTGTGTGGATGGTGAGAGCCAGTGCGATTTTTGTTTTATTCTTTGTAGAGCTTTTTATGAGGAAATCAGCTAAACAAATGGAGGAGGGAAGATAAAGTGAGGGGATGCAGCAACAACTGGCAGACAGTGTGAGTCAGGGATGAAGGAGGCTGCTGGGACATGGGGAACCAGGGACACATCTAGGATCAGAATGAAACAGAAAGCACTGCTGAGGCAAACAAACAGGAATTCTTACTATAAATAAGCGAACACCTGAATTCTTCAGAATTGGTAATGTGTGTCATGCTTTTCAGGAACTGCTTCCTCTGGGTTCTTGCCAAAAACATTCCCAAGGTTTTGGGCTTTGCTGTGTACTAAAGAGAGAGAACATTGGTTGTAGCATTTTGTGGAAATTGGTCTTGGTAATTTTTAAATTGATCAGGCCTGTTGGGAGGTTTTTGTGGAGAAGCCCAAAGACTGCTCAAGAAAGCCTTATAGTACTGATTTAATGTGCAGTTCTCTCATTGATGTGTGTTATTCCTGTTTATTGCTGTTGGGAAGTTGTATGGCTGTGTTAAAAAGACTGTTCCATCAGAAACCTGTTAAATTGTTACAGCCCTGCTTTTATTTCAGTATAAAAGCCTTAGATCCACAGAGGTGCATTTGTGCCAATGTACCAGCACTTATTTAATACAGTACATTTCATGGCCTTTGGGTTTTTGGGGGTTTGGTTTTTTTGAGCCCTAGAAAGGCTAGAAACTCTTGAACTCAGGCTCCTGCAGCAGCAATATGTTACCTGTTTAAAGACACATATTTTAAAGTGGAAATTGCAGATCTACGAATGTTTTGCCTAGTCTTATTCAGGTGGGAGGTTTCTTAGTATTCACTGTTTGAATGTTAAACCCTAGTATAAATAACAGATACACAATGGAAGCATAGCTATAAATAAGAGGCATTTACCAGCAACTCTTAGTGTACACAGTGGTACTTCATAAGTAGCTGCTTCTACTGGAATAAAACATGTGCGGTTTCCAGTTTGTGATATGAAACACTGGCATGATAAATTTGTTGATACATGTGGAGAGGGATGAGGATTTTTAAATATTTTAAGGTTACTATAGGATTACAAAAGGCTGATTGCTTAAGTGAGGAGTTACTGATGTTTAAAAAAAAAAGCCAAACAAACCACCAAAATAATGTTTAAGTATGTGGTTCCATATATTAAGACCTCATTTTAATTTCTTTTCTGAATCTTCTTATTCTTCCTGAAACTCTGTTGATCTTAGGGAAGTTTTTCTTTCTTTCTTTCTTTCTTTCTTTCTTTTCCCTCCCCTCCCATTGTTTTAAGTCATCCTGTTGTTCTTAGCACTTGTAATGTCCACAGGTTAATCTTCTGGTTTGTTTTTTTTTCTGCAGGGTGCTGTACCCAAAGGGAATGCCACAAAGGAGTTCATCGAGAGTTTACAGCTAAAGCCAGGACAGGTGGTTTACAAGTGCCCAAAGTGTTGTAGCATCAAACCCGACAGAGCACATCACTGCAGGTAAAGTGTTTTCTGAGCATTGCTCTTTTGTCAAGACCTGAAGAATTACCTAGTGTGCCTTGATCTAAATTGTTATTGGAGTCTGAGACTGGAGTGGTTAAGTTGAGAGATTGGCATCTGAATTCTGTTGCCAATAGTGCCAGGCACGTTCAGGCTTCTCTGAAAAAATCTCATGCCTTTTCTGAGAAGTTTTCATCTATAGCAGGCTGGGGCCACTTCTTGCAAAGTGAGAAACACTTAAAATGAATGCTGCCTTGAGTCCAGACCTGTAATTGACATTCCATAAATTTTCATGTAAATGTGACTTAAAAAGAGACATTATATACCAGAATGCATAGAAATCCATAAAATGTAATGTCTGTCAAAAGGTCAGTGGCCCTTCTATTTTTGTTTTTATTCACAAACCCATTTGTCTAACTGTAGATTCTATTTAGAAGTTATATTTAAGTTAAAACTAAAGTTCAGGTAACTGTAAATACTTTTTAAGAGTTCCGACTTCCGCATTTTCATTGAGTACCGTGACTTTGTTTTGTGCTTTGTGATAGATCAGTATGCCTACTGATCTGTTGTGTCCTTTCTTTTTCTGGTGGGATAAGCTTCCCCGAAGAGAGTAATTGGTAGTGAGCTTTTTAGTACTAAAGGCAGTGAGCAAAAAAAAAATGACCACTTCCTAAAATTCTCTTCTGCTTTTAAAGCAAGTGAACCTGCCTTCCAGAAAGTAGTTACTGAGTTTGCACTGGTGCCCCTTCCTTACCTCCTCAAAACCCAGTACATACTGAGAGAGTTTGTATCCGGGTGACTGCTGATACATGCAGGGGTGTTGTGGGGAGGGCAATATGTGGTGCTGAGCTGAACAAACTTGTTCTGTTGTTTGCATTTTTCGTATTTATTTTCAGAGCTTTAGTTTGCAAATGTTTTTCTTTTTTCGTTGTTTTTTTATTTTAATCAAAATCAGGAGTTGGTTTTCAGCAGCAGCAATTTGATCATACCTATCACTTATTAATGCTACTGTAGAATCCCCTCTGACACTTCTTCAATTATTAATGAAACTTTGCATCTAAAATGCTGTCTTGCTGATGACTGGCAGCATAAGTGAATGAGAGACTTTGGCTAAACACAAACCCTCGTCTCTGTTTTTTCTATGCTTTAAGATAACTTTTTAGACATTAAGATTTGGAATACTGATCCACTGAATACTGATGCTGTCGAGAATCTTCAGTCAAACCTTTTTTTGTGGGGTGGGGGATTTATTGGACTTTCACACATCAAGGTTGTGCATATGCATCAGCAGGAGATACTGCTAGCTGTACGCCTGAGGGACCAGGGCGCTTTTTGATTCATAGGCTATTCTGTGAGTCCCCCATGCCCAGTAAACTACTCCTGCCAGCGTTTGGAAGCTGGGTAGTTGAGAGGGGGAGAGTGTCTTGAGTATGGGCAATCCCTGCTGCCTATAGTTTTCAGCCTTAGTTTCTGTGTTTCCTTTTCTGCCAGCTAGTTTCATGTTCTGCCTGTCATCCAGCTGCTTTTGGTCCATACGCATGGAATAAAACCTCTCCTCTCAGCCTTGGCTATCTCCTTCACGGAGGTCGTCTTTGGCTCGGCTGCTTCAGGTTGTCCCTCCGGGGAACTAGGACCTAGGAGCTGGAAGGGGTTGTTTGGATATTGCCTGTTTCAGAGCCCAAGGGAAGCGTGTGCGCGTCTGCATGCAGTAAATTAGACCACAGGGAGACAGACATCCTCCTGCTTTACACCACCTGCCCCCCTCTCTTTTTTTTTTCTTTAAAACCAGTAATTGATACTTGTCGTATGAAGTATGATGTTATCTGGCAGATAAATTGTTTTTCCTGTGCCAGCTGATTTTAGTCCCCAAGTAGCTCAAAACTCATTTCAGGCTGTTTATCCTAGCGAAACGAGGCTTTTCCTGGTTTCCACTGCACCTGGGGCTGGCAGGTAACAGGGTACCCGTGCCTGCCTGTGGAGAAGCAGCTCCTGGTCTGGCCCCATCCTGGGAGGCTGGGATTGCCTGACCAACCTTTCATTTAGGATCAGGGCTATAGCAACTCACTTGTTTTTCAGGCATGGCATGTGTCCTTGGGGATTTCCCCCTCCCACCGTGTAGAGTGAGTGCAAGGCTGTTCTGATGGAGAGGTTTTCTCTTATTTATTCATATGTGCTCATAAGAATGTGTTTATGGTTCTGTTTGAGTTTCCCTTAAGCATTTGGGTGTTGAAGTTTATTGTTTATATTGAGGTCAAAATATTTTTTGTTACAAGGAGAAAAATAAAATTAGCAGAGCCCTTGATCCTTTCTGTTTCAGTGCTGCCAGAATTGTTCTGGAATGGCCGTTTCCTTTCTGGGGCTATTGTTTGTTTGTTTGTTTGGGGGTTTTGTGTTTTTTCATATTTGATTTCTGTGCTTGTTTGTGCAATGTGGTATCAGGAGACTGCCTTTCGTCTCCTATCATATGAGAAAGCGGCAGAGAAAAAGACTTCCTTTATTATGTGAGTTGCAGCAGTTACTGGCTGAGCAAGAGAATGATGTTCAGACAAAGTAATAATCTTTTAATTATTTGACTTCTAGCCACAATGTACGTGCTGCCAAGAACTTGAATTTTGATTTTATTAGTCTGGTTTTGTGAAGTGCTTTAACATCTAATTTTACCTTGAACATATATTGTGGTACTGTCTTCCTGACTGACTGCCACAGCTGTTTTATGCCAGTTTGTGGCTTACCTTGATGTCAGGAATCTTTTCTAATGCTTTATTTAATTTTCTTTTTTGCAAGTTCCTGCTACCAGCTGATGTTGGTAAATAAACCATAGCCTGTTGCTAGCAATTCTGAAAAATATTTTTGTTCATTTCTGCTTTTCATATCTTTCTGGTTTTTGTTTGTTTTTAATTTGTGGACATTTTCACAGACCGAATAGGTTAAAACTAAACTAAATCACAGATTTTTTCCATCTGCCTGAATGTATTGTTCAAACCATATTTTGGCAGAACCACTGATGTGAATATTATGCTAAGGAATGAAATGTGCTATAAATAAAGACCTGTATTCTTTCAGTGTTTGCAAGAGGTGTATTCGGAAAATGGACCATCACTGCCCGTGGGTCAATAACTGTGTAGGAGAGAATAACCAGAAGTACTTTGTACTGTTTACAGTAAGTATTTTGCAAGTGGTGTTTGAGGTTGTCCAGTGGGCAGCGCTGAAATGGTGTGTGGAGTCTGTGAAACAGCTCCGAAGGCTGGCTTTCTCTTCTTTCCCGTTTCAGAACTTTACAGGGAATTGCTGCAGACTTTTGTTTGGCTGATTAGGAGACAAACACAACACAACAACGGGAAAAAGGCATCATAGGAAGTGTTTGCCAGGGTTTTGTGAGGTTTGTGTTGACAGTTGTTCCGGCACCTGTTCTGGAATGCGAGTAGTTTATCGTGGTGTTGAGCTCTTTGAGGCGTGGGCCATCCTTTTACACCGTACTGTGGCTGGTAGGCTCCCAGGGCCTATGCAGGGTTCCTAAATGTTGTAGTTGTATGAGTACCTGTGTGGAATCATATAATAAGAGCTGTTGCCACATCTTAAGCGGGGAGTGGGAAGTCTGCATCCCCTTTGGCAAGAACTACCCACCTTTTACTTGCAAGTGGTTTATTTGCATACTTGAAAACCAGGGAGGTGTTTGACTTTTTGTACTACATCTGTGGCATCACGAGTAGGAAAACAGGAGTGCAAACTTGAATACTGCGTATTTCTGACAGGGTTGAAATCTGTTTCGTCAAAGCGAACTGCAAATATCTCATGGGAGTAGCGTGAACGTTACATGGGTGAATTTCAGTGATGCTCCGTTTTATTAAAAAATCTTTTGAGGCATCTCTAGGTTCAAGGAAGAATGTTCTCAGATTACCAAGTAACAAGGGGGAGGTTTTCAGTTAAATGGAAAGGCTTACTGTTCCATGGTGTGGTTTGTTAGGATGTGGATTACAGAACAAAACAAATCCCATTTCTTTCCCTTGAGCAAGGGCTTTTTCGCCCTGAGGAGTGAGCTAGGTGTTTTAATCCTATCAAAAGGATTCTGTTAAAACTGACATCTACTTTCAAGCAGACAGTGTTAAACACTCAACATAGTTGAGAGAAACAAAATAAGGGTTGCAGGTTTTGTTCTTGGTTGTTCTTTTTGAGACCTGAGGAGGTGAAAGAATGGCAGCACACTCACAACTTGCAAGGAAAAACAAAATACTCTCCTATGACCTTTTACTGCTTCCACAGGGGTTTCTTGTAACAAAATTTCTCTCGCTTCTAGTATCTGCCAACCTTTGTCAGAGCCTGTAGGTTCAGGAGAGTCATCTTTTTAGCCCTGTCTTGGTGAATTGTAGTGTATGTGTAGCATTGCATATAGTTTAAAGCTTTTTGTTAGAAAGCTAAGACCTAGTTTAAAACAAAACGTAATAAACTTTCTTTGACAGAAACTTTCCATGCCAGTATCTGCCTCAGGGAAAAATACTTACTGAAAAAAAAAAAAAAATTTTTCTGAAACTCTTGCTGAAAAATAGATACAGTGCATTTTGTGGTTAAAACAAATCAGCTGTTGTTTCTCTGGGAAACTAGCGCTCTCAAGAGCAAGCATGTAAGCTTTGACAACATGGTACCTCGATGTCAAGAGTGTTGCTGTTCTCCAGGAGTTGTGCTGTACTCAGCAGAGATAAGGACAGTAAGCTGTGTGGAAGGCCGTGCTGGGGCACAGGAGGCTGGATTTTGTGTCCAGCTGGCTTTGAATTAAGCAGTCTCCCTCCTGTTCGCTCAGAGCTGTTAATAAGGCCAGAATGAGTCTGTGTAATCTTGGCATTTGCCAGCTTCAGGGTGCTTGTTTAGGGGGGGATGGGATGGCTTGGTGGTTTTTGGGGTGGTTTGTGGTTTGGGTTTTTTTTGACGTCTTAATACTTTGCTTTATTTAAAGTGTTTGGAAGATTTAGCATTTTGGTCTTTAAACTTACCTGATACCTATATTACATCCTTTATTTTTCAGATGTATATAGCACTGATTTCCCTGCATGCTCTAATCATGGTGGGATTTCACTTCTTGTATTGCTTTGAAGAAGACTGGACAAGTGAGTACTAACAAAATGCCTCATTAAAATACCAGATTAGCCTATGAATAAGACCTTATAGTGCAGTTTGCTTGTAAGGCAAACCCTTTTATGCTGGTTTCAGAAGACTGCTATCAGGGCTCGGCTCTGCTATCTCTTTTTTTAATGGTCAGTCCTGGAACTTCGTAATTCTTTCTGACCTGCTGGGATTTCTGTCCTGGAAAGTCCTGTTTCAACTTAAGCCTGATACTGCCTAGGGAGAAGCTGAGATGTAAAGACACCTAGATAGTATGTGTGCAATAATCTACTGTTGACATGAATGCAGCACTAATCTCCTGAATGCCAACAGAAGATAAGAAGAATGTGTATGCTTTTTTTAAAAGGGTAATGTGAATCATTCTTGCAAGACTGCCAAGAAAGCATGCTAACTCAGATTCAAAAAGCCATCCTCACGAGAACAAACAATTCCTTTCCACAAAAAAACCCAACCCAAAACCAAACCCAAACAAACAAACAAAAAAACCAGCCCTCACTCCGGAGCAGCCGCTTGAGATGTGTTTTTAAAAACACAAATGGATGTAGGAAATCCTCTAGGTAGTGCTGAGTCAAACAGCAAGCTATCAAAGAATGCGTGTGCAGATGTATGTGCTGCTTGTGGATTGTTTTTTGGAAGAACATTAGCTTCATTTTTCTTGGAGTTTCAATTGTGTCATTCAATATAATGGCCGGTTTTAGTTCATAATACTGCAGAGGATGGGTACATCTACACATATGAACTATATGAACTGAATTTGACAAGATTGTTCTGTGGTTCACAGCTTTGTAAAACAGCTGCCAGCTGTCACTGAGAGCATCTGGATTTGACTACAGTGGCCAGGGCTATAGGGGAAGCATACATCAAAAGACAGAGTTTCCTTTGCTTTCTCGGAGCCTGTATCTGTGGGGGAAGCACTTTCCTGCCTGTCCCAGGTTTAGGTGGCAGAACAGAGCTGTTGCGAGAGATGGGTCTGTTGTTCCACCTGCCTTGGATCCATGCTGATTGTGTTAGCCCCTGATTATGGTGTATCTGTTAAAGCTTAACATCTCATAAGAAAAATAGGGGGTTTTGGTGATACTTGTTTCTTGGATTTCAGAAAAATCTGGAGGTGTTCTGACATTTACAACACTCAACTCGGCACTATGGTTTTTTGCCCTATAACATTTTCCTTCCTCTTCCTTTCTTCTGCTCCTCTGTTATAGTTACCTCCTCAGATTTTTTTCAGCTCTTGCTTGAGTTTGCGCTATAGAGTATGAAGAAAAGTAAGAATTTGGCTTAATATGTCCTTCTTTATGTTATGACTTAAAGCAGTTATGAGAGGAAGCATACTCTGGTTTTATGTTAGTGCTACAGAAATAATTATCCTTGTGTCCTGACCACCAGCTTGAGTTTTCTAATGAGCTTTATCAGTGTGGAAAACCTGTTAAGATTAAGGTTTAAGAGAGAAGCTGCAGGTGAAATGGAGCAGAGTGGAGTCCTAGCCAGTGTGCTGGGGAAACACCTAAGTGAAAAAGAAAGTTGCATTCTGGAAGTGTTGCAGGGTTTTTTTTGGTTTTGCTTTTTTTTTTTTTTTTTAAATTGCAGGAGTGATCATTTCGTTGTCGAATATTCTCAAGAATGCCAGAGCTTCCCTGAGCACCTTGTTGAGAATGGTGATCATATAATTTATTTTGATAGTTTGAGTATGGAAAACTCACGGCTTAGCAGGTGTTTTGCAGCTGCTGCACTACCTGATCTCTCCCCTTCCAACTCCGTTGTTTTGTCTTCACAGAATGCAGTTCCTTCTCTCCACCAACTACAGTGATTCTTCTCATCCTCTTGTGTTTTGAGGCTCTCCTATTTCTCATCTTCACCTCAGTTATGTTTGGGACCCAAGTACACTCCATCTGCACTGACGAAACGGTGGGTGTGTTACGCACTCTCTCCTTTACCCCCCTGTCTCTCACCGTTTGTAGAAACACTGAAGGGCTACAGGGTTTTACCTCATTGCACGGGGACTTCATGGATGTGTACCCTTTGAGGAAAGATCCAATGTAATAAACTGAGCTCGCACGGTGCTGGATTGTGCTCTCTGAAGGTTACTGTGAGAAGTAGTGTACACCTATGTATTGGCTGGGATGCTGTGTTGGCAGTACCTCTGATAAGGTAGGCATTGGTAACGGATCACTCTGTAGAGAGTATTTGTCCCTGCGGATTCGAGAACCTTTTTCCTTTAATGAAGTGCTTTTACATTGGTATTGTCTGAAATTCAGCTGTGTGTCCCCTGGCGTCACTATTTACAGCTTTATGTGCTGGAAAGCCAAGATGAGTAGGTGGGGGACGGATAGATATAGATATACACACACGCGTTTCTTTTAGTCTAGAAGATTTCCAGTTTTAGCTGCTTGTTGAACAGTTCAAAAACTCTTGCCAGAGGGAAAAAGAAAGGGAAGTGGAGTAGGCTCACGGAAACCTGCTGGGTGCAGTCTGCTGCAAAGCCACCTTGTTGTCCCCAATGCGGAGATGGCATAGTAGAGGTTACGTAGTAGTGTTGCAGTCCATCGTATATCCCTGCATTTGCCCACTTCTGTAAAAATGGAGCTGGTGACTCCTGGGGATGTTCCCACCCTTGTGAATACTGCCGGCCTTCACCAAGCATGCTCAGATATCTGAATTAACTGAAGTGGTTGAAGAGAAGTGATAGTCTTAAGAGTGACAACTCTTATTTCCTCCCCTGCCTCCTTGAGTTCTCTTTCCCCTTCACTTGTTTGCCCATGGCCAGTTGAAGCTAGAATAGTGTTTTTGCTGCTGTTGGAGAGCTATGACTGGCATTATAGATTGTAAGAGCCCATTGCGCCTGAGTCTTTTCTTAATGCTTGGCTTCTGCAAGAGGCCAATGTTCACACTGTGGCTCTTCTGTGTTCAGAGGAAGACTTCAGCTGTTCTTTCTGCTGGAGAGAGCCCCAGGAAGAAGTACAATGTCGTACAGAACAACAAGATCCTGCCAATCTTGAGTTTATCAATGAGTGTGTAGATTAACAATGCTGCCTCTGAAATCATCTGAATTTCTCAATCTTTGAAACCTGTCAAGAATTTCTAGAAGCTGCTTCCTACAGCTGGGCACCCAAATAAGTCCCCCAATTTTCCCTTCCCCTCAAATTCTGCAACTCATAGATGTTAGAGGAACAATGCCACAATCTAAAATAAAAAATGAAATATGGTCTCCCCCTGTTGGGTTGTGGGTTTTCATTGTTGTTTTCTTTTTTAGTATGTACCAGTAAGGATTTTGCTCTGTGAAACATCTCATTGTTAATTTGCTAGCATTGAACTAGCTGTGTTGGGCACGCAATCTGTTTTGAGCAGAGGAATATTTATTTCCAGGTGAAATTCTTCCTGGTGTGGTCTCTTGCAGTGTTTTACTTCACGTTTTAGAGGCAGGCCTGTGTCTTGCCCTTTCTCGCCGCCTTCTTCCAATCACTGGGAGACCTCATTCCCCATCTTGTGTCCGCTGTCCCACCGGGATGGTTCCTTTCTGCCTGAAGGGACCCAGAACCCTCGTATTTTGCTGTTGTCTCTCGAGGTGACATTTACCAGGGATCAGCACAACTCTTGCAGTTGACCCATGTTGTGTTCTGCAGAGCTCCCGGAATCAGTAATTTGAGACACACAAATGTATTACAGCGCATTAATCCATAGCACAGGAGAGACATGTAGGTCAGGAGAAGTTTACCTTGCAAAAGATCTGAAGCTAAAGAACAGAGTGATCTGCCTGCTGCTGCCACCGTGGAAGAGTAATGCTCTCCGGTGACTGCACTTACTCATTTTGCTTCCGTGGTAGCCAGGCATAGCTTTCCTGAAAGGCCAAATTCACTTAGGGGGTTTCAGACACAATACAGATAATTTTAAATTTTTTTCTTTTTTTAAATGATTGACTAGTGAATGTTTCAGCTGATTGCTTGATGGCTAATTTTTGTTCTCCCTCTAACCTTTACTAAACAATGCCAATGATTTCTCTCAAATCGGTATCTTATTTAACCCTTTCTCCCTGCTGTCAGCCCGTGCATGTTTTAGCAGTGATTCTAATGAAACATGAAGAGGCACCAGGTAGACTCAGCTACACTGAGCCATGGGCACTTCCTGAACTTGCTTGGTGAATCTGGGAGCATTACAGAGATTATCTTTGGGTTTGTGGTTTTTTTCTTTTTTGTCTGCAAGCTTATAATGGTTTCCTCTAAAACTTTTCCATCTGGTTAGCACATAATGCTTTCAGCCATTAAAGCACATACTTTTTGTTTGGTTTTAGGTGGTGGGGTTTTTTTAATTGACATCAGAGGCAATTGGATGACAGGTCTTAAAAGGTTTGTGAAATATCTAGGCCTGAACAAAAGGAAAGTAATTTTATTTCCAAGGAGTACTTTCTATCCTTACTATTTTTTTAGTATAAAACAATGAGAAGAAAAGGAAAGGCAGTATAGTTGCATTTTTATTTTCTGACTCCATCCTTTGGATAAGGGGTAACTGAGAGTAGACCTTTCCCCAAATCCAGAACTACAAAATCTGAGTGTTTGACTGAAAATGTGATATTTCTGTTTTCAGGGAATAGAACAGTTGAAAAAGGAAGAGAGAAGATGGGCTAAAAAAACAAAATGGATGAACATGAAAGCAGTATTTGGCCATCCGTTCTCTATAGCATGGCTTAGCCCATTCGCAACACCAGACCAAGGAAAAGCAGACCCGTACCAGTATGTGGTCTGAGGAATTCTTGACCAGCATTTCCACTAAAATAGAAACATATTACAGCACTTCTGTTATAAATTTTCCATGAATGTTTAAAACAAAAAGCAAAACAAACTTTTTAATGTCTACTAAATGGCTGATAATTGCAGAGAAAAAGCCCTGTATTCCACAATTTTAGAGAATTCTGTATCTCTGGCTGAAACTGCTGCTGCTTTTCTTTCTTCTTTTTTTTTTTTTTTTTCCCCCCCCCCCCCTTCTTTTTTTTTGTTTTGGTTTTTTTTTTTTTTTTTTTTTTTTTTATCTTGTTAACTTTACTGGCCTTTGTTTCTCTCTGCTTTCTGTATGGCATAACTAATGTGAAGGGGATCCTCTCTGTTGTGACCCACCTCTTCTGAGTAGATTCTCATGCTGTCTCCTGACTGTGATGAGCTCTGTCGAAGACATATGAGTGCCAACAGCCCTACACAGACACCTTTGGACTTCCTGAAGGAGCACATTGCTCTTTCATAAGTGAACTTGAACGGGGAAGCAGTCACTTCACTTACCAAAAGGTGCAAGACAAGAACGCAACACAGCAAGAGAGCCAGTTGACCTGGTGATCGCATACAGTACCTAAAAAAAACCCATTGCCAACACCAATTCCCACCCCACCCTCCGTTTTCCTTCCAGCCACAGAACTGATTCCGTCTTTCTGGCATTATCTTGTCTGTTCCCTCCCTTGTGCGCAGGAAATTGTTGCCCTCTTAGGATAACTGTGGCAGATTTAGAAGACTCTTTGGGTTATTAAATGCCTTACACTTGCAGGAAAGAAAGAAATCTAATTTTCAAGTGGTTAGAATAGCAGAATCATCTTGTTTGTGTGTGTTTGTCTTGGTAAATGACTTGTTAGAGCAATGCCTGCTAAACAGTGTTAACGTGAAAAACTGACATGAATGCCCAGATTACTATGAAGACTAATATTGACAGGATGCGTAGGTGTACCAGGGTGATTGATTCTATATTCTTAGCATTGCTCTGGTTTAGAGCTTTGTAAATCCTTTCTCATATTTATGCATACATGTGTATGTGTGTAAACACACACGCGTGTATGTGTTCTAAATTGGGAAATAGTTACGGTAGGGAGCATGCATACTGTTATGAACTGTGTGGTGATGAAAGTGGGAGGGACAGAAGGCGTTCCAAAACCAGGTAGCGCTAAACCATTCATAACTACAACTGACATCTTGTGTTCAGGAAGGAATTTTATTCTGTTTTTTGGATCATGACTCCCATGGGCTCATCAAATGAATTGCAAACAAAGGAAGAAGACAAATCAGCTGTGTCCATGACTTCCAAGGAATCTTTTCTTTCCTTGGTTTAAAAGAAAATGGTATTTTTTTTGGAAAATGACCTGTTTAGACTGCTTCAAAGCCATGGGGAAGGGAGAGGAAATCAGGGAAGGAGAAATTTAATGGATGTCTCATTTTGGAAGTAATGTGAATGCTGCATCTTTTCAATCTGTCAATGCTT
Source organism: Pandion haliaetus (assembly GCA_013401275.1). Lineage (NCBI taxonomy): Eukaryota > Metazoa > Chordata > Aves > Accipitriformes > Pandionidae > Pandion > Pandion haliaetus. The sequence continues at coordinate 48,762 of VYZV01011991.1, read as the reverse complement.
CCATATGGAAAACAAATGCAATAAAACTTTTCCAAAAACTTGTTTGCTGTTCTTATTTTCTTTCTTCACTTCAAATGTTGGGAAAAAGTCTGTAATGGTTTTCTGAACTTTCACTTCTGTATGCAAGCAGGCAGAAGCATGTGAAGGTTAATTACCTGAGTGTTCAACTTTCAAGTTTAAAACTGAGCTAATCAGTAATACACTGATCTGTTTCTCAGTGGCTTTATTTCACCGCTTGGAAGAGGCTGTTAGTAACTGCTCCGCTGCGTAAGCAAGCTGTTTCTGCAATCCTACTTGCTCAGGGTTCGATCATCACGAGTACGTTGTGATCTCTGCTGCAGGACGGCACGGAGGGAGCCACAGGCTGCACTTGGGCCTTGGTGGGCAGATTCTGTGACGGAAACGTGGCCTTTGCATACACATTTCCTTAATGAAGGAAAGTTCAGGAAAAGTTTAGGTTTTGCTCTTACTGTGCTGATACTGCTGATAGTGGAAAGCTATTGTAAATAAATATGTAACTCTGATTTTAGTATGCAATGGTGTTTTTCAGAGAATGCTCCCAGCTTAATAGTTAAGGGCTGGATCTTTGGGCAGGATCAGTTCAGCCGGTGAGACTTGTGCAGGTGTAACTTGAACTGGTAGAGAATCTGGCCCTAAAGCTGTCTTGATGCAAAATCAGGTGTATTGAGGGGAGAGGCTTTAGTCACCTCGGCAATTAACAAATGAATCCGTCTCTCTGTAGAGCTCATTGCTTTAAAAATTGTTTTCATTACGAATTCCACTGGTGCACATTTCCAGTTTTGGCTTATTTTAATTACCCTTATTCACGATGCATTTTGGAGGAAGATTGGTTATGTAGTTCTGGCATTTTGACCATTGTGAAAAAATGCGTAATTACTCAGTTTGTCTCGTTTCAAACAAGTGCAAATTGTCAAACAGCATTATATAGTATTGATATTTGGAGTAAAACGGTTTTCGTTTTAAATGAGGCGTCATCAGAGCTTGCAGAAACAAATGTCCATCGGTACCTGTCGCGTGGGGGGGGGGTCCTCAGTTTGACTTGCACTGTATGACTTGGCGGTGCGATTTGATGCGGTTTGAACGATACTAAATTTGCGTCAGTATTAATATGAGAAAGGCAGACTTACTCATTTGCTCGTGGAAAGTATTTTCTCGGGCAGGACTACCCGATTTCACGTGCTACTTCTGTTTTAGCGTGGCCAAGAGGAACTGAAGGACAAACTCGGATCAGAGGCAGAGTACTTCTTTTCTGAAAAGCTAGGGGCTGCTCCGAGCAGGAATGAGTGCAAGGGAAGTCTGCCTTAATGGTGATTTCTGACAGCGACGCTTCCCCTGTCTTCCCCTTAACGGATAAATCGTTACAACGCTTGCCTCTTCTGTTCCCTCTTTCCCTTTGGATTTTAAAAGTGTGTTAAGAGAAACTAATGTATGTATTCTAACACGCAAGAGCTGAGCTGTCCTGCAGATCTGGCGTTGTGGAGGAGCAGATACTCAGGGCAGTGGTGGGAGAAACAGGGTATATATCCTGCAGCATCACAGCGGTAACAGGTCGACCTTGTCTTGCTGTCCCCGCGTTGGCAACGTTGTACCTCTTACTGAAATGGGAGTGTCCAGTATTTGGTATTTCTCTTTTTATGTCTTCTCTTTTCAGTATTTGCTCAAAATTGTGTAAGTTGGAATAGTGACAGGTGATGCTTTCTGAGCACTTTTTTTTAAGTGAAATAGCTGCATGATGGGAAAGAGAAACAGGTGTTGGTTTAATTTGAAATACAAAATTCTCACTTTCTAAAATAATGGTGAGAGATTTTGGGTAAATATCTTTTTTTAAAAAAAAAGTTTAATTAAACAGTACAGAAATGTCTTCAACAGTTGTGCATTCCTTCCATCCCCCTTGAATTTTTTTAAAGGCAAAACCTCATGCCCTACTGACCGTGGGGCAGGCAGCCAAAATTAGACCAGGATACAATTTTTAAAACTTCGGCTTATTTTCAATGTGTGCCCTGAAGGGATTAGTGAGGTCAGGCTGGGGGAGAGAAAGTTAGTCCCCTGCCTGCTCTGATTAACTGCTCCCTAATCTGGCATTAGTACAACCTCAGCCTGACCTTGCTTATCACCTTGGTTAGCAGACACTGTTCGGAGCAGGTGAATGATGATTTTTGGAGAGGGAAGAGAGGGGTTGCTGCCCAAAAGCTTTCAAGAAACTTATTCCTGATGCAGAGGGCAGCGCGGATCGAAACAAATTACACAGCTGGCCGAGGGCAGGGTTAAAGCTTGTGCTGCAGAAGGGTTTAAATGCTTGGTGTCTGTTTCTCCTCCTGCCCCGTGCTACTTGTTTTCCTTCTCTCTAGATACTCACGCAATAAATGCTGCAGCCACGGTGCCGGTTTGTTACTAACGCATTAGAAACCTCTGCAGTTTGCTAAGGAACAGCGGACAACCAAAGGTCGTCTTCTGCTTTAAGCTGCAAAAGCGTCTGGTTGCACAGCCGCCGGGCCCTGGAACTGGAGAATCCTGGAGGAAAAGGGCATGGTAGTGCTAAAAGGCTTTGCCAAGGCTCTGCTCTGCTGTGCTCGAGCACTGCTCCTCTCCCGGTGTGCCCAGCAGGGAGGTAAGGACAGGCACTGGCCACGGCAGCACCAGGCGTTGCATCCCGAGGGGCCAGAGCTTGCGAGGGATTTTCCCTGGAGCAGTCGAAACCGCGTATTGGCAAGCTTGGGAGCAGAGCGAAGGGACACGCGCCTGTGCTTAGCGTCGCAAGATGCACGTTTGTCCTTCAGGGCTCGAGTTTTTCCCGAAATTGCAACCCTGAAGACGCCACTTTTGGTACCGCGTCATTTCTTTCTGCAAATTTGCTGCAGGATTTCTCCTACGTCAGCACGAGAAACGGGGCATGGATGAAGCTCACAGAAGCTTTGCACGGTGTTTTTATGGTGTGTGTTCTCCCAGGCCTGCTTATGCTGACTCAGTGTTATTGCAAAACCAAGCCGCTGCTGTATTAAAATGTTTTTAAGGCTTACAGTGAGTGCAGTTGTGGTGCTGCTGACCTGTTGCATGTATTTGTTCCCCCCCACCCCCGCAAAGCTTTGAAATGTTTTGTGGGTCATTAGGGAAGATCTGCAGAATTAGAACGTGACAAGTATATTTTTCATAGCTCTTCTAAAACTGCTCTTTTAAATGGTTTTAACTGAATTTACTCATTTTTCCTTTCCTTGAGTGTCTCAAAACTTGGAACCAGTATTGTTCTCTAAGAACAGAGTTTCTACATATCATCGTGAGCATATCATACGCAGCTGTAGATCTGTCTCCTCTCTGTACATGATACAGAAGATGGGCATAAAAAATTGTGCCTGATTTTACATAGCGGTAGCCTTAAGAAAATTTTTTTTCTTCATTCCTTATTTCTACATGGAGAAGACTACCAGAAAAAAATGTCGCCGCCCAAATTTGATGGATCTGTTATTTAAATACAATCAAAATGTTTGCTTTACTAAAAGTGATGTTCTTGGAGGGAGAATGAATCAGAATATTGATTGACCACAGCTCCGGTCCCATTTTGAAGCCTCCATTTCCACCCGTACAGATTTCCTCACCTCCTAGCGGGTATCCGGCTTGCATCGTGATTTGTCTTTGACAATTTGTTAAATGGAAATTGCGTTCTTAAATATTTGCTCTTAATTAGCACAGACTAAGCTCGTTATTATGTCAGCTTCTAGTGACAAGCCTGGATATGGCCGTGATAAATTCCTGATCACTGGAAGAAGTTGCAGTATTTTGCTTGCACCTGAACTATTGTAAAAATGCCCAAATAAGGTGAAATTTTAAGTTCTAATTGTATTTTGTTACTCCTTGGAGGGGTTCAAAAAGCAATGGAAGAAGAGGGGCATGTTTCCCAAAAAGGATGGCTTTTCGGAAGCTGTCTCTTTGCCATAAAAATAAATAGCAACTGATACCGAAAATAAGTCACCGAGATTCAGATTGTCCGTGAATTTGGTCTTGTTTTAGGGTTTTGTTGTTAAATTTGAGGACAAAACTCTCAGTAACGCAGGACATCTGTCTTCATTGTTAACTAAAACTTGAATAACATCCTGGCTATAGATAGGCAGTTTCGCACATGCTACGGTGGTTGGTGCCCAAATACCTGCTATAAACGTGAGACGACCCAAAACTCTTCTCTTCTTGCAGGGTATTGAGCGTCTTAAAAATCAGAAGCCAACCTGGGAGAAGATCAGCGGCTGGGAAGGAATGAAGCTGGCATTCGGTGGTGCCTTCTCCTTGGGTTGGTTCAACCCTTTTTCGAACCTGAGCTGCGAGGGCCCAGCACCGGCCGAAGCGGTGGCAGCAGCTCCCGCGTCTGCAATAATGACCCAAGAAGAAATCGAGCAGTTTCTCGCTCGAGACGTTGCCGTCCAAGTGTTACATGAATAAGCAAAGCATCCTCCATGATGTCAGGAGCAGCTTTCAGGTGTTTTTTTTTTTAATAACTACTTGTGCTGGAGATTTAAGGGGTGGTTTTTTAACATACTTTTGGTGCGCTACAAAAATTCGGGAGTATTTATCTGGAAGCCAGGTACAGCACTAGCAGAAGCAATGCAAATCTCCAGAGAAAGCTTTGTAAGTGATGAGATTCATAAGCTCCTTGTTGGACCTGCATCAACTGCTTTACTGAGCTTTTCTTACTTGGTCTTTAAGGAAAGTTTATGATTGTCGGATAGATTGGTCCCAGCTCCCAGAAATGTGCAGTCCTATGGAGTCTGGTTAGTCTTTTGTTCTTGCAGCCTTTTGGAGGACTGAATGATAAGCCCTGCGCAATGGCCAGATTAGCCCGGTTCTGAAGGTTTTCTTGAAATAACGCATCCTTTTTGGCTCATCCCATGGATGCTGCCCCTGGATTGTGAAAGCTGCTGGTGCTCGGGTCTTGGCAGAGGAAGGATACGGGGCTATGGATGCAGCAGATGGGCGAGCTCGCCCTGGGTGTAATTCCTTTGGGCTCTGAAATACCTCCAGGGGTAAATTTTAACCCTCTGTGCTCGTGGGGCTGCCCAAAACCGGTGGTGCTTGCCTGAGCAGTGTCGGAGCCGGCGGGCTGGTGGTGGTGCCAGGCCGGCAGGAACATTGGCCCATGGCCAGCGCAGCTGAGAGCAGGCAAATATTGGCTGGGTTGTCGAGCTGCTGGTGGGGGGAGGCTTTCACCCCGGGGCTGTGGTTCGTTAGCACGTAGGACACGTGGAGCGGGAGCTGCCTGGCCAAACTCTGCAGCCTGGAAAGCCGGCAGCTGGTCTAGGCCAGGCACCGGGGCTCTTTCTGCAGTCAGAGCGGGAGACGTGAGCACCCTGGTGATGGAGGTACTGGTTCTCTCCATTTGATTTGTCAAATTTAGATGTGTCTCTTTTCTTGGTAGCTAGAGTTAGTTGAGAATGAATATTGCCTCTTAAGCTTCCTGGGGTTTAATGTTGTCCTATTAGTACTTGCCATTATGCAGGGTTTCCTTACACTAATTTTGCAGCCAGCTCCTGGTGAACGCTGGTGAGCCTGTGGAAGGAACATGCATCGCTCAAGGAAGGTGTTGCTGCAGGCGGCAGTAGTTACAGCAAAATCGGGCAGAGGTGACGCTAGCTGCTGCATTCAGATACGCTACAAACACTTGGCGTGCTCCAGAAGTCAGTGTAGTTTTAATTTAGACTGGTTTTTCAAATGTTTTGTGGGTTTTTTTTTTTTCTTTCTTTCTGTTGTCTCTCCTGTCAGCAAATTTTGCAGGATATTAGAGAGGTGCTCCTTGTTTTCCCCCCACAAGACCTGCTTGACTTTATCTCCCCCTCCCCTGTAACAGAGACCAAAGATAATTCCTCTCGAAAGAAAGAGACAGGGGCTTGGGGGATGAAAGCACGGTATTGTGAAAGACCTGTATGAAGTTTTTATTATTTATAGAAGCAATACCAAATGGGATTTGTGCAAGATTTTTTTTTCTTTTTTTTTCCCCCCAAAAGCTTCCTAGTATATATTAATGGTGTGACATTCAGGGCTACTGTGGAGGGATGAGATTCTCTCCTGGACTTGTCCTCTGCCACAGCAGTCCCTTTCTCTGGCAAAGGGACTGGGAACAAACAGAGCGCCGTGACTGAGGAGCACAGCTTGGCTAAAACCCAGGGGGTATTTCCGAACAGTTGTCCCATCCCCTGTCCCCTCTGGATATCTCCTCTTTGTCAACGAAAAACAGATACAGAAAAAAATAATTAGGAACCGTGTATTTATAAAAACCTTTTAGGTAAAGGGAAACACCCTGTGTTTGGGGGGAATTGAGGTGTCCTCTCATGTCATTTAGACACGAGGTCTTGAATGTCTTTGCCCTGTGCAGCAGTGTGATAGTGAGGGAAGCAGCTCTCCTACTTCTGCACCAGCCTACTGTCTTCTCTGTCAGCGTCCCACAGGAAAGGGACGTACGCAGATCTACAAGGGATTTCCTATACGGAGCAATAGGGAACATTGAAGGAGGAAAAGTTAGAACACCCTTTTTAGCTCACGTTTTCTAATTTTGGCTTGCTGCTCGGCCTCCGCGTCCAGTTCCTCCGGTGCTGTGTCTGCAGTGGGAATGGTGCTACGGGGTCCTGGTGGGAGAAACTAGTTAATGCTGAAAATCACCTTGAGGCAGGCACACGGGGCTGTCAGCCTGGGAGAGACACCCTCGCGCTGCGTTTCGGTGATGCTTCTCGGGACACGGAGCCCACTTCCGTGGCTTTGGGTAGGCGCAGACGGAGGCAGCGTATTTCCTCCTCCGCTCTCAAACCTGATTCACCTCATCACGAGGACAGGCGTCCTTCGCTTCTGTTTCCCACCTCTCGTGTTGTTCCTCAGGTGCTGGCATTTCTGGGTTTGCTTTCTGAAGCTGAAAAGCAGTGTGAAGAGGAGGGTGAGAGCCAGAGCAGCCGTCTCCCCTTCTCCCACAGCGCAGTTACGGTCCGGCTGAGAGATGGGGACATGTCCCTGTGCCTTACGCAGAGCTGTGGGCGGCCAGCCCAGCCCCGGCTCTGGTGCCCCCCCGAGACTGGTGGGGTGACATCTACATCCAGCAAATCAGTTCTTCGGGTGTCTCTTGNAGTCCCAGTACCCCTCAGTGTATCTCCTCTCTGTCTCGCTGTAGTGTGGCAACCATCGGAAATTGCAAAATCTTCATGAGTTGGAAAGGTCTTGTTTTATCCACAGCTCTAGTATAAACCTCCTTCTTCAACGACTACCTGGTAGCTTGAGACCAAACGTGATTTTCAGGAAATTGAAACCAAACCCACCATTTTCCTTCCCTTCCCTCCACGCACTCCTTGTCCCTTGTTCAATCGTGCCTTCAGCTTCAGGCCATGCTGCTATGGTTGCAGCCAGCTCGCCGGGCCCTGGGGAAGGGGAACCTCGGGAGCACGCGGGGGGCCAGGGAAGATGCTCCCCCCACGCTGCTCAGTGCGATCTGGTCCGCTGGAGATCCCATCACTGCTCCGGTGTGTTAATACGTGATGGACAGTGTTGTGGCAGACATGGAAAGCATTCTTGTGCTTCTTACGTGGTGTCTTCTACAGCACATTTTCTATGCAAGTAAAGAATTTACATCTCTTGAAAATAGATATATTTTGCTGTTTGTAACTCCTTTTTACACCTCCGGTCGCTATTGTACTTATTAAAGAACTAATACTTCATTGCCAAGGACCTCCTGCTCCTCCCTTCCCGGTGGGCACCACGCACACGGACCCTGTGCCTGCTCCCTGCTGTGCCACCGCAGGAGGTGGCCTTGCGGGGACCCAGCGCTGCCGCAAGGTGCCAGGACGCGGTGGGCGGAGGGGCAGCCTGATTGCCTTTTGTGGCCCAAGAGCCTCCTGGGCGCTTCTCCGGGGGTTCCTCAAATCTTTGAAACACAAGGGAGCGGTCAAACCCCTTTATTTCCTCCTCCCTTTATTTCCTCCTCCCTTTTTATGGGCTTGCACATAACCATTTCTTTTTTCCCCTCCACAGCCCTAATGCTTGAGCATTTGCCTTTTAAATAAATAAACCCCTGTACTACTGTGAGGCTCAATTTCCTCTTTCCTCATGGAAATGCTGGAAACCCCCGTGCCTGACTGCTGCTGGCCACCCTGCGGTGATGCCGTAGGACAGAGCAATCCCTTGCTGCCAGCGGGCTCGGGAGGTGCTGGGGTGCGCAGCGCAGCGGCGGGCTCCAGCTGTGCACAGCTGTTGTCTCCTTCAACATGACTATGGCTGGAAGAGCGGCACCATCAAGGTACACTGCCATCAAGGTAGGTCCTGCCTGTAATCCAGCAGCGTTCAGGGTGGAAGGGGAAGGATGGAGGTTATACTTTTCTAGGGAAGCAATGGTAATGCTGCTGGAGATGGCACTTCTTCCAAAGAATGCCTGAAAACCCTCAGAAGAGATTGGGTGGGGTAGGAAGATGTATGAAAAATAGTGTTTGGGCAGGGGCTGTGCCAGGATTTTTGTTTTTGTTGTCTAAAGACAAGAAAAGGCACGTGCCACGACATTCCCCAGCTGGCTAGCTGGGAGAGAGCAGGAATCGCCCAGGAGGGATTTACTTAAAGCATTTCTTGAGCTGCGCCGCAGCCTGTGGTGCAGCGAGGGCACTGGGTGATCTCCCACGTAGGACCACAGCACTGCTGGCCCCGGCAGCCCAGCGGTTGCAAAATGGCCCCCAGTTCGCACCCATTGCTGGCTGAAGCTGGCACCTTCGTGAGCTCTGATCCCCGGCCTGAGGCGGGAACGTCCCCTCGCGGGTTCAGAGCTGTCCCAACCCAGCGATATCATACAACCCGATCACGCAATCGATTTTAGCAATCTTTATTGAATCACAATGAACTGCAATCAACGCAACTGAGCCCTTTAGGACGGTTTAATTCCCATAGCTTAATGGGATTTTTGCTCTTGAAGAGTGCTGTCCAGCAATCAAGGAGGCAAGAAGTTCCCCAGACACGCAGCAGTGCTACGCGAGGGCACCGTTTACACCCACCGAGGCACCGATCCTACGCAGTGATGGTGACGGTCTTCTCCATAGAGATCCCTTTGATCTGGGTCGAGGTCAGCTTGGCTACTATCTTCTTCTCTCCCAGTCTTGTCGGAGTGCATATTATTTCAGACTTAATGATCCTACCAGGCTTTACATCCCTAAGGAGAAAGAAAAAACAAATAGTCCCAGCCTGAGTTATGGTTCTTATTTGCCGCTTTTGAATCGTTTTCTGTAAGGAAATAGCTGCTGCATGTGTTTAGGGCGGGTGTTTCCCTTCTCCCGTGACCAATGTGCAGCAAGCGGGGCTTGGCATGGTGGCACTGGCTGGTGGTCCCGGCGATCCTGTGTACCTTCTCCAGACTTCCCCGTACGGCTGAAACACTCAGTTGGGCTCTGAAGGAAGCAGCTGTGTTCATGCTGGCCGGGCAGCATGGGAGGAGAACCCCTGTTGTGCCTGAATGCCCTGAGCACACCAACATCTGCGTGGGTCTTTCTGCTGCGTGGACTGTGCCCAAATGTGTCGCGGTTTTGAACACAGCTTGCAAAGGGCCCTGTTACTCCAAATCCCCTAACCACTTCTTCAAGGGGATTTAAAAGAAAAAACAGGGGAGTCCTGCCACAGTCATTTCTTACTGGGCTCCTCTCCTTACCCCTCATCAAATGTCGCCATCTTAAATAGGCCCAAGCCCTCCACCAGCAGCTTGCAGTTGTCCAGGGGCGTGTTCAGCTTGTTCTTGAAGATGAAGGCACAGGTGAACTCTTTGTTCAGCTTGGCTGTTTCTGGCATCTGGCAGAGGAGGAAAGAGAGAAACAAACCCAAATACTGGGGATCAGAGGGGTAATAAAGATGCCGGAGCTGCTGCAGGTTTGCTCCTCACCACCAGCATGGTGGGGTCAACCCCCTCCTGTCCTTCCCACCCTCCTGTGGCACCACGTGCTCTGCCCCGCCGGCTGTTTTCCCAGCTTGTCTCTGGTTTCTCAACACATTTTTTCCTTCAGGAGGTAGAGCTGTGGGATCAGAGATGGGGCCCATACAAACTCTCCTCTCCATCCCCTTCCCTCCAGCAGCCCCTGCCTGCCCGTCTTAGATGGGTCAATAAAATCTTCATTTCACGGCGGCTGTTGAAAGCAGCAAATAAAGGTTGACTAGCCAAATAAAATGTCAAGGACAGAGCATCCCAGGAGGCAGCTGTTTGGGCGACCCCCTGGGAATGCTACCACCACCACGGTGTTAAAGTGCGCAGGGCTTTAGCCCTCATCCCCGAGGAGCTGGGCTGGCAGCTGCCTCACCTGGATGGTGATGGGGGGGTATTCAAAGCTCATCGTTGTCTCCTTGGTGAGTTTGTCATCCGTCCCCTGGACTTCGGCAATGGCGGTGATATGGACGAGCACTTCGTCTTCCACTGAGGCCAGTGTCTTCATGTATGTGTCGGCCGCGATTTTCAGAGGGACCTGCATCTCTGCAGGAGAGAAAACACATCTCGGTGCTTCATCACAGGCCCAGGAATTGGGTGGCAAAGTCAGCTCTGGTGGCTGGCGTCCCAGGGTGCGGGATGAGATATATTGGCCGAGACCATCCAGCTTTCAGCTAGACCCGGGGGCCCTTCAGGGCCGTGTCCGCGTGAGGGGAAGCTCCGGTGGGCGGGTGGTACCTGGCACACTCAGCCCACAGGAAGGTTGGCTGAGCCCACACCATCTCCCCGCCAAGCTGAGTGCTGGCTGGGGCTCACGTCAGCGTCTTGGCAGCCCTCATCCCCCCACTGCCCTGGCACTCAGGAGGAGGAAGAGGAGCGTGAGGTTGGGTACATTTAAGCCCGTGTCCCCTGGGGTTTCTCTGAGGCACTGCTTTCTGTAAAATTAGCAGCTTTCCTTTCACTTCAGATTTTATATTTAATTGCCTGGACAAACTTCCAGTGGCTCAGAAAAGCCCTGGAATCAGCAGCGCTGGAGCCTCAACACTGCTTTAGCTGCAAGGCTTCCTGGCCTCTGGGGATCAAAAAAAAAATGCTTGTTCGTCTCTCTAAATGTATGTAGCTACTTTTGTGTCCTACCCTGCTGCATTTTGACAGCCACGGTATATGCGTGAAAACACTCTGCAATCACCAGCAGCAAAGATTTTTTTTTTTTTTTGTGAGAGTGACTCACGCTTGGAATGAGCAAGTGCTGTTAATTATTCATTAGTCTCTTGTTTAGCAAATTTCAGTCACATCGCTGGGGATCAGAAATGCAACCAAGGTCACTCAAAGATATGCAATGAACAACAAACAGCTCTTGGGATCAGCCAGGCAGGCAGCTGTGAGGTTGAAATTTGCTTGGGCGAAGAATTCAGAAAATAGCACTCGCCAGCGTCACCACCAGCTGATCAACATTAGAGCGGCAAGCACAAGAACAAAAAAAGGCTGAATTTCCAACCATCTAAATCCTGTGAGGGACCTGACCCATACGGACGCACCCAAAGCCTGTGGTGGCATCTTTGATGCTTACACAGTGAGGACGGGAGGCAGATGCTCCAGCACACCTCGCTCACACCGAGAAAACGTCTGCCTGCCCACACTGATGTATTTTTAACCATCTTGTTGAAGCTGCAGCAGGGACAGGGCCTTCACGTTCTGGTCCCCGCTATGGTGGGATCCCAGTCTATAACTGAGACTCCCAAATGCAGTAACAAAAGAGGTAGGTAGCAGGCAGGCAATTTCTGCTCTTCATGCCTTACAGAGCCATGCAGTGACCTACAGCGGAGCTATTGTGAACCAGCTTGAGTGAAACCCCAGACTGCCACAGTAAATAGTGCATAGAACACAGCAAGCTCTCTGTGCTTACCAGATTTGCCTTCAAGCTTGACGGTCTCCTTGACGTATCCAAGGCTGGCCTCAACTTTCCCAGTATAGGACTGCAGCTGGCAGGAGCTGGCAAGATTGATGGTCCAGCTCCCAGGAGTAGAGGTCTTCACTGTGATGGCCAGTTCAAGGGGATTGCCAGGATACAAAGCTGCTTTATTGGTTATCTCAAGCTGGAGCCCAGTCTTGGAGACCTCCTCATGCAGGACCCCAGGCTTAGTGTCCACCTTATCCATGAGCACAGATGCTGAGAAGGATGCACGAGGTGTCATTCCCAAAGGGCGTATGAAGGAGGAAGCTTTCTGTATGGCTCTCCTTTCCTCTTTGGAGCCTGGATGAAGAAAAAAGAGGGGTGATAGCTGTATCAGTCTCCTCACCCAGAGCCACCTTCCCTTTATTTATGCTTCTGCTGCTGAGCAGAGAGGATGTCAGGGCACCTCCAGCCTCTGCTCAGGGGACCTTCTTGGTTTACGCTACCACCAGATCTAACTGTAGCATTTTGGACTGGAAGACTTTCCTGAAGGAGACACTTTCAGAGGATGGATGCTCTTAAGTTTTACAGCCTAAGAATTTCCTGCTCCTCACTGGGAAGGGTTTAACAGTCTAGCACAACATGACTGCATCTGAGAACTGTGTGGAGGGAATGTGGGTTTTGCTTGTTTGTTTCCAGTATGATCTACGGAATGGAAAGACAAAAAGAAGAATGAAGAAATGAAGCAACAGTGAGTCCAACCACTAGGCTGGTTGCTCAGCCCATTTCTTTCACTGCCTGCAAGCTTGCTCACACCTGTCCCTTAAGAGCAGCCTGTCGGTGTCACTGCGGGCATGAAGATGCCCAGGAGCAGCGCAGCCCCCCCCCAGGTCTCCAGGCCTCACACGGGACTTGCCACTGCAACTACCCCTGCGGTTTTCTCCTGGAGAAAACACACGTTGTGGGGTGATCTACATGGCCGGGGGTCTCCTCTTTGGTACGACTTTAGAGGATAGGGGCAGTCACCTTCAGGGAACTTGTACTGCGCGGTGATGTCTTCCCGCTTGTCCTGCCCCACGGCTTTTGTGCTTATGTTCATGCCGATGCCTTGGGTCTCCGTGCTAATCCTGGTGTACTTATCCTTGCCGTTCACCTTCTTGACGACCCAGTAGACTTTGTCAGCATTCACTTCCGCATACACAAACTTGCTGTCGAAGGGCAAATACACATCCCCTTCTCGGATAGCCTTCAGCGGGCATGGACCACACCGGAAAATACCTAGAAAATACCATTTGCTTTTTAAAATACGAGCAGACCCTCCAATTTTTGTTCTACCCTCAGACCCAGCCAAGCAGGAATCTGTGGCCGTGGTAGTTGACTCTTAGCAGTAAACATTCCTCCAACTCGCTGATGAAGTCCAAAGGCCCCACTTATGCCATGGCTGTTTGGGCTTTTTTATAGATGACCAAGGTCTGGTAAGAGCTTTTATGTGTTTCCCCTCACTTAAATAATTTTAAGGTTTGGAAATCATGGCTTGGTAATGGAGTCAACCGAGTCCGGCCACCTGTGTTTGATCTCCTTGCAATACCCCATTTTCTGCGCAGCCTTGATGATTAATGTTTTCTTTCCCGCCTCCGAATTCCCTGTGTCTGTGCAGGGAGGGTAGTCACCCATTTTGGCAGTCACTCCTCTCATTTACCAATGAACGGACTCATGACTTCCTCAGGAAAGCTCTACAGAAAGCATCTTTACTGGGGAAAGCTGTGGCACCTCTTGCTACAGACTGCTTTGAGTCCTCAACTTCACCAAAGAAATCAGATGATGGTGGAAAGAGAAATTAGCTCTGATTTCCAGCTGTGCACTCTAACCTCTGAAAGGACATTCATGTCCCCACAATGTCCTACAAGGTTGGTTTTCTGCCTGTCAGGAAATGCCATTCCTCCCATCCTGGGCTGAGACAGCAGGAGTGAGACCTCCAGCTTTAGGATGTCACTGCCCAAGTGCGTGAAGCTGTGCATGGGGAGTACGTGCTTTGCTGACTGAGGAGCACAGTTTTCGTACGAAATGTCCACGCCTCCCTCAGGAGTTGCAGAAGAGCCTTTCTAGGCAAATCCTACCTTGACTTTGCTCCTGAGGGGTTGAATCGATTGCCTGCCAGCCATCAAACCCCTCCGGCAGGTCTGTCCGCTTCATCCAGACGTCGTTCCACACATGGAAGTTCCTGCATGCATTTGGGTTGGAAAGAAACGGAGTGAGCTGTTACAGCCAGAAGAGTCATGATCTCCTCCCTTAATCCTTAACTAAGGGCAGGTTTAACAGGTGTAACCCTGTGGAACTCCAGGCTTTCTCTCTCCTGGGCAGCAAACCCAAAGCAGTAGGGAAATTCTCAAAGGAATTGCTGGGACTGGGAAACGTGGTGCTGCGGGGTGGCGTTGGGGGGTAGGAAATGTTAGCCGCTTTTGGCAATACCAGACAGAGTCGAAGGACATCCTGTTCAGTTTTTCTCCGAATTCGTTCAGGTAAATGTCAACCCTCAGGTTCTCCTCTGTATCGTGTGCCGAGTTGAAGTTACTCACACAGCGGCATGGGATCCCCAAGCAGCGCATGACTGCGGCACAGACAGACAAAACACAGGGTCACAAAATCACTCAGGTTGGTGGGTGCCTCTGGGGATCATCTCATCCGACCCCTCTGCCCACCCAGCGTCCTGTACAGCAGGTGCCCAACACTGTGTCCAGACAGCTTTTGATTATCTCCAAGGAGGGAGACTCCACAACCTCTCTGAGCAACCTGTGCCAGTGCTCCATCACCCTCACAGTGAAAAAAACTTTATTCCCCATGTTCAGACAGAACCTCCCGTGTTTCAGGTTGTGCCCATCACCTCTGGTCCTGTCACTGGGCATCACTGAGAAAAGCCTGGCTCTGTTTGCCCCACTCTCTCCTGTCGGGTATTTATACACATGGGTAAGACGCCCTGAGCCTTCACTTCTCCAGGCTGAGCAGTACCAGCTCTCTTAGCCTCTCGTTACACGACAGAACCTGCCACCTCTAGTGCTCAGAGGCATGGTAATTTGGCTTACTAGCACAGTAATTAGGATATTGGAGAAGGGAGACAGTTCACTGTTTACCTGTAGTGAGGACTCCTGCGAATACCCAACATTGACCGTAACAGACCGGCTTCTTTGTTTTGTAATACTGCTGCAAAATTGCGACGCTCCCGATCCAATCCATAGGGGAGGTCCCGTTGTTGTAATTCCCTGACCAGTTCCCCAGCAGGACACCGCTATCATCACTGCTATTAACCTGTGGCCACAAAACACATGCCAAGGAGAAAAATATGGGGATGAGGCTGAAGCCCTGGGGTCTCTGCCCAGCCTGTGGCTCCCCAGGTGCTCCACAGCCCTGTGGCACCCAGCAAGGCTGCTGATGCTGGCTGGGGGCCCCCCTACTTGGAAACCCTCCACCTGGATATCTAGAGGGAGGCGGCACCGCTGCCTGGGGCAGCCGAAATGTACTCTGCATCTTGTATCTTAAACCCCAGGGCTCCAAGAAGGGTCCCACCACAGAGAGCAATTGCCCCCTGAAACTCAGGCCTTGTGCCGGCCCTGCGAGCACAGCTGCTGAGGAAGGACAACCACCAGGAAAGCTGCAAGCTCTGGAGATGGGGAGATGCTGTATTTTGGTCACCTCTTCCCTCCACCCAAAACACTTCTGGCTCTTTCCTTGCAGTTTCCCAAAGGAACCCATTTCAGATGCATCCTGAAATGGTGTTCAAGGCCCCGGGGAAAGAAGAGCAAGTAAGAAAGAGGAAGGAAAGCTGGAGGGGCAAAGCACTTCTCTGAGAGAGGCATACCAAAGCAGACATGGCTCTGGACACAAACACAGGATCCTTTCTATTGCTCAGCTTGGGTTTGCTTTTGTCCAGCAGATACATGCAGGTGTCCAAGATGAATTCCTCAAACTGTTTAGGAGAGAAAATGGAGACATTTTTATATGCCGCTCTAAAACAGAATTTGCTCAATCACTACAAAGTCTATCTATCCAAGTACTTGGAGGAAACTGTCTGACTAGTCCTAACTTCTAAACTTCCTGGATTTTCAAGCCTACAGGGCTTCCCAAAGCTGCCCTCTCCCAGGAGGGGCTTAAATGAAACCCCACCTTGGAAGACAAAAGCCCATCTCACGTGTCTTACAAAGACAGCTGGAACCTGACCCAGCAAACTTTACTTCTGTGAGTAGTCCTAAGTCACTGACGTCATCTCACTGCAGCCCTGCAAATTACTCACAAGAGTAATGAAAATTTAAGTGCGCTACAGATACTCAGTCCATTGACAGAGGTACAAAATGAACCCTGGGGAAAAAAAAGAAGGTAAATAAATGCAGATTATTACAGCAAAAGATTCCTAATTAGCAATTGCTGATAAAACTCCCTGAGGTCCAATTCACAGAGATGTCAAATATCTAATCCAACAAAGCTTGGCAGAATATCAATATCAATTCTTATTGCTTAACAGCAGCATAAATATTAGGATAGGAACAGCCCTATAGGAAATGTCCTTTGGCCTCTTTGCAGAAAAGGCATCAGCGCGAGCACTTTTGCTGGGCTAGCTGTATCCTGCAGCTTGAAATCGCAGACTTGTAAAACAAACAAAAAGAAACCAGATTCCAACATTTTTTGGTGGGGAAGTCTGTCTGGATAGGGTGCAGGATGCTCTGTTTGGGTGCCTGTGTGCTTTCTACGGCGTGCAAAGAAACCTGCTCTGACATCCACCTCTTATCTCTAGCCTGAGCCAGTTTGTTGTTCCACTCCACTGGAGTTATCTCAGAGGCAGTGTGGAGGAACACCCTTCCTGAGAGGGCGTGCTGATGGTGTCCTGCACCCAACAGTTCACCTTGCAGTCGGTGAAGGCAACCCTTGAACAACAACAACCTCTGCCAGTGCTTTTCCCCTATTTTTTTCCTGATCACGATGCAACAGGTAAATAATCAGATTTCCCCCCACCCACCCCCCGCCAGCCCTCTCCACGGCTCACGAGCTGGTTACTGACAGCTACTGTGTTGCATGAGAGCGAGGATGACTCCTTCTCGGAATTTTTTCAACCAGAAATTCTCTGTCTGCAGTTTCCACGTCCTTTGCCAGGGGTCTCGTGATCTGACTATAAACGTGCCATTAAACCCCGTTCTCCAGCTATGGCTTGGGAAAACACTTAAGCACACAGATTACTCTAAGCAGGTGAACCCTCCCAATGAAGCTGGCAGGATTATTCAAGCGCTTTGAGCTACTCATGGGCTTAAACAGTTTATAGGTCTGATTCATTGAAATGAATGCCTAAGGGAGAAAGAGCGAATAAGGGTAATAACGCTGACACGACAGCTGCGTTTTACCTGCCCGAAATTCCAGGGTCTATTGTGTATGTTGTATGCAGACCCAACATAGATGCAGCCTGTATCGTTGAGCACATACTCCTTTCTCTGCGCTTCATCGGCCAGGAAGACGACATCGCCTGGAGCAAAAAAAACCCTCAGATGTTAGTTGGTTTGCACACACACTATACCAAATTTTCCTTGGAAAGCTAAACTGGGGGAGCTGGTGCTCTGTAACATTCATACCAAATGGTGACTGTGCAGCACTCGCTTTTTCCTATAGTGGGAGATTTTCCTATAAGACTACTCTTTATTTTACCCCTGTAGGACTATTGCTGTATGACCGTTGTTTTATTTTAGCAAAATGCTTCTTTCTGAACAAATACTTTACTAGGCAGACAGCAGAGAGCACCGGGGGACTGATGCCAACCAACAATGCACCTTTTTTTGTCTGGGTATTTTTTTATCTGGATTTAAGCCAACCCGGTCCTCTCAGTTAACCTTTGTGCTGGCCCAGGGAAATGGAGGGGTGACACAGGTGCAAACAGAGATGACGGAGAGATGCCCCTTAACCCAGCACTGGGGACTCCTCAGTAAGGAGCTAGCTCATTGCTATTGCCCAGCTTCCTGCTGGCTCCATGATGCTGCTGCTTGTGGTGTTTTATGGCAACGTATGTGGGAAAGAGGAGGAAAAATGTGAGGAGAAGCTCCCCCAGGGACAATCCTTGGCAGCAGCAATTATCACCCTCGGTTGCGGGACCACTCACCTTTGCACCAAGGATTGAACAAAAGGTAGATAGCGTCATTTTCGGGCTTGTAAATGTTAGTCCCAGTCTTCACATTCAGGGTGTATTTTCCCACTGGGGCGCTGGGCGANAAGAAAAGACAGCATGACGGAACCTCCACCACGGCCACAGGCACAGCACAAAGCACGGCGCCGCAGGACCAGCATAAGTGCCGAAGCTGGCGGCCACAGGAGTCCGTGCAGGGAGAGAGAGGAAGGCAGCAGGATGGGGCACGTTCTGCGGGCACGGTGGGGGAGCAATGAATTAAACAGGACAAGATTGCTGCACCTAAAATTATAGGGCTAAGGGAAAGCAGGTCAGGGGTATGAGGATTTGCTCTGTAGCTCCCGACGGGCTTGGCATTGCTGCCCTCCATGAGGGAGCGCTGCCCACGGGCTCTACCTCTTTGCCGCTGTTCCTGACCATGGAGATTTGCCACCCGCTGACATCCTTCTCATGCTTCAGGTTCAGTGACATCAGGGTCCCCCTGACTTTCATTGGCTTTTCGCCTGAGAACAAACCCAACACAAGATGCGGGAGGGTCGCACGGATCTGCAATGACCGCGCAGTGCCCGGCAGCAGGAACAGGCAGCCAGAGGCTGCTATGGCTCTCCCGCTTTGCCCGACGGTCGCGGAGGGGGGACCTGCTTACCGATGCCAAAATGCAGCACCAGCTTGTCGGTAGCCTTCAGCTCCCTGCTGAAGCTGAGCTGGAGCTGAAAGGCCTGCCCGCGCCTCACTACCAGGTTCTTGATGTTGTACGCATCCGTGTGGTGCAGGCAGGAGTTCTGGCTCTTGAGAAAGTCAATCCCAGTGACGTTCAGATCGGTCCCTGGAAAGCCGTTAGCAGAAAGGGAGAAAGAAAAAAAANAGGGGGGGGGGGAGATCAATGGTAAATTGCTCAGCAAAGGTAGTTTTCTTCTTCTTGATGGAGCCCTGTGAGTCATCAAAGCATCTGTGTCCAGTGATCTAGCACAAGGAATCACGTTGAGGATCACCACAACTAATGGATGGTAAAAGAGTTCATATATATATAAAATAAAATATTGTATAGTATTGTATCATGTAATATAATATAATAATATACACTAACATATAATAATATATTAAAATATATAAAATATAATATGTATAACATATATACTCTACTATACACCGCATCACTGCGTCAGGCTTTGGGAGGTTGCCCAGGTGTGACAGGGAAAGCCAGAGCATGCCAGAACGTGGCTGAGCTATATTCGGAAGTGTCTAACCTGCCTTGTACCTGCCCGTTACATATCGTTAAAGGATAAATTCCGTGTAAACAGTAGGAAGTAACAATACCTCAAAAGCACTTGGCTCATAAGTGATTCAGATGAAGAGATGGGAGAGTCAGGAAATTTAAAATGGCTTATGGTAACTTAGAAATTAGCAAGTCAAAGGCGTACTGGTTGAAGGGATTAATTCACCAAACGTCTTGACAGATTCGCAGGGTACCAGGCAACTGTGCTAACTTGAGTATCAACAAGAGCCATCCCTGACATCAAAGAGGCTGAAATCTGCTGGTAGCTGCTGTGGCATGAGGGATGCCACAGGCAGGGCCGGATCCTGGGCAGGCTGGCAAGTTTCCCACTGCGACCTGCTCCCGGCAGCAACTGCTGCCTTGAGTAAAGTGAATGGACAGCCCATGGATCCCCAACGGATGACCAGCTCCATGTATTTCTTCTTACTAACTATATAAAACATATTTATCTTAATTATGTAACAGTTACTGGTGGTACAGCAAATAGACTTAAAATTGACCATCACTTTTCATTAACTGATTTCATTTTTGAGTGATTTTGTTTGCTTGCTGCCTGCCAGATGCCAACCTCAGGCTGATGTTTTGCGCAACAGAGTGGGGAGGGTGTGTGGGTTTATGTGTTAAAAAAATTCCAGATGAAGTTGTTTAACCCTCTTGAGGAGGAAAGGGAAATGCATCTCCTCCAGCATAAATTAAATCTCCAGTCACCAAAGCTGCTCAGCCTTGTTCCTTATGGAAACCCTGGTGCCGAGCTGAGAAGCTACCAGAAAACAGCCCTGGTGATAGGAGAGGGCTATGGAGGGATGTGGGAGCTAAATGCATAGGATGGCTGTAGGAAAGGGCCCTGGGGAATCCATTCTCCCAGCATTTCCAAACTTAGGGACTGCGTTTCTACCCGTTTCTGAACATCATCTGGAATATGCCCTGACAGTGCAGAGCGCGGGGCCAAAGACCTGTCCCCACGCAGCGCTGCCCACAATCGCACTGCTCTTGTTCCTGTGCGAACACATCTGTGATTCCCTTCGATCGGACTGGTGCGGCGTCCCATGCCAAGAAATGCCGTGGAGCGAGCAAGCGGTGCGCCCATCACCGCATCCGAGGGGGCTTGGCGGCAGCCCGCCCTCCCCAGCAGCCCCCGCATGCCGCTTTTGGCTTCCCGCTCCGCTTTCTGCCCAGGGCATGGGGCAGGGCTGCCTGCAGGCACCCTGGTTTGCCAACACGGAAATTAATGATTTATAGCAGAGCTGAGCACACCAAGAATGCGCCCACTCATGGGACGGAGGCTCGAGCTGCAAGAGGCAGCCCTGGCTGCACTTGCTCCCGGGGCAGGCCAGAAGCAAAGCCAAACTCTGAACACTGTCAGATTTTTTTTTTTTTTTTTCTTTTTTTCAGAAGAAACGCCAAGGCAGTATTTTTATTTTTATCTCCGAGTTCCATGATTTATCACTTAATAGAGCTCCTTCCTACACTAACCCACTGCCCCATCACATCACTACCTGCTTGGGGAGAGGCTCAGAGCTTCAAGAGCACAGCGATCACCCAGAACAAAAATGAGGACATGAGGGCTTTGCACTGGTAAGTATCTGGAGCCTTTTTTCCAAGAGGATGAGGTGATGGGGTTTAAAAAAAATATTAATGCGGAGCAGAGTGTTTATAGCATACCTGGCTTCAGTGGGAATAAGGGCTGCTCAGGACAGGAGGGAAGTGGGATGAGAACTGTAGTTTTGCAAGAGAGAGCAGAATTTGGACATCTGTATTTACTCCCCATCCTTGCCCAACGTCCAAGCATGCACTCCCTCACATCCCAGAGACGTGAGATCACATCCCAAAGATGCTGCTGCCCAAGACCTCCTGGAAAACTTCAGCTCATCCATACCCAGAGTATGGAGGTGTGAAAAGGAGGGGCTCGGAGTGGTGTCAGGACACCCTTCCCCTCCCATCAGCTGTGGAGACCTGCTCCTGGCTCAGTGGCAGGCAGCACCCAGCCCGCACACCCCACTGCTCAGCTACACCCCAAAACCCAGGGGTTTGGGGCATCCTGGGGTTGGGCTGGCCCCAGGAGCACAGCCAGCGGTGGTGGTTCAGCAGCGGCTACAGGAGTGACTCAGGCACCTTTCTAGGTAGGTGCAGGATCTTCTGACAATAGGGCAGGCAGGATGGCCATGGGATGGAGCTCAAGTCCAAATAAATCCCCGTTTCAATTATTTTGAAACTTCTGTCAGATGGTATCAGCCATCACTAAAGATCACTAATCTACACGATCAAGTAGCCTGAAAGAAATCCCTTTCACCTTGACACAGAACAAGTTTAGAAAAGCCACGTTTCTTTACCATTATCACCAACAGAGCCCAATGTCTACAGGTTGATGACAAGTGAGTTGCATTTTTCAGCTGGTCCCTCAAAACCAGAATTTGTGTAACCAGAGCAAACCTATCCCCCGTGAGCCACAGTGGCACCGAAAGGCCTTTCCCCAGGGTGTCACCCACGGCAGTCAGAGGGGTGAGGAAACCCCCTACCTCTGCTGGAGCTGCCATCCGCCCCGCAAGAGACCTACCAAACTGCACATCTAATATAGGCTATCGTATCGAGCGTTAAAAACTCACCAGCGTTGCCACTCATGGTTCTTGTCGGTGTTTCGACCCAAGATGCCTGCAATGCCAGCAGCTTGTAAGCTCCTGAGTAGCCTTTGCCACTTGCTTCTGAGTGTGGAGAAGGAAGACGGGCTTGCCTTTTTATCAATGTCTTGCTCTGAGGTGTCAGCAGGTCCACTGCCAAGGGGAGGTGTTTACAGAAGGGAAGTTCCCGTGGAAAAAAAAAAAAAAAGACTACAACTCCCTCTGCACATAGTCAGACCCTGAAGAACAGCGAAACTTAAATCCCGACTCACATGGCAGGTGGATTTGCACAATCAGATGACAAGTGGACAGACCCTTCACTGACAAACAGTAAAATCATGGGCTAGATGAGTAACAAGAATGTACCCATGTCCTAACATCCAGTTTACTGGGACTGTAACTTGAGGGCTAACTTTACAAGGCAGCCCACAAACACTGAATTCTTAGGAAAACAGAGTCTCCCATTAGGACCAGACTAACTTTCTTTGAAGTTAATGAGATTTTTGTCATCACGTTTGGGACAGAAGCACTTGAAGCTGTGGGCTAAAATCCAGTGTTTACATGCGTGGGTTGGAAAGCCCAAGGATCCTGGCACTGGCCCCGTCCCCACGGGGCCAGGCGGATGCCAGGGGAGATAGCCCAGCGGCAGGACCAGGTGGGAGAGAGGAGAAACAGGCCATGTCCAGGAGGAGCAAGAAACGAGGTGGATCAGGAGCCATTTGCCAGCTGCTCTATGCTGACAGCTGTACCAGAGATCTCTGCCCGGGAGGTGGCTGGACCCCATGTGCCCCACTGCCACCCCGGTCCTCAGGGTGACCAAAGATGGAGAGATGAGTCTATCCCACAGTTGGGAGAGCTGGTAGCACACAGGCCAACAGTGACATGGGCACAGTGGCCAGAAAGAGATACAAACGTGTCCCCAGATAGCCAAGAGTGAAGAGGCGGCTCAGCCATTGGAGCCACCTCAGCCCCCTCGATGTCTCCCTTCATGGCAGCAGCCCAGGGTCCCGCAAGGTAGGACTCAAGTCTGCAAGCTGGCACATTTAAATGTAGGATCTCCCTAAACAAGATCTCCCTGTGGAAGCTTTCAAAGGCACTAACTTTTCTCCATCAATTCAGGTAGCTAGGTATTTACTTTAGGAGGACTGTTCCATTTGGTGCTGAAATGTCAGTGCAAGCTAGGTGCTGAGTTAGCAGATCCCACCCTCTGAGCATGTCACGGCTTGCTGGCAGGTATACGTTGGGTGTCCTTACTTGAGAGCATGACTAGTGCATCACAGGGCACCCAGGGTTCAGTACACATCTATAATCTCACAGGACATCTGCACGAACATCTGAACCACCAGCATTCTTAGTGGACGGAGCATCACTCGCCATTCAGCATCAGTCAATGTGCTGGCAATTACATATTTCACTATTGAAAAAAACACTGCAGCCCCAATTTACCTTTCAGTGTTGCTTTTACTCTGCGTTTCTTTCCTCCTGGAGGGTGAAAGACACTTTTGTTTAGAAACAGCATGGGATGAAGTAAAGTATATGTGGAATGTCGGTACAATAACATAACCAGTAATACATGTCATCTGAACATTTATTATGTATATTACTGGTTTCCACTTAATTACAGCAACAGAGTAATCCACTTCATCTGAAGTCACTGACAGCAGCTTTCTAATCCAGTCTCAACCTGTTATATATATATCATTCCATGCTTGGTTGGAGGTAGCTTAAATTGTGTTGACACAGTAGTCCCACAGCAAAAACTAGAGATTTTTGCAAACAGGAACCATGATGTTGGTAACACTTTGCTTCTGAAAAAATGTTGTTAGGTGTGTGCTGGAGGGTCAGCAGTGGAGGTAGGGCAGGTATTCACCAGGGACAGTCCTATAAGGTTTTGCAAAAGGCAGATTTCAACAGTGTGCATGTTCTGACCTTCACAGTTCAAGGAAAGATTTTCGAAGTTAAATGGGTGTGGGTTCTGCCCTGCCAGGAACCCGCTCCATCTTGGAAGGTGATTGGCCTTTTCACTGTCTACAGGAATTTTTGGTTTATGCCAGCAGACAGCATCTAGCTGTTCTCTTTTCACTTTGTGCAGCTGCTGGTCTTGCCTGCTCCCATTATCTTTTTCTATGCACTAGTAGTATCTCAATTCAACGACACTAAACTTGGCATAGGGTTCAGCGCTCCTGCATTAGCTTCCTCCCCTGGCTCATACAAGCTTGCCCTGCTAGGAAAGGCCATTAAACTGTAAAACCCTCCGAGGCAGTTGTTGGCAAGGTCTGAGAAAAGGGATTTCAACTTAAACTGCAGGAATGTTTTTCAGAGACGCGGTTTCAGCTTGTTTCATGTTGTCAGCAGGGGATCTCCGTCCTTCCTACAGGCAAATCTCCTTTGGTCTTTGCTGGTCAGAGTGGCCTGAGTGGCTGGCTGTGGTTCAGCGGAGTGGCTCAGAGTGGCCTTTTTTGCTCCTCCTTGGTGAAGCTATGAAAAACACCAGCCCTTTTGAATTTTTTTTTCCAAACAGTTACAACAGTTAATCACTTCAATCTGTCTCATAAAAATATACTCTTCTAATTAACAGAAGCAGGAAATGGTATCCTTTCCACAGGTGATCTCCAGCCTATTGCCAATAACTTCAGTGACCTCCTTCCCAGCTTGCAGAATCAGACACCAGAGGCTATCAGCCTTATCTGCATCTATCTGCTGCAAGGTAAGTTACCTTATTAGCTGGCATAAAAAGGTAATAAAATGCAAACAAATAACATCAGAATTCACTAGTAGCTGCTCCCCCATTTACAAGCTTGCCCTTTGTCTCTGGTTTTGTTTATTTTGTGTATCAAAAATGACAGAAACAAGTCAAACTTCAGAGCGGGACCACAAATACGGCTGCCAAGCAGGAAGGAGATGAAGTACAACCCAATCCTTAGCTTTACAGTTTTATTCACTTGTGACCCCATGACTAGTTATGGGGAAGTTGCCTTTTATAATAGCACTGTACCAGCCTACACTTTTTATAACCATCTAAGGCTTCAAGTTGCTTTTGTTTTGTCTTTTTTTTTTTTCCTATGTCCAGTCAGACTAACACTCAAAATAAAACACAGATCAAAAGCACCACGGCTTTCCTTTTCGGCACTCTGGAAAAGTGAATGCATCCTCCCAGCCGCCCCACGGAGTTGCTCCGAGGTGCCATGGGTTGAGCGGTGCATCTGCCAAGGTACACAGGCGTACAGCCTATGTCTGGGTCCTGAGGGACACCGGGGCGAGAAGGTGCCTTCCACCGACCACAGCAGGACTGCTCCCACGTGTACCGTCTAGAACGTGTTCAGTCCTTCCTCAATCAGAGCCTAGGGAATGATAAGTCATGAGAAGTCTTGGGGGGATAAAAAGAAAATAACACACAGATGGAGAACAGCTGAGGATCTGGTCCATCTGTTTTGAGTTGGACATTATTCAAGGTTCTACACTGGTCCTCCCCTCACCATTTCATTAAGCTTCTATCTCAGTCATTAGGAATTTCCTAGTAGCGACGCATCACATCCACGTAATGTCCTGGCATGCTAGTGCTGCTGTTACTCTGAAAGGAGAGTTGATCTGATCACTTCTCATTCATGTACATACACTTAACCATGGGCCATGACAGTGGCCTGGCAGCTATGCCCCGAGGGCATCCCCTATTCTCAGCAGGCAGGTTCTCTTCTAATCTTACAAGAGACAACTTGTGGCAGGCAATTGGACGTCAGGGGTTGATGCAAGATGGCCAAGCCCAAATCTTAACTGATTCCAAATCACCTGGCCCCAGCTACCTGGTAATGAGTTTCTCACAGGCAAATATCAGAGAAATGACTGATGCCAATAAAATTATTACGGAAATTCCATTGTTTCCTTCTCACTGAACCTTGAAAGAGCATTTTTGGACCTAAGTTAAGGATGTAGGTGACTAACTTTGGGCATTTACCTCCAGAAGGAATGAAAACCATATCACTCTGTGCCCAACCCAGTGCTTCCCAGGGAGTCTGCTCCTGAAGAAGGCAAAGACAGAGATGAAACAGAGACCATAACTACACATACACCCAGTGTAGGCTTACAGCTAGTCAGGCAAAACGCTCTCATGTAGCACTTTCCCTGCCCTGAAAGAGAAGTCCTGCGGTCATCACAGGAAACTGAGGTTTTAGGCCAGGCCACCTTGGAAATATACAGAGCTTCTTTAACAGCAAGCCAAAATGCTATAATGTTAAAACATCTTTTCTGGTTATTTTCAAGATCCCTCTCTCCTTCCCTTGCTGAGATGCAAGAGGCAAAATTGCAAAATCAGTCTAGATATAGGCAGTAATGATGTGTGAAGGTTGAACTTTGGATTTCAATACTACGACCACTTGACCCTCAACTCTGGTACAACTGTTGGGCTGGAAACACTGAAATAAGCATGCTCCCGTGCTGAGATTACATTATGTATCGGACTAAAATGACTCAGGATAAGGTACTTCTGCTTCTCAGCAGAACACTTGTTTAGAATTTTGTGCAAGAAATGACAAAAAACATCTCCACCATGTCACTTCTCCCAGACAGCAGCTTTTTTTCTTAGTAAAATTGCTCCCTTTTTGAACCCAAGGAGTCCACCAGTCTCTGCCGCATGCTGTGGGCAGGAGTTCCTTGGCTGAATGACACACTGTAGGAGGGGGAAGCTCCTCTGGCTTTGAAGCTGCTGCTAGCTAGCCTCCCTTGCGGCCCCCGGCCTTGTGCTAGAGGGGACAGTCAACAGCTATCCCAGTCTACTTTCTCCATGCAACTCACGGTCTTCTCAGCCCCCATTACAAACCACCACTGTCTCTTTTCCACACTGAACAGTCCTAGCCTGCTAGCTTGCCTCTCACACCTTTGTCCCAGCCCATAAAGAGACCCGAGATGGGGAGAAGGACCCCCCCTCACCATGCGATCCCGCAGTGTGTGCTTGGAAAGGGGCCAACGGGGTGGGTCAAGTTACTGCAGGGCCATATCCACCCTACTGCCACTGACCCGTGAACTAGCTTCGAGTGTGCTTGTATGACCACACTGACTGACGGCAATGTGGACACATATCCACAGACTACACCTAGAGCAAACAATACGAAAAGGCACGAGGTAAAATAAGCAAGAGGGCTGCAAAAAATAAATGGCAAGGGCAGGGAAATCAATAGCACAAATATTGAATCAGGGATCAAACAGCTTATCCATATATTAAAAACAGCTTCAGAGAACAAGGAAAATACTGACAGAATACCTTCTCACCTACAGGATACACGTTTGGTTGCACATGTCTAAGTGAGAAAACAGAAACTTGCATGCCAGTGTCTTCAAGTAACATTTCTTTCTGCAGGGGTGGTGTAACAGCTTCTCCAATCTGACTGTGTGGGTGTGCGTGTCTATATACATACAGAGAAGTACAGAGTCTATAGACTACAGGTTAGATTACGCCATGCCGCATCCCCACCAGCCAGCAGTGCAACTGAAATCACTACGTGGTGGGAAGGGAGAACCTTCCTAGACCAGGAGGATTTGCAGGAAGGAGCCGGTCCTGCGCAGCGCTGGGGATCCAGGTCATGCACTGTATTGGAGCAGACCCAAAGCACGGCAGGTGCGAAAGCTTTGGCCCACCCCTGGACACATGGATATCACATGGGGTAGTCTCCTTGGTATGGTGGGACAGACAGAGGGTGGGGATCTGTGGCTATTTGTCCTGAAAAGCAACCAAGCCAGCATACTCCTGCTCAGCTGTCTTTGCAGCATCCAGGCCATTGTCCTTCACAGCAGTACGAGATGCTCTCACCTTGGTGGGCAGCTGGAGTAGCTCCATGCCCACCAGGGTTTCTTAAGAAGCATTTTCCTGCAGCACTGGTTCCTGGCGGAGCCATGCCTGTGAACTGCCTAACTCAGGAGTGTCCTGAAGGGAAGGAGTCATTCGAAATACCACCTCGCTGGATGAGGAAACAGTTGCTTGGCAGTGGGAAATGTGGCATTTGTAATGCCTCATCCTTCCCTGGGGCACTGTTCATTTCTCCCCAAGTGTTGCCTTAACTTACAGAAAGCAATTAGGTTCAAAGCCCTGGCTGATGTTCAGACCATGCACATGCACTGAGAGCAGGTCACAGTGCAAGCGCAGTTGTTTGACTCTTACCTCACCGCAAAAACAGAGAGGCTCCACTTGTGTCAGGAGGTGGTGAGCTGCTCACATGGCTAAGCCCCAGCCCTGAATCCCACAGGTGGGATGAAACCTCAGCTCTTAGTGACCTCTGAGTCAAGCGAGATTTGAGTGATGGGTTCAAAATGTACGTGCCTTTTCCAAAAAGTGGTAGTACCATCTGCCACACCCCACTTATTACCACTCTTTCCAGCCCTTCCCTCCCACTTATTTCCGTCATGGCTTTATCCCTGCAGGGTGCAGTGGAGCCTCTGTGCCGTGCAAGACCTGTCCAGGGTTGAGCAGGGTGTGCATCATCTCCCACCAGCAAAGCGGGAGGCCCAACCCAGGAGCTCCCCAGGCATTAACCCAGCACCAGCAATCCCTCAGGACTTCAAGGGTGTGCAGTAGTGAGCTGCTTAGGAAGTCTTGGCAATTAGTACAGCCATTCACAGCCACTTTTCCTCAAACTCCGAAGAAAAATTGAAACAACAAAGAGGGTTATTAAACAGTCAGAAACCAAAAAGTTTCCTTGGAGAGTGAACAGAGTGGCAGGTTGGTTGCTCAGCATGGCAAAACGTGTCCTGCGTACAAGTGCTGCTACTGGCCATGGGTTACTGCGGTGCTGCATGCAGCTACGGGATGGAGCACTGCAAGGTCCAGCCTTCCCCGTGCTTTGGTCACGCCATGCTGGGGTGATGCAGCTGGCCAGTGTTACACTGCCCTGGGAGCCACTGCTAGCTTTGCATGCAGCAGGCTGTCTCCTCAACCAGCAAAGGTTCAAATGCACAAAGCACTTCATTATCAGCAGCTGAGTACGGTAGGCTCCTTCTCCTTTGGTAACAGTATATTTGTTTTCAGGCTATGAATGCATACGCAAGTGTCTGTTATGGTTTCTGTGGTTAGCCTCTGGTGGCCTAGGTCCATATGGCACCTCAAGGAGGAAACTCCTTACCGTGGCACAGCAGCATTTAATGGGAACTGCCAAACTTGGAGGCAAAAGGGCAAACCAGTTTCAGTTACAGACGGTGTTGCCCATGAAATCTGTCCATAGGTCACAGGACGTCCAACCTCCTGCCCAGACAGGATGATTCTCCAACACTAGATCGGGTCAGCTAAGGTCTTGTCTAGCTGAGCCTCAAAATCCTCCATGGGTGGAGACTCTGCTGCCTCTCTGTAACCTCCTGGTGACGTTTTTTTCCCTGATGGCCAGCTTGAAAGTCCCAAGACATAAGCTGTGCCTGTTGCCTCTTCTTGTTCTGGCCACTTCTATGGAGCAGATCTTGGCTCCTTTCCAAGCACATGTCGGCTGCTATCAGGTCAGCCTGAACCCCCTATCTCCAATAAGCCCCCACCCCTCAGCCTCTCCTCGTAGGCCCCTGCCATCTTGGTATGCTTGTGCCAGACCAGCTTCCCAACATCCCTCTTGAACTGGGGGGTCCAGCACTGGAAACAACACCCCAGGTACAGCCATTGACTACGTCAGGGCCCTGAAGGCACCACCATCCTTCAAGTTATTTTGATATATGCTGTGACCGAGATGTTGTACAAACCTTTCAAGTTTCAGTGGCTCCTTGTCAATGACAATAGGGACATTTCTCAGGCTTTACTTACAGCTCCTTATCTAACCAGTCAAACTATGCTTTAAGGTTCACCTGCAACTATAATTTCATTTGGCTTTGTTCCTTGTAAAGGTATACAAGGTATTATTTACCTTAGAATATAATACTCTCGGACCTTGTTTATACAATCAATTTTTCAGACAATTCCCACCATTACTGTTAACCATGCACCGGCTTCTTCTACTATTTAAAGCGTGATATGGTATAGCCCTGCTTGAAGAAAATCTGATGACCAAGATGCTGAAGAATTAGGGTTGGGTTCGAGAGTGAGGGCAAGGTGCAGGGAAGACTCATTAGAGCCAACACCTGGGAGATATGCAAAGAAAAGTGTATTTCACTGGAATTTGAGCGGAAATGTGTGCCCAAGACTCTTTCCTAAGAATACCTCAGCTCAAGTGTGCAAAAACTCAACACAAGCACACTACTGTAGTTCCTGCATAAGGATACCCCACCTTCTGCCCTGGTAAACCAAGGTCTTACGGTTGGCCGTGATCTTCAGCCACCTTAAAAGTCCTACCACATTTGAACCACTCACTCTTCAAATACAGCTAGCTCATTAGTCTCACATCACTTTTTTCTGCATGTGCGGTCTAAAATATCTGTAAATATTAAATTTCAGCCACTGAGCTCTGAACAGTGTTTTAATTTGGAAATGCCAGCACTCCTTTTTGAGATCATCTCCAGCTGCATTTTGGATGACTACATATGAACCATTTACCGGACATGCACCGCTTCGCCGTATGGTGACTGCAGCCTTCCTTGCAGCCCTGGCCCCATGCTGACAAGCAACACCGGCAGACGTGGGCCAAACCCTGTGTACATAGAAGAGAGGGGTTCTGCCCAAACTGCACCTGCTCGGCAATCTTTTCCTCCCACAATAACCGGAGGAAAACTCATTTCCGTTCCCACCTTCAAGTGTTTATGACAGTGGATTTACAGCCCTAGTTTGCGCTCTTCCGCCTTAAAAGCGAGTGTCACCAAGTGAATCGCTGCCCACACTTTCTGCAGATGTGCAAACATCTCCTAGACGCTGACCTCCAACAATGACTGTAATAAAGAAATGCCAGTTTTGAGATAGCCCATGTTAAAAAACTTTCCAAAAGGTTTGTTAGGAGGAGGGGCAACAGCCAAATTAACCAGAGAGTAGAGTCTGGTCCTTCTCCTGCTATTCCCACAAAGATGGCCACAGCTTACAGCTGGCTGAGTTAATAACAAGGGCAAACAAATCAGGCTTGCAGCCTTCATTATTTCTCCATCATGTGCAAAGGTCTAAGGAGACTTGATGACTTAGAAATGCATAGTTCCTAGCTGTCATCTCTGCAGACCTATGAGGGATGCTGGGTCACCGCATCAAGTCTCAGTTTCCTAGGCAGCCGGATGTGTCCCTCTCTTTGTATCACTGCTGTTACCCAAAGAGCTCCCCAGGTGCAAAGACCCATGTTGCTAAGGAGAAAAGGCACTTGGCCCTCTTCCCCACCACACATGCAGCTCCTGTCTTTGGGGGGGAAGACTTAAGGGCACACAGAGAGCAGAGGCAAAAGCTTTGCCCCTCTTGGGACACGGCTGCCAGATGTGATGAGCTAGGATGGTCTGCTGAAGCAGGGGACTTGGAGAAAAAACCTCCCGGCCTCTTCTGGGGACAATGACTTTTCATCTTTCTGATACAAAGATGGAAAAGGCACAAACCCAACTCCAGTGGTATTTTCATCTGCAAGTCTATTTTTACGCTCCTGCTGGACACGGCGCAGATCTGCCAGCCACAATAAACTCGACAGGTTCCGATACGGAATGTGTTGAACACCAACACTCCTAGTGAAAGTGGCTGACTGTTCACACGCAGCCTGTTGTATTGTCCCCAAATTACAGTTTGACCTACACACAGCAGGAATGGTGATCAAAACCCCATCCTGGTTAAAAGTTTAAAGGAAAGAGCGGCAACCTTACAGTGAGTAACGTCAGGAATGGGTAAGTGGAAGTTACAGGCATCAGATACAAATGGCAAGTTAAAAGGTGTATGTGACTCATAGGGGAAGCTGAAGGAATTAATGAAATGCTCCACAGCCTTACAGGCAGTGGCAGGCATGGGGCCATTTCAAGAGGGAGAGAGGGAAGTCAGGAGACAGCAGAGCAGAAGTATCAGCTGCCTTCAGTGATTGCTTTTCTAATTTGGGACAGGTCTTTTTATGGAAAAGTACTGATGAACAGGCACCTTCCACAGCCACCATGTTTACTTTCAGCATTCCCCAAACTGGGAAAGCCCTGCAGCCACAGGTGTGTGAAGAGGAGGAGTGGCTGATAAGCCTCTGGCCTTAATTTCTACAATACTGACTCAGAGCGGTCCAGCTCCCTCCAAGGCTGTCACTGCCACCACACCACCACTGACCTGCCAGCAAAGATGCGACCAGTGGCAGATCAGCAGGTGAGCAGGGGTTAGCAGGTCCATGACCAGTACGTTCGGAGTTGGCTGGGGACTGGGGATGCCATCACAAGGCAGGCTGGCAAGGCGTGGCATGGCACTGTGCCCCCTGAGGCAGCCATCACGCCTCCTTCTTCTCCACTGGGAGCTGCGCCGGCCGGGGCGCAGCTGTGTGCAGTAGCATGAGGCCACAGAGCGTCATGGCGAGGCCGACCCACCACAGAGGTGTCCATGTCTCCCCGAAGAGAAGCTTGCCCAGGATGGCCTGAAGGAAAGGACAGAGACAAAGCTTTGCTGGGCTGAGCCACCCCAAAGCCTCCTGCGCTGCCAGAGCTGTAAGGACTTCTGCTGGGAGAGCCAGCCCTGGAAAAAACCTGCTCAAAGAAACTCCTGCTGAGAGCACCAACAGAAACGGCTGCTGCGTGTGATGCCAGAGATGGCCTACTCTACCATCCAACCTGGAAGCACAGCCATATTGCAGTCCCAAAGCAGGATTTTGGCAGATGCGCATGTGCTTTGCTGCCTTCCCAGCACCTCTCGGGAGCCACACCTCCAGTCAACTGGGCAACTCCAGTCGATAAAAAAACGGGCCTCAGTGACTTGAGTTTTGGACACCACCATGAGCTGACTGTGAGGTGGAGCATGGAAACAAGGTAGACAGCTGCTGAGAGTGGAAAGCAAGCAGAAAAAACCTGTGGTTCAAAAATGCTCTTGCTGTCACTAGAGGCGGTGCATCGTCACACTCAGCTAAGGTAGCTTTGGCTTGTGACAAGTGAGGTGTTGCAAAGGAAAAGCAAAACAGACCAAAGCTCCCAGCTCTGGCTCTCACTGGCAATTAGAAAAGTTCAGTAAACCATACAGCTGCTGCAAGGCATGGCATTGGGTAGCAGTGCCCTTCCTCCTGCACCACCCAGAAAAGTCCTACAGCCTCAGCCATGAACAACTGTCAGAGGAGATGAGGCCCGATACAATCATTTTACGTCTGCCTGTAACTCTCCCTTTGTGGCCAGCGATGCCGGTCACACTGGGAGATGAGCTATGACCAGTCACATCCAGTGTGACCGTTCCCACATTGCTGTGCTCCTCCAGGCTTCAGCACCTGGGGTAGGGATCTACTCACCGAAGAGATGAAGTTGGAGGCCGTCGTCGTCACAGATGCAGCGGCTGAGGAGGAGGAGAGTCGCAGGGCTTTGGCAAAGACCGTCCACATCATTGCGTTGCACGCAAACACCAAGCCAATACAGCCAATGCGAAGCAGCACAGGCAGCTGTAGGATGAAAGGGAAAAATCCATTTATTGTCACCAACTGCTCATTCACCCTCACTAATTCATGGGCACTTTGGAGCAAAAGCCAACGGCATGGGCTTTTGAAGCTGAGTTACAGCTAGTATTACATGAAGATGAATACATTAAATCACAGAAGGAAACAGAAGCAAGGATACAGCCCTGGACAGAGCGTGAGCATGGCATGTCCACTGTGAGTCCTTGCTAGATGTATGGAAAAGGGTCAAATTCGGCCCTGCTAGAGACAAACACCAAAGATGTATGTGCTGGTGCTGCGTGTGGTCCAGGACCCATCTGTTGTGAATTTCATCTGAGACCCAAACCACAGGTCCTCACCACCTCCCATGACCTGGCCTGCCTTACTGCTGCAGTGAGGGCAGAGTGGAACCTCTGGGAGGAAAGCGAGAGCTGAGGGGCTTTGTGCCTTATTTTGCACACTCGCTGGAGAGCAGACTTACTGAAAGCTCTCTGCTCCAGCATTTAGCGGCAACAAAACCACCTCGGAATTCAAGGGACTTCAAGGCCAGCTAGGTTCTGAAGAAAGATCTCCCTCCTTAGACAACCTGACAAGGCATGTAACAGCCTCAGTCTGAAAAAAGGGCACAGCTTTGCCTAAAAAGCCTTCACCATTCACAGTCTCCCCCCACAACCATTGTTGTAGCTGCTGCGGCCATCTCCCTAGCCCCATGAGTACCATGTACTTGATGGGAAGACACCAAGGGAGGAGATCACAGGCAGATCACAACTCTCACAAACAAACACTCAGGGCGCACACAAGGGCAAGTGAAAGCAAGGCTTTGTCTAAGCCCGTAGCAATCATGCCTTCATAGCCCGTCACCCTTCAGGCCATGGTGGGATCCATCTCGAAGCAGACAGAAATGTAGGTGGGAAGCCACCAACAAACACAGCTGAGAGGTGGCACCTGCCACATGGGAATGGCTGCACTGTGGCCTCCTGCCGCCCGCCCCCATCAATGGGGACCACCAACCCTATTCTGCTCCCGTCCAGAAGAAGAAACGATTAACTGCAAGCTAGCGAAGGCCACGGGGATTTCTGAAATAAATGATGTAGCAAGTAGTTAAAAGGAAAAGGCTGTAAAGCAAAACTCTGATCGGT
The DNA here is from genome assembly GCA_013401275.1 of Pandion haliaetus. Classification (NCBI taxonomy): domain Eukaryota; kingdom Metazoa; phylum Chordata; class Aves; order Accipitriformes; family Pandionidae; genus Pandion; species Pandion haliaetus. The sequence goes on along the minus strand of VYZV01011991.1, from coordinate 14,309 downwards.
GGCTGGTGCAAGCTCTCTGAGGCTAATCCCATCCCAGAGATGGACGGTTCTGGTGTTTGGCCTCATTTTACCCCACTTGTGGCAAAGGTCTCCAACTTTATCAGGGTAATGGTAAATGAGCCAAACCAATTTCTACCAGTGAAGCACTTTGCTTTCCCACCGCTGCCATGGCAAACTCTGCAGAGAGGGGTAAGAGGGACAACCAGGCCCAGCTGCTACCGGCCTTCTGAAGAAGAAACCTGCTGCTGTGTTACTGCTCACTGTGGGATGATGTTTGCCTCCCAGCTTCACCCTCTGCCTGTGTGACCAGACAGTTTTACCTTGCTCAGCGCAGTTGTGTACATCCACACATGCCTCTCGTGGGTTGGCAGACTTGGGAATAAAGAGATGAGAGGGGAAAACAATTCTCTGTGTTTCATCTAAATTCAGTATATTATTTCCGGATCAGGAAGAGCTATGCTACTGAGGTATGCTACTAGGAAAAAGGGCCTTAAGAAAAAGAGATCTTGTTACCATCTTTAACCACCTGCCTGAGGGTGTAGAGAGGATGGAGCCCAGGTTCTTCTCCAAGGTGTGTTGGGATATCACAAGAGGCAGCAAGTCTAGAACAAGTGTTGATCTGATACAAGGAAAAACAAAGGTGATTAAACACTGGAACAGAGGTCATGGGCTCTCCAACCTTAGCGATATTCAAAATTTGACTGGAGAAGGTCACAAGCAATGCGTTGCATATCAGTGGGTGGACTAGAGGCCTCCAGAGGTCCTGCCTGACTTAAATTAGTCTGCAAATCTATCAGTGGTGGAGCAAAGCTAGTTCCCACCATCACAGCAGCTACGCAACCTTCAGAAGTGGCCCTGAACCCATGGGTTCTTCTTTTGATCTTCTTCTATTACAGAGCCAGGGAAATCAGCTGCAGTGTGCTCTGGAAGTGACACATGCCCAGAAGGAAGGTTTTCTAGAGAGAGGTCAAGTCATTCTGTGTCCTGGGCAGAGGAGCAGTTACCACAATGGCACACAGGCAGAGATAGGAACATCCCCAGGTGTTCTCCACAGGGAAGAAGGGAGGCATAAATTCCTCCCCTGCTAAGGGCTCAGCCGAGCCAGCCCAGTGAGTCAAGGATTACTCCTCTGACTGCTTTTCTAAGAGGAGATTAATTTCAGTATACATTTCAGATAATCCAGAATCACTCCTGAAGTGGCAGAAGTAATTTTGCATGAAGTTTGGCAAGGGAGAGGGGAAAGTAAAGGAAAACTTTTGTTCAAGTGAAATGACTCCTCCTGGTCAGACCACTCTTGGGCTGGGCCATCACAACACATCCTTCTGGCTGGGAAATCCATCTATGCGCTGCTGCTGAATATCCTGCTAACCTACGTCATACCCTCGTAGAAGCGTCAATACACTTTTAACATTTGCTGCCGCCTTCCATGCTGCACAAGTGATGGCTGCTCTCTTAGACAGACATATTTTCAGATTTCTGTAGTTCTTCAGACACAAAACTCCTTGAATCTCTGTTGCCTTGTGCCTGCTCTGCAGAAATGTCTTTGCAGCAAGCATGCAGTATTCAAACAGCGAGCCCTCTGAAACATTTAAGTGTCCACAGCCCTGTGCAATTTAAACTACTAAGAGGATCACGGCATTTACTTAAAACTGTTAAGTTTTACACCTAAACTGACTAATTTAGTTCACAATTATCACCTAGAACGGACCTGAAGGAACCAATTTGTCCAGGAAAAAGAAAAACAATCACAGAATTAACAGCATGGCTGAGGTTGGAAGGGACCTCTGGAGATCATCTGGTCCAACCCCCCAGCTCCTAGAGCTGGTTGCCCAGGACCATGTCCAGAGAGTGTTTGAGTATCTCCAAGGATGGAGACGTCACTTCCATGAGTAACCTGGGCCAGCACTCCATCACCCTCAGTGAAAAAGTGTTTCCTGGTGTTCAAGGGGAACCACCTGCGTGTCAGTTTGTGCCCACTGTCTCTGGCCCTGTCACTGGGCACCACTGGAAAGAGCCTGGCTCCATCCTCTGTGTGCCCTCCCTTCAGATATTTATATACAATTGATAAGATTCCCCCTGAACCTTCTCTTCTCCAGGCTCAACAGTACCAGCTCTCTCAGCCTTTCTTTATAGGAGAGATGCTCTGGGCCCCTCATCATCTGCGTGGCCCTTTGCTGGACCCTTTCCAGCATGTCCATTTCTTTTTTGTACCGGGGACCCCAGCACTGGACCCAGCACCCCCAGTGTGGCCTCACCAGTGCTGAGCAGAGGGGAAGGATCACCTCCTTTGACCTGCTGGCAACACTCCCATGTTGATGACATGACACTTTGTCATAGCACCTTCAATTAAAAAAAAAAAAAAAAGCACCAAAAAACCCCCAACAAAGGTGCAATATTTCTATAAATTTCAAAGGAGAAAAATACTCAGAAAAGATGCTGTCGATATTTGCAGTAATTCCATGCTCTGCTCTTCTGCCAGTGCAGAACAGAGTCTTTTTTGGGTGGGATTGGGAAGAGTATCAGGATTTAAATATTTTTGTTCTCCTTCCTGTCACCCTTTCTGATATATTGGAAAGGGTCAACAGGATTGGCAGGTACTGAGTTTTTGCTTTTTTAACCATTTCTTAATAATCACACAAGTCAATTTTCTCTTTTCCTGACACAAGGCTGGATTCAGATCTAGTTTCTCTTGCGGGTTCTCCTGTGGATTCCAAGTCCAAATGTACATTTGCCATATGAGTAACAACCCCCAACCTATACCTAAATGAGTCTCCACAGTGTGTTTTTATGATACACGTATGCCGTCTCCCTCAGCATCTCCCCATTTGCACAATCTTGCGTACATCTCCACCTCTGCCGTGCCCATGTGAGAGTTCACTCCTGTAGGCAAGGACACTGTATTTTTGAGGTGAAAGGCCAGCAAGTCCCACATAACCTTAAGCACAGCGAGGTTTGAGAAACACAACCGAGATAAAGATCATCTCCTGCGAACACCCAATGGAGAGCTCACCAGGTGAGCTCATCAGCTGAGCAGCACAATGCAAACCAACTGCTCCACTCTTGTCACGAGTGAACAGAGGAAGAGCAAGAGAGGGAGAAGGGCAATGTTAGCAGCGAAAAAGCAGGCTGAGAACAAGCATTTGATACTCGAGTGCACCAACACCTTGCTTTTAAAGTAAAACTGGCAGACCACTGCAAATGGGTTTTTAGAGTTGGGTTTGGTTTGAGGCATTCGCTTTTACGCACCAGCACTTGCTTCAGACCGCTTGCCCTCGGTGTACGTTACCACCACGCAACCCACCAGCAGCTACAAGGCTCGGCTCGGCGAGACCGGTTTCCCCGCAAATCCCTCTGAAGACAAGTGCAGGGTACCCCCTGGAAGAGCCACCATTTCTTCCCCACCACAGATGCAGTAAGAAGCGAAGCCTTAACGGCCGAATAACGCCTGTCGCGGCCGGGGGAAGGCCACAGGCAGAACACACGCTAACTCATGGAAGTCGCTTCCCTGCCTCGATTTCCTCCTTCCTTACCCAGCCTCCGGCCGCCTCCCCGCCCTGCCCCAGCGCCAGCTTCGCCGCGGCCGCCGCCGCCGCCGCCAGCAGCC
>VYZV01011990.1:0-14155 GCA_013401275.1 Pandion haliaetus | reverse complement strand
ATTACAAAGGTAGCCTTCTGGTGTATTATAGCTTGATATTTATGTAAAGTCTGTTTTACCAAGACTTGTGGAATATACATGCAGTCATCACAGCAACTAGATTCTGCCAGGAATTTTGTCTTTTTCAGCTATATTTTAGGTACTTGCTGATTGTTATTTGCTAATGACATTTATGCTTCCACAAGTAAGTGCGAATACATTGCATATAAGTTTGATCCAGCACAGGCAGTGTGGTACATTTTTACTGAATTACCTAGAATGCACACTTACAGAAATTAATTTGACATGATGATTGTATATAATTTGCACAATGACAGACATTATTGATTTAATGTAAGGTTAGAGTGACTGAGGTAAAAACGATATAAAGCTGTCTTATACAAAGGGACTGCAAACATTTCTCAAACAAATTTGATCCTGCAAAAGAGTTTATCCAAGATCAGTGCTTTCTATACGCAATGGTGTGGTGGCAACTGTGATTCAATACTCAGTGCTCTACATTCAGCATTGCTTTCTCAGAAAACCACAGTCTATCCTGCAAAAAGAGTGGAATTTTATAATTTTATCGTTTCTCAGCCTGGAGCATTTCCCCACTTCAGCAAAATTAGATTTTGCATGTTGGTCTAAAATAAGACAGAAAATGCCTGAAAGCTCATCCACATTAAAAAGCTCTCTTTTTACAGGTCCTGTTGAGCCTGAAAAATAAAGTTTAGAAGAAATCTTGAGAACACTTACGGGCTTGCTGCTATGAAAGCTGCTGCTGAAGAAGATCTGGAGAATATCTAGTCAATTTATAGACATATGCATATAAACAGTCCTTCTCCACAAAAATTTGCTCAACTTCCTTCTTGTTTTATCTTTTAAACACTGACATCATCTAGGTTTTGTCCTCAATTACTGTTGGAGTTGGGACTAACTGACTATACTCATGCTAACTGACAACACAAATTAAGCTACCACTTGGGGATGGGAAACTTCAAGTGTCGGTGTGCTCCAACTTGAACACAGGACTTAGAGAAGAAGCAGGAGTAAAAGTGTGGCCAAATCAGAAAGAAAAGCTAAAAGGTCTAGCAAGAGTTATGAGAGGACTGGCTAAGGTGCACAAGCAGAGGCGTACACGTGCTGCAAGGCCAGATACAGTTTGAAGGCAGATAAAAGGTGAGGAATGCCAACAGCAGAGTAATGCAGGGTCCACAGCTAGAAGTAGGCATGACAGAAGAAAGGCTAAGAAAATCTGTCAGAAAGAGGTATCACCATCAGCATGATGGAAAACAAGGTCAGGAACAAGGATGAAGGTAAGAACTAAGTGGGTTGGGAGACTGTGATGTAGAAGCTGATACAGAGATCAGGACAGAGACAAAGATAAGGACAATAAAATAAAAGCTGAAGATAATATAATCCAGAAATGGGTTGAATAGCAATGGCAAACAGCTGAGATTCCCTTATACATTAGCAAGCAGACAAAGTCAGGTGGATAGGCCAGTGCTCAGCTGATAGGGATTTGCTAGGCTGTCAGCTAAGGATGCCAGCTGAAGCTAGCTGAAAGGCTGATAGTTGAGCTACAGCCTGATGGAGACACTCTTTAAATGGCACACAGCTTTCATGTTCCACAAAGTGCTGCAGAATTATTCTTCTGAGAGCCTCTTCTTGTTACTGTAATAAAACAAGGATGCTTTATAAACAGAACATCATATCCCATTTTTAAATTCACTTCAAAGAATGATGCTGTTTCATCTTAAGTCCTGTATATTGGCTTCCTTATGGGAAATGAATGCCCTACATTAACTACTCATTCAAAAGAAGCATTGGACTAGCATAGGCAAAAGGTTAAGGGAAAGGAAGCTCCTGCTTCCTTGGGACAGCTAGCAGCAGGAACTCCGCAGAGAAATTCCGGCTCCATAGAAATAAGGACAGTTTCCACTGACTTTAAAGTGGAAGCATATGCCTTGGTCATAAACTCATCTATGTGGCAAGAGTTGCACATGCCATGACATTATTGCAAAGTGGGTGGACAGAAAATGTTCAGATAGCATTGGCTTCTACTGTTGGATCAAATGGAGAGATGTGTGCATCTCTCCTGCTAATGTTACATATACAGGATGGATCGGCCCCTAAAACTTTGCAAGAGTGTGATTTATTTTTTGGTATATACTTAATCAGGTATAAATAGTTAATGTGAATAATTTTGCTCCAGATAGCTGTGCTATACCTTCCTGAAATTGAAGCAGTAGTACAGATGGATGGACATGATGGGTACACAGTAGGTTAAAAGCCATGACAATCAGGCAGTAGCACAGGCAAAACAGTACTTTAGTCCATAATATGGAAAATGGCCAAGTTGCTAAAGAGTTCATTAGGGAAAGCAAGGAAAAAGTGCCACAACTCTCACGTGATTCTTCCCAGCTAGAAAAGTCTGTTACTTGCATTCAAACATCAGCTATTACATACAGTTAATTGTGAGAATTACGCACTTGTATTTATGATCCTGTTGTTTCCTGTACTATTTAGGAGCCGGAACACTAAAATTCTGAAACTATAGAAGGATAGAGATGGAAAGTGTTTCATAAGATCTAGATTCTCTTTGTTCCTGTCCTGTAGGACTGTAAGAAGCCAAACATTGTGGTGAATACAAACACTGGTCAGGCATTGCAGCCATATCATTAGTATAATCTACAGTCAAGTTTGATCAATTAACTAGGTTCCAGAAGACCTGCAGATAATCTTCTTGTATTCAATTTAAAAACAATTTTTTTAGAAAAATATCTGCTCACTTCTTATGCTGCAGAAATAAATCAGTTACTCATACAAAAATGAATGGCAGACCCCAAATATTTTCTTCTAATTAATCCTGCATTGCTAAAATGTAGCCTTTTTTAACTGGTCTAAGTCTTATCCCTTTATATGCTCTATAGAAAAGAAACCTAAAGTTAACATAGACATGGAATGAAGGAATCTACTGGAGCATTCTTTAGTAAGGCAAACTATATACCTCACAGGTCTCAGGGGAACACAGGAGAGCCAAAACAAAATATGGAAGTTCTGATAGGAATATGTCAATAGGAATCTATGATTTATTAAACCTAGTAGTTCCTCTATGGTTTGAATCAGATTTGCTAACTCAGAAGAAAAGTGGTGTTACTTTCCCCTAAATATTTTCCTCCTTAATGTCCTAGCTATAATCCAGTTGATTTGTGATTCTTCTGTTACATCCTTACTTCTTTTCTTACTATATCCTGCAGGAAGGTATTACTGTGAGAGAAAACTTTTCCATCCCTCTGCTTCCCAGAAAGAAGATCTTGGCACTGATGGCAGAAGACCCAAACCCACCACTCACTTCAGTGGAAGTAAGATTTCCAGCTCTTTTCTTTCAACAGTTCTTTCCTTCACACCCTTCACAGAGCAGAGCTTTCCCATCATGTGGCAAGGGACAGTGGTAAGCAGAAAGTCCTCAGCAAGAAAAATCACGAGGACAAGAAATGTTGGGGGTCTACACGTAGTCTATGTTAGGAAATCCAAACCCCAGCTCTTGTCAGTTTCGTGGGTTTGCAAACTAAGGCTAACAAAAACGTCAATTGATCACTGAGACCTTAATTCTCAGGTATCAGAAGTTGTTTCAGGATCTGCTGCTTCCCCTTCATCTCAGCCACTCACAAGAAATGAGTAATTAGTTTTACCTTCCTTTTTGTCAGAACAGGCAACTATTTTCTGTAAGCTCATTGTACACAGACATTTATATTCCAGCAGAGTTATTCAGTGGTTTTGTATTGAAACTAAAGCATAACAGTACACAGTGGAGATGGCCATCTGCACATGCAGAGCTAGTATTCAACTCTGTAATATATCCATATATTAATTAAAAGATTAGGACTTTCCTCAGTTGTTAATTACTAAGGAGCAGATCTGGAGCAATAGTGAAAATAGTTATTCATAAACAAGTTAAACTGAATCTGACTGGAATGCAATTGCTTCTGTTCTCCTTTTACTGCCTTTTCCACAAATGTCCTTAAGCTTTTTTTTCTTGGGAAAAAAATGTCATTGCTATGAAAACAATGCAGTATCGTATGAATATATGTGAAGAAAGCACACTCATATATGAACTATCGCACTGCTTGCTCAGCTAGCTTTGCATCTTCAGGCACATACTTATTACAAAATAACCATTTGTGAAAGGCACAACTTTACCAGCACCACTGAAAAAACAAAACCAAACCCCAACCAACCAAAGAAGGATAAGCTCACGGAGAGAAGATGCACAAAGTTCTACTGATTTCAAGCATTGATGTGGACAGGCTGGATTGATGGCCTGAGACCAACTGTGTGAGACTCAAAAAGTCTAAGTGCCGGCTCCCGCACTTGGGTCACAACAACCCCATGCAATGCTACAGGCTTGGGGAAGAGTGGCTGGAAAGCTGCCCAGCGGAAAAGATACTGGGGGTGTTGGTCGACAACCACCTGAATATGAGCCAGCAGTGTGCCCAGGTGGCCAATAAGGCCAACGACATCCTGGCCTGTATCAGAAATGGTGTGGCCAGCAGGAGCAGAGAAGTGATCGTCTCCCTGTACTCAGCACTGGTGAGGCTGCACCTTGAGTACTGTGTTCAGTTTTGGGCCCCTCACTACAGGAAAGACATTGAGGTGCTGGAGCATGTCCAGAGAAGGGCAATGAAGCTGGTGAGGGGCCTGGAGCACAAGTCTTCTGAGGAGCGGCTGAGGGAACTGGGGTTGTTTAGCCTGGAGAAAAGGAGGCTGAGGGGAGACGTTATTGCTCTCTACAACTACCTGAAAGGAGGTTGTAGTGAGGTGGGTGCTGGTCTCTTCTGTCAGGTGGCTGGTGAGAAGACAAGAGGAAATGGCCTCAAGTTGCAATAGGGGAAGAGGTTTAGATTTAATATTAGAAAAATTTCTCCATTGAAATTTTTATCAAGCATTGGACCAGGCTGCCTGGGAAAGTGGTTAAGTGACCATCCCGGAGCTATTTAAAAGACGTGTAGATGTGGTGCTTAGAGACTTGGTTTAGTGGCGGACCTGGCAGTGTTATGTTAATGGTTGGACTTGGTGATCTTAAAGATCTTTTCCAATCTAATTTATTCTATGATTCTGTGATGCTATGAGCAGGGGCCAGAACCACTTGGACAGTTATTTAAGAATTCAGATCCATTTTGCAGTTGATTTTTTGGCAGTGATGCCTCATGGGATATTTGCCAAACAGAGAGTGGAGGTCACTGAGAATATACCTGAACTGTTTAAAAAGCAGACAGGATCAGTCAAGAAATGAGATTTAATGTAGCCTACAGCATGTTTCTGCTCATAATGAATTAAGAACATCAGTTTCACTAAGTATCCGGAATGCTTTCCACTATTTATGAATGGGGCTTGTGCAGAATATATTTCTGGGTCAGAAAATCAGATACAAAGTGTACCTTTTGAAAGATATCACCAGTCTGCATTGTTAATGTTCTTGGGAACATTTCAGTATCTGAAACAATAGAATAATACTGAGGATTCATCTTGTGTTCCCAAATAACATCTTTTTGCAAAGTTATCAGCAAAAAATGCCTCTGACTCAATATTGACCAGCATAGATGAACAATGATGAAAAATGTTGCCTTGATTAAAAGAACTTACTGCATTTACTAGCAAAGGGGAAACAATTTAAAAGTTTCATAAAAGGGAAAAATACCAGATCTCCACTGAAATAATGAGAACACAAAAAGAAAAATCAAATCTACAGTAAAAATAATGAAGTAAGGAAGCAGAATATTTTTAATTCAAAGAATCCTTTGCACAGTGGGAAAAAAGGGAAGAGAAAATCCATTGTTAATTGTTTTCAAATCAGCTGAAAATCATCCAGGTAAAATTAAAAGGCCTGTTTTATATTGATGTTAAGTATTATTTTTTCAAGAATTAAAATAGTCTTCACTTCCGGGACACGGATGCAATCAGAGATTTAGAGTATAATTTTGACTGATTACACTGATTGCTGCTTGCTCTACACATACTGCCTCAAAACAATTTTCTGACACATTGGGACTAGCTTGGAAAATATTTTATATGCAAGAGTATTTTTAGTTGTAAAGCTTAAATAATGGCATTTTCATCTATACAAGCCACACAACATGAATGCCTTTACAAGTACCAAAACCTGAAATAAGTCCTCAGATAACCCATGTAAAATAAGGAGGAAAAAAAGAAAAGTAAATGGAGTCTTAGCAGAGAAGCAGACCTTCAGCAACCAGTGACATTGGGCAGGTGGTTTAATCTTTCCCTGTTACTGTCTGCACACTTATAAAACTTCCACTGCTGCCGAATGCCAGACTTTTGAAGTGTTTGTGTCTTCTTTTGTTCCTCTTATCAGCCCCCCCCTTTTTTTAAACACATAACAAATGGATATACTGTAAACAGGGATTAGGTTTTAAAATAAACCTCATGATTGTTCTTGCTGCACAAGCACCTTCCCAAAAATGTTTCTGAAATGTGTGAAATAATACATATAACTTCTCAATTTAAATGAAGAAGGTAAGAAAACAAAAGTTATTCCAATTCTTATGCTGACGTCAGGTGATAGAAGAAGCAGTATCAGCACAATTGTTGGGGGGGATGCAGGGGACTTCCCATAGATTCTGTGAAATTGCAATTGACTGCACCACATGCAATATAAATGCTGTATGTAGCGCATGATTAAACATTCAAATATATGAGAATCATGTTAGAAAGCTGTTTTGTCTCACATTACAGAAACATTCAATTTAGAAAAGAACCTACAAACAGAGACCAGGAGAAAACAAAAAAACCCTTCTACTTCAAATTTTGATTAAATGGACAAAAATGCCCCCCAGCTGAATTTTTTCATTATTCTTTATGTCCTGGATAGAAGAGCATCAAGAGAATTACAAAATATCATCCGTATTTCACTTTGACTAGTGAATGAACTGTTGCTTTCCTCCACTTAGATTCTCCCCCAAAATATTAAAGCCCAAATCCAAATATGATTCATTAATGTACTAAACAAAAAATGTCTTTCTGGAAAGAGGTCTTCTCTACTCTGTAAGGAGAAGTCAACTCAAAAGATTTGGTTAAAAGACCTACCCACCACATCAAGAAGAGAGATTGAAGATCCTTCCAAAATAAAATGTCCTTATACACAAGGCAAACAAGCAGGAGGACAGCTGCTTCTCAGAAGGAAGTGACAAAGCTGGACACAGAACCAGGCTTCCTGACTTGTAAGCTATTGAGCCTTATCTCACAGCTGTTTGTGTTTAAGCTAACAGTCTTTTCTATCACTTTATATTGATATTGCTTACATTAGGTAGATTTCACAATATAATGAAATCCAAGTGGCTCAGCATGAATGAGATGTTACTCTGAGAAGGGACTTAGATAAATCTTTAATTAAGTAAGATGTTAAATAGAGTTGGTTGCTAAGAGGAATTGAGTGCCTCGTGTGACATGCAACACACAGGAACATACCTGTGAACCTTACCAATTTGGGCAATAAACTTCAGCTGCCACAACTCTTTCCACTCTTCTGCTTTACCTGTTTTCCTATCACACCCACTTTCCCTTCCTTCTATCTGCTGGCAGCCTGCCACATGCTTCCCCACTCACGAGGTTGTTCTTCCATCGCCTTCAAATGCTGCAAGTGCTTCTTGGGTCCTGCTTTCTTCTCGTAGGGAAAAGGAGAGGACTTGGACAAGAACAGTTAGTGGAGTCCATCTCTTCAGTACTGCAGCACACAGCAGAGGCTTTCTCAGGACAACCTGTAACTGAATAGGCTGAATCCCTGGATGCTGTACTACCCATATGGGACATACATGCCATGGTTCAGTGGGCAGCTTGGCAACAAAACCGTAAATCTACCACTTAGGAACCTCAGAAACTGATGGATATGTAGAATGATTCCTGTAATACTACTCAGCCACAGTTCAAACAGTAGCTATTAATTCTGTATTGCCAAGTTTGAGTTCTTAATCTGCTGAATTTGTTATGTTCACAGCACATTCCCCATCCACACTTTTCTGAACACACTTTTGGTTTTAATACGAAGATGCACAAAACTGTTCTTACTGCTCCTTGCCCATATAACCACAACAGCTGCAAATAGCAGAGATGCTTCTTCCTTCGTAATATGCACTTAAGTCACGCAGCCAGGAAATGGAAATGGTACTAGTGTTTTATTATAGTGTAAATCAACTGATGGAGCTTACATTGATAATATTTTTACTTTACAGATTTTATTAACTTTATTGTCTTGATTTTATTTTATCTATTGAAAAACTAGTGTTTTACTCCAGTGCAAGTCAAATGATGAAGCTTATGTTGATAATACTGTTTTTATTTTACTGTAACAGTTGGCTGAGGTGTACGTACATTCCAAAAGGATTCATAAGGATCATCTCCAGCATCCCCATCCTGCTATATAGTCCTGGAGAGCAAAATTTCATCTTTTTTGTGTGCTGTGTCAGTGCAAACTTAATTAGACCCATCAGGCAGTAAAAGAAATAGGGCTCACCTCTCTTCACATTCCAATTTCAGTCTTATTTGCAGAGCATATCTACAGGGATGGACACAGAAAAGAGATAGTCCTACAGTGCTATACCTGAGAGAATACAGCCTGTCTCTTAACCTGACTCTATATGCATATCCTTAGTCACTTTTCCGCACTACTCCATAGGTACATGAGTACCCTACAGCAGGAAAATACCATAGCAGAGCTCCTTTACATGCACAGTGCACATAAGAAACCAAGGGGCTTATCTGCTGGCATACCTATACCTTATGCAAAGTAATACTCTCCATGTAGCACAGCTATATCCAAGGGTACCACTGGGAAATTGATGTTAGCTGACAGCATGATAATAAATAATTACTTCCATCTTTAGCCAACAGAACTACACCAGAAAAATTTTGTAATTTATAGTTAAGTCTAAAGAAGATACTAGCGCATAATTGCCCTTCCAGTTTTATAAAAATTTATTACAAAATTTTAAGCACCATAAGAATTTAAATCCCAGGCAGCAACTATTTTGCAGTAAATCACAACTGCAGACTGATCAATTATGCAGTTTTCTTCCATGGTTAATTGTAGGGTCATAGAACTGGAAGGGTCCTTGGGAGGTCACCTCAGCTCCATGCAGGGTCAGCTATAAGATCAGACCAGGTGGCTTAGAGCTGTATTCAATTGGATATTGAAAACCTCCAAAAATATTATTGCACAAGCTCTCAGGGTAACCTGTTTCACTGCTTTACTGTTGTTATGGTGGAAATACTTTTCCATATAATGAGCCTGATAGCTCCTTATAGGTATGGGAAGGCTGTTCTGAGGTGCCTCTGAAACCTTCCCTCCTCCAGGCTGAGCAAGCCCAGGTCCCTCAGTCTCTCCTCAGAGGGCAAAAACTCCAGCCCCCTGGGCACCTTGGTGACCCTCTGCTGAACTTGCTCCAGTGTTGGTATCATTCTTGTACGTTGGGGGAGGTGGGGAGGGCAGGGAGAACTCAACACAGTATCATGGATGCAATTTAATAAGGAGGGGTGCACTCCTGCTGAGTCCCCAGTGTTACAGATTTTACAAATTTGCTAGCAGCACCCAGGGTGAATCTCTGTGTAGTATGTATATTATTAAAGACCACACAACATGTATGTGTATACATTTGCATTGTATACAGTAATTTGTGTTAACCAAGAGGTAAAATTACTTTTAGCTGTTAAAAGACACAATAACCTCAAGATAGCTAAGGAATCCAGTTCCACTTGAACCCCTAAGGACATTTATGGCCACTAAAAGGCAACCAACTGGACGAGGTTCATCCAGCAGCATACTCAGCAACACTACTACCCCCAGCTGTCCTCTTCTCTAGCTAGTAGATCAGTTTGACTTTTATTGTCACCTCCACATTAATTTTTCTTGGACTCACTCCAACTTGGCTGTACTGGCCAGGCTGCCTTCTAATTAGAAGTTCAATCTATCTCAATTCATGACATTTATCTTCCCTCATCCTTCTTAGATAGGAAGTCTAATACTTGAACATTTCTTTGAAGTAAGGATGTTCTCTGAAAAATTTGCAGGCTCATATTTTCTTTTCTCAAGATAGACTGAAGATGTTGGGCCTTAAGAAGTATCAGAGGTGTTTAACAACGTGGGAATTTTGGTGATGCTTAATTACCAGACAAAAAAAAAGGCAAACTGATTTCTGTTATTACATTGTTTTAAGGGTAAATAATGTATTTCAGATTCAAAATTCTGCTGGAATCATATGAGCAAAAGACCACAAGCAGCCTCAACATTTCCAGTACAGATTTTAAGCATTTTTTAATTACTATATATATTAAGGTTTATTTCAGCCGACAGCACTGTAACATTGCTATTTTTTAATGCGTGTTCTTCTTTTCCAAGTTTGCAAATTAATTCAGACACTATTTCAAGTTCTGAAAGGTCTGAAATTAAAGCACCTGGAAACCCATACCACCAGTAGGTTGGAGTGACTTTCCCATGCTGCTGCTGATGACTGATTTAGATCTTTTCTTTTCAGGTCTAAACACAGTGGAAGACGCATAATGTGTTAGTTTGATAACTGGTGGTTACAAAAAAGTGGTTAGTTTGTCCCTCATGGCGAATCATGCCAGGAGAGGCAGGCTTACTACTATTAGGAAGTGGCAAATCATAATTTTGTGGCAAATCATTCTTGATTCATCTCCTAGTACATTCACATAATACAAAAGCATATAGGAAAACAAAATCGTTTCTAGCCACTAATTGCTCTTAAGAAAGCTCCAAACCACACCAGCAATTCATATTGCCAAAGTAACCTCTAATTTCACAATGCAATATATGAAAATGTATGCAAATAATATACATTCTTTAAATGTCTTGCTGAAGCTCAGCCAGACCCAGTCAAATTAGCCTACACAAGCATAAGCCAACACAATTAGATTAGCCCAGTTTTCAAAGAGAGTTGAACCTGCAATTTGACTCAAATTTTATTCCTTGGATGCATTGGCAAAAGTTTTCCAGGAAATTAGCAAATTTAAAAGTGAAGCCATGAGAAAAACCAACCAACTAAACAAAACAGTTTTTCTCCTCTATTCCTGTAATCCTGTTCTCTTGCACAGACTGAATACTGCAATTGGAAATAATTTTTTCCATTTCATCAGAGGGACTTCTTAAAATGCTGCCTGGTCATACCCAGATAAAACCAAAAACCCTCTAGATGTTTTTCATGAAAAAAAAACCCCACTGCCCCAAAACTAAAAACCAAAACCAAACCCACAACAGGAGAGAGAAACAGATGCACCCCAGAATACCTATTGTATCAACAGCAGTGAGAACTCATTTGGGAAGTGACAGACCCAGCTACCTGCTGCCTGCTTTCAACTCTACCACTTCTTGATTATAGACAGAAATTCCATGCAGAACCTCAGAAACCTTCCTCAGCAGGAAATTGATCAGAAAATTTTAGTTTCAACAAAACAAGACAGAATTACCAGCAAATGCTCTTCAGTAGCTACTTTTTGTCCTGAATCCCTGTCATTTACTCTACAGCTAATATAACTGTCCACTCTTAGGTTTTGATGCAGAAAGCCAAGGTTTAGCAGAATTTCATAAGCTGAGAATACTTCTAAGCAGAAGAGAAAAAGAACAGGGAAAGATGCCGTGATTCCCAAAGCTTAAATGATGGTCTGTTGAGATCAGCTAGAGTTCAAAGATAATTTGCAGAAGTACATTATTCTCCTGATTTAAAAACACAGCAATAGAATGTTTTGTTATATCTAAATTCATGTAGTTTTATGAGACAATGAGATCTTGGAGAAACAAGCCAAGAAAGAAACCAAGAAAAAAAAAAATCAACATTAATTCTTAGTGATTTGCTATTATTAGGAGTGGTTGCCCTTCATGGGCACACCTCTCATTGATCAAAAGAGCTCCAACCCTGTGGTAATGGGGAAAACTGAAGTTTGAATGTTTTGCTTTACATTTAACATGGAAACAAAATATACAGCTTGAATAAGTCACTCAGACTCTAGCAAATGACAGAAAAAAGTATCTTAGGTTTGCCTACAACAGTCTAACAGGAGCTATTTTCAATGAATCAGGCTCTACGAGCAGTGTCAGGACATGGATAAGGCAAAGACACTTTGCTTTCTGCATTAGCCTACTCTTGAGGCAGCACCTGTGTTATAATACAAAACAACTTGTTGTCCTTGGTAATATATACCTGATCACCACAATAATCACATCAGTAATCCTGTTTATGACTGTCATTCTTGTGCTTTCAAAGTTGCCAGTACACAGAATCTGACACTGCAAGGTTTGTCAGTCACATTTAGCCTGACCAGTGAAGGCAGAAACAAGTGCTAAACTTCCCCATGAAGTACAGTGATTTAAATATATGAGAGAAGGGAGATCTTTCAGTAGCTTATTAATATGACAAATTTACCTTGTCCTTGTTTTGTTAATATAATTTGAACTGGTGAGTAATTCTTTCTTTAAATTATAATTGTATGACTTCTTCTCAAGTCTAATAATTATGTCTAAGATAAACTGGCCCTTCAGAAAGTCTATCTGAATCTGAAGCTGCTCTCTGTGTAAATAATACATATTGCTCCATTAGAGAGAAGTATCAGCTTCAATGTTCACAGTTTTTGGAATTACTCAGAGGCAATGAGGAATAAGGAAGATCATTTTCAAGCATATTAGCTGATGTGTTAATTGGTACTGGACTAGATTCTATGCTCATATAGGTCAGGGTAGCTCCACAAACGCCAAAGAAATAATACAGACTTATCTCAGCTGGTCATCTAGCATACTACTCTAAAACTGTGTGTTGCATAAAATAAAAAAAGCAGTCCTAAGCTGCCTTACACTTGGACAACTGATGAAAGAATTTGGAAACACCAAGAAAAAATTTCTATAATGAAGCTGTAACTAAAATGCCTTGAAAAAGTCTAGAAAGAGCAAGGCTGGACAGATTTTATAATAATTGGGTAGTAAACCCAAACCATTTACAGCTCTGTGTGGTTTATGAATGGATAATGAATCTACTTGTCCAGATTGGTTTGTTTTGGCAGGAATGTCACTAATGCCGTATTTTTTTTCAAGGAACATACAATATTATTCTGACAGAGTAAGCTTAAATTCCTTTGACGGAATAAGCAGTGATATTCATGCCATATTGACTATCCTGAAAGTTTGTGAGGGACCTGTGATGCCATAGGGACTTCAGTACGTCTCTTGCCTACCTCATACAGAAGGGATATTTGTTTACATAAGGTGATAAAAATAACTCTTTCCCAGCTGTCAGCAGCTTTGCACTAATCTCCGCACATTCCTCTCCCAAGTTCAAGAGCATCATAAAGATATCCTGGCACCGGTTCCACTAAAGGGTCTGCATACTAGGCTTGTTCCAATTGCTGCCTCCTTGAAGACAATGCACACAAAAATGTACCTGTGTCATTCATGGTTCACACAAACCATCACTCCATATCCCAGTGATAGAGAGGCTTGATAGTAAAACCAAAGGAGGCTGTGCTTAAAAATTGACATAATTTTAAAATGAATAGTTGTGACTTTTATTTGTGCTAGGTTCTCTATTTAAAATCCAGTCACTGCAAACACAGAGATCCAATGAAGATCACAACAATGACAGAAGGAGGAACCTAATGAGGTAATTGCTGAAAATGGAGCAGACAACCAGCTACTCCCAGTATCCATCCAATAAGAACAATTAATGCTGTTAGTTCCACTTAATTCCTACCATTGTGGAGTTCGACCCTTAAGAAGAAAAAACATGAGCAACAAATATCATGTTTAGCTTACAATGAAAATGCCAAACTAAACTGAATCACTCACTACGATGTCTTGAAAGGCATCAGGGAAAGAAGCACATGAAAACAAAGCAAAACACATGAATGCAGAATTACTGGTTTTTGAAGTAAGAACAGTATTTTCCAGTTTCCTAGTTGACGTTTTTCTCAAGTACTGGCAGGCATGAAAATTTGTTTTTAATTTTAGCATGTGACTTTTGCTATTCTGTGGGAAATCTTTGGGACTTTAGCTAGAAATTCTTCACTATTTAAATAGTCTCATGTTCTAATATCAAGCTGTCATTTTAGGATTAAGACTGATATTTATCCCTATACAAAGAGCTAGCACAAGATCTAC
>VYZV01011989.1:34190-70968 GCA_013401275.1 Pandion haliaetus | reverse complement strand
GGGGGGGGGGGGGGGGGAGCAGCAGCGGCTCCCTGTTGCCACCACCGACGGCACCCCCGGCTCCCCGGCGGGCGAGGCTCCGGCGAGGCTCTTGTTCCCCCGCTTTTCACGCCAGCCACGCTGCTTCCCTCACGACCCCCACTCCCCTTGCTTGTGCCCCCGCAGCCCTCGGTGCGAGAGCGAGGGGCGGTAGAGTGGGGACGGCGACGGGCCGGTTGTCGCGACAGAGCCGCGTGAAGCTCTCAAGGCGGGCACATGGGTAAGCCCCCGGCCGGCAGTTCCTGCAGAGACGAATACCCCCACCGCGAACTCTCCACCCGTGGGGCAGTCCGTGGGTACCGCCGGGCCGAGCCTGCTGCTGCTGGAACCCGCTGGGCTGCAGCTCTGGCTCTGCGGGCACGCAAACGGCACAGCAAGGTGCAGGCGGACCGGGCAGCTGTTCTACAGAAACTGCGTGGGGAAGGGCTCTGCGCCACGGCCACGGGTGTCGGCACAGGCTCCGGGGAGGTTCCTAGCGTGAGTGGTCACCATTTGTCCGAGGACAGCCCAGCCACCAACTCGCAGGTCCCTACGGAGTCGCGTACGGGTCAACTGATCTGAGGAGGAAGCGCCTGCGTAACTTGCAGCAGAGAAGATGCCTCAACTCATGGACCACTGTCCTACAAAAATGTCGCCATTTGCAAACCCGTGACTTCACCTGCGCATGTTTCTGATTACGTTCAGTCCTCCAAATAGTGAAAACGGTAATAGAATTTATACAGAACATAAATTACCGTACAGGAATCTTTCACAGGCTGAAATCTATAAATGGTGCAATACTGGCTCAAGTATATTTTTCTAGTTGCAAATGAAACACTATATTCGAAGGTCTCGTTTCCAAAGTGTTCCCCCCCCAAACGCTTGCGGTAACCACTGGCTACCAAAACACACACAGGAGCTTATTTCAGCGATGCTTGTACTTAAAAGGCGTTCTGCCTTTCTCCAGTCACCCGCTTTCAAGAGGGTTTGCACAAAGTGATGGAAACTCTTACCAGTTCCACTTGGAGAGAGGTTGGGCTCGGCTTAGGAGCGACCGGAGGGTCCCAGGTCTCCCCCTGGTTTGACGGGGGGGTGGGGTGGGGGGCTGTTCTTCCCGCGAGGAGATCCGCAGCCGCGGTGGGGCGTGGAGCGGCTGTCTGCACTGCCTTCAAATCGCCAGACACAAAAAAGGGAAGGCTTTATCGGAGTTCAGTTACTTATCTGGATTTTTGTTAACCCACTACTGTGATCTCCGCGTAGTTGTGCGAGTGTGTTAATTGTTCTGATAATGTGTTGTTATCGACACAATAACAACACGATCGTGTATAATGTGATTTACTTGCCTTTGACCTGTCAATTCCTGACGCATGCAAATTTAAGGGCGCAAGCTTTCCTTCTGCTATCGGGGGAAAAAACCCCAAACCCGAGCAGATGCATTATCACACGGAGGCTAAACAAGAATTTCCAGAATGCAGTGCTGTATGCAGAGCGAGATCAAAGCGCTTTTAAAAATATTAAAGGGGGGTAGGTGTGGGGGGGTGGGTGTTCGACTATCTCTTCTCGATGGCCATGTGTTAATTCTGCCAGGTTGCTTACCTCTGCTGTAAGCAGTTACGTCCCACTCCAAATACTGTCCGGTTTCTCGTACTCTGACCGAACAGCACCTCATCTCCGGTGCCCGCAGCTTTAAGATGCTGCTCGTGTATTTAAAGCCGACCTTAAAGTGGGTTTCGAGGAAGCAAGCTCCTTTCCTCCTCGTTTTAATTTGAGCCTAATAATCAGGTGGCGAGTCAAAGAGATAAAAAGTAGGCGAAGAATAGTGGTTAGCCCGACAGCGATCTCCGCCTCACCGTGCCTCCCGCCGGAGAAGCTGGCTCCCGGGCTCAGCAGACCCATCGCTGCCCCGCATTTGCAGAGCCCCATCGGGTTTTCAGGGCTTGCTTTGTGCGCTGGAGCGTTTCCACAGTGGGGCTTCAGAAGCCGACGTTTTGCTTTGCGCAGGGTATCGGCCACCGATTCCACAGCGCTTTCAGCTGTCCAAAGTTGCTGGTATTTTAACCACGCTAACTAGTTAGCAGGCTAACTTTTCTGCTTGGATGGAGTTTGGCAGGTTTGCGAGCTCTCCTAAGTCTTTTCCCTCTTGTGAAATCAAGTACACCTGTAGCGAGGGAGGGAGTTTTACCCCGTGAGCTCTTTATTGTGCAAAATACGCTAAATTCATTCATTTGCTTTTACAGAGTGCTTCCAAATGCTCGGTATTATTATTTTTCAATAACATTCACTTATTATTAGAGCAGCTGGTAGCCCAAGCTCTAGTGAAGTGCCTGGCAAAGGATTCTATCATAAAACACTGGTTTCTAAGTTTATAGCTTCTAATTTGGCTGTGAAAGTGTGATTCTGGATGGAACTTGGCACTCAAACGCTCAGCTGGAGAGTAAACTTTTTATAGTAAAAACATTGGTTTATTGGGTTTGCTATTTTAAGTTAAAAGGGAATTAATAAAGTTTTTACTAGTTTGGGAAGCGTAGAGAAGTCCTGTACTTTTTTGAAAATTAAATGTTAAGGTTTTGGGAAGGGCAGAGTAATTTCTGCTTTTTCTGTGATTTAATTATTTTAAAAGCAAAACCCAATCTTTGTCTCCGTGTGTTAGGACACTGGGGTTGCTCTTGCAGGAAGACCAGACCTAGATCTCACACAACCATCAGTGGCAGTTCTGAGCAGCGGGTAGTGGCGGGGTCCTTCCTACTTTTAAGCCATAAAGAAAAGTTTAGAATGCGGGCTGTTCTGATTTGCTACAAGGCTAGATAAAATTTATCTAATCGGCATGCACTTAATTTGTAATCCAAGCTATTTTCATGTAGTTTAATGACTCAGTTTTTTGCTGCTTTTTAATCCTGTTTGTTAGCCTTGCAGTGGTTATGCAGCCTGGGAAGAGCGATCAGAACAGCAGACAAGGAAGTCTTAGAACAAAAAAAGAAGGAGTTGGGTGGTTACATGCTAGTCCCTGACTACCAGATGACTAGTCCCTGTCTGGGGATGTGAAGGTGAGAATTAGTCTCGCTGCAGAGTTCCTGGGCAGCCTTGGATGTTCCAGAAAGGGCAGCTAAATACCTCTCGAGCACAAGGAGCTACCAAAAGCTCAGCAAGTAATGTGCCTGTGTAAGCTTCCCCTCCCTTGCAGGATGAAATCAGAGCTGATGTAGATGGAGACTGCTGGCTGTCCAGGGTCCAAATTTTCCTGTTTGAGCAACCGCCTATAGCTTTCTGTCAAAGGAGCCGAGCAGTGCTCATGGTTCTTTTTTCCAAAGAAATGGACCTTAATGTTGCGGTGTCACAGCCTCGTATGGGCTGTATAGTGCGGTTTTACAGTTCACTGTTAGGAAAAGTGAGCCTTGCTTTCTTGTGTCTTCTACTACAGGCTTCTTTATATTCACAAGCTCTTAAAATGTTAGCGGTCCCTGGACAAAGGTCAGGAATCCTTAACTGATGTCCCCACAGCCTAGGCTGCTCTCGCTCGCCTGCCTCCTCACTCATTCCTTCACCTTTTCCGTTATCCAATGGACAGCTAAAGAGTGAGGGCTGAGTGCTCTCTAATCTAGTGGGCAGGAGACTGTTCTGCAAAGGGATCCTCACTGTGGAGAGGTAAATTAGATCGGGTGTTCCTGGAGTAGATCATGAAGCTTTTTGACCAGGAGATCTTTTCAGAGGGAGAGAGATCTCCGACGATTTTTACATTTAAATGCAATTGAAGTTTTACGCTGACAACAATTGCCTTGTTTCATTTCTTAGGGCTGTCCAGCAGGCATAGAGGATTTTTTCCTGGAATAAATACATTTTAATGACCCTTCTAGTTTTGGATGATTCATAACCATAAACCACACAAAGTTGTGTTGCTAGTCATGGGTGCTAGACAGGTCCCAAAAAATCCATGCAATTTCGAAGACAAGGACTTCAATGTCACTGGATAAGATTGTGGTTTGGAAACCTTTGGCAGGCACTTCAGGATTTGTAAGTGCACACAAGGAGGCTGAAATGATTTTGGGCCATTCCCCTCTGAAGAAAAGCTAAGCATAAGTCTTTGCTGTTTGCCTTCTGATTATAATGGCTTTTCAGTTGACTACAAACAAATAAGGAGTGCAAGCCCGTAATGGAAAGAATTTGTATCTCTTTCTGGACATAAATGCATGGCCTTTGCTTCTTTATGGACAGTGTCTTGTTTATCTGTTTGTAAGAATGGGCAGTTCCTGGGTTCTGTTTGGTTAGGAGGAATCAAAATGTCTATAACACCAAGTCACTCAGAAAAGTTCAAAGCTAATGGTCACAAGCTGGTTCTAGTGATCAGACGAGTTAAACAGAGGGTGCCTATCCCTACACACCACACCTACATTAGTAGCTGCACCTGCATTTTAGCTCAGATCAACAGTGCCGCAGCTTTCCAAGCAAATCTCTTCACCGTGCTCACTCACCATGCTCTGGTTTCCGTTGACGAGCAGTTTCAGATGAGACTAAACTGGAAGATGCCCTTCAACTGCCAATGGCAGTGTGGTCTGCAAAGAGTCTAGCTCAACCTAGACCAAGTAGACCCTGATAGCATAAAATGAATGATGTTCAGTGTTCTTGATTCCGACAGCTGACAATTCCACTTTTTGCATCCACTTATTTTAGCTGCTTCAGGATGAGCTTTTCTGCCCGTGGGTAGAAAAGGCACTTCTGCCTCTGCATGAGTGTTCTGCTGGAAAGGAGTCCCCCCACTTTGTGGGCGCTCTGTGAGTATAGGCACAGGAAGTAAAAAACCAAGGACTGGGGATTTAATGGTTGCCTGGCCCCCATCCTTGCCACAGCTTTTGGGATTCTGCTAGGCCTTGCATCATCCCAGGGGAACTGTGGTTGTTTAGCCTGGAGAAAAGGAGGCTGAGGGGAGACCTTATCGCTCTTTACAACTACCTGAAAGGAGGTTGTAGTGAGGTGGGTGCTGGTCTCTTCTGTCAGGTGGCTGGTGATAGAATGAGAGGAAATAGCCTCAAGTTGCGGCAGGGGAAGTTTAGATTGGATATTAGGAAAAATTTCTTTACTGAAAGGGTTGTCAGGCATTGGAACAGGCTGCCCAGGGAAGTGGTTGAGTCATCATCCCTGGAGGTATTCAAAAAATGTGTAGACAAGGCACTTCAGGACATGGTTTAGTGGGCATGTTGGTGTTGGGTTGACAGTTGGACTTGATGATCTTAAAGGTCTTTTCCAACCTAAACAATTCTATGATTCTATCCTCACAATAGACTTCTCACTGTGCACAGTAGGATATATAATGGCTTCCCTTGGCATGGACATTGAATGGAAACTATTCTTATTTTCTGAAGTACGTCGAATAGTTAAATCTTACTGTGATAAACATTGGCTAGACTTTTTCTTTTCCTCACTTGTCTAGTTTCAATGATAATAATTGCTAGACAATTTTTATTTCCTATCCAAAGTGAGATTTTATCTCTTTTTAAAAAGTAATCTTTTTTAAATAACTTGTCTCTATGAGCGCTTGTCAGGTGTGTATAATCATCTCATAATAAGCAAACAGACTAATAATAATAATAGTTAGGCTTCTGATGGAGTGTATTGTCCATTACTGGACTTCAAGAATGATGTGGAGTCATTAGAACGCAGCAAGGCTGATCACAGGTCTGAAAAATGTGATTTACAAGAAAAGATTGAAAGCAGCGTTGTTACTTCATCTGGAGAGCAGAAGACTTAGGAGACAAGCTGGTCTTTAAGGGTATAAAAGGTAAATGCAAAGATGAGGGGATTAAATTGTGTTTGTGGGGATAGACAAGAGGTAACGAGCTTAAGATGTGAATTCAAGTTAAATGCTGGAAAAAGCAAGCTGCAAATAGCGAGGATAGATATGCAGAGTCTCCCCTTGCCTGAAGAGGCTGTGGGAGCATTGAGGGATGTTAAGAACAGGTGAGACTAACTTGGCAGGAGTGACAAAGCCCTAGAACAGGAGTTTTGTTCTGCCTGGCGTTGTATGGGTCTATGACATGGGAAGAATCTCTTGAACTTAGTTCTTCATGTGACCCTTTTTGCTCCTCAGAGCCCAGACATCCTGCTAGTTCACAGCCTACATCTCTGCTCTTCCTCTCCTACCCACGCGTGCCACTGCACCGCTGCTGGCCCATCGCCCTGTTTCCGAAATGTTCATATATGAGCATGTCTTCCATTGCCATGCTAAAGAAATTTTCTTTCTTTTCTACCTGGTTTAGCTGGCACTCGCCTCCTCTTTCTTCTAAGCACAATTTTATCCCTGTCTGTGAGAAGTCTTGTTCATGACACAGCTTTGTTATTTTTCTTTTTCACTTTATCACCTTTCTGTTTGGTTTCAAATCTCTGCTGAAAATACATTTTCTGCACCATTTCTACCTGAGTTTCTTTTCCAACTGCATTCCCTAGATCTATAATTAAAATATTTCATTTTATAAATTATTGTATTATCATCTATATGAAAATTTCAGTGTAAGTTATTTGAATTGCATTATGCTATTCAGCATGAAAAAGTAAGGGTCATCATTGTTCAATAGCATTGGCAAAAAATTGTCAGTGGTGTACCAAATCAGTGACAAATTTGGTCCTTGGTGTATCAGATTTGTTTAGGGTATCTTTGCCTGTACTATGCAGGGAAGTTTATAACCTTTTACAGACATTTTATTTTCTTCCATAATATTCTCCTATGTGAGGATGCTTATTATCAGTGATGTAAAAGATGAAGGTGTTTTTCACTAGTGTTTCATATTGAAAATCTGACTTTTATTACTGATTATGTGGAAAGAATAAGAGAGCAGAACATACATTAAGCAATAGATCTACAAAAGAGCAAGGAGTTTTGCAGCATTCTTGGAGACACCTTTTCATTTCAGTGGGAAAAATACAATAAAAATTTCCGGAAGGAGTTCTTTTGGTTTTCAGTTCTCTCTTCGTCTTTTTCTTACGTTTTATCAGATGTTGTTTATAGAGTATAAAGAAGGTCATGCCAAAAATACTCCTTTGCCCAGCAAGTAAATAATTCAGACTTGGATCTTCTGAAAGACCTAAAAATAATTGAGTACAGAACTTTCAGAGTATGAGGGCGCCTGATTTCCATTGATTTTAATTCCCTCAGGGAGATTCAATGGGATTTTATGCCCTACATTCCTCGAAAATATCTGTATACTCTGAATGGAATCGGCCCAAAGCACATTTATGCTTTATGATAGAAACAGATTGTTGTATTGTTTCTTGTTCACCCCCTCCAGTTTTTTAATGCTTCAACTGTTTTCCAAGTAGGATGGTTAAACAATGGTTATAACAAAGACTATATAGAGTTCATTTTTTTTTTTATTTATCTGGGTCTTTACTCCATTTTGCAAATGGAGCCCTGTCCTGGTGGGCTAGGAGTTACCTGAGCAAGTTTCCGTGAGGTAAGCTGGTGTGTGAACATGCCCATGTAGCTCCTCAACGGTAAGTGCCTATGCACGTGGTAAACTTGGGATAAAGGAAGGAAAATGACTGGAAATTATCCTTCAGAGGAAAAAAGTACAAACCCCCTTACGTGCACTGTAAACTACGAATATGGGATGATTGGCAGTTACAGTGGTGTAGAGGATGTACTGTGAATTTATGGTCTAGCTTACCTCACAGGGACTTGCTCCTGTGCATATAGCCTTTGTGTAACAGAAAGCAGCTGGAGATGATGCTAAAATGAAAACTGGTGGATGGCCTAGCCATGGTCTTTTGCTGAATAGTCAGGAGTGCCATATCTTTTTTTTGCAACACACAGAAGGACAAGAAGCACATCTTAGCCACAAGATACACTACCTCTGCTTTTCACCTGAAAAACTTCTTATTTTTTAAAGTGTGTGTTAAGTGCCCTTATTTTTGAAAAGTAGTTTAATAAAGTTGTTAAATGCCAGAAAAAAATGGAATTACTGAATAATCTTCTCTATTGCTATAATCCTATAAAAATGCTGCAAGTATACCTGTTAGATGTGCTAATACTGGTGTACAACAAAGCAACAGCAGTACCTGCGTTTGACCAATGAAACGCCACGTACTTTCACTTGCTTCATTTAAAATAGTGGCCTTGTTAAAAACAGCAATAAAGCTGTTATCTTTCAGCGGAACCATGCTTTAAAACATAGTTCATGGAAACACAAACACAAGGTATGACCCCAGCCTACTAAAATGAATGGAAGTGTTCCTGTTGCCTCATGGAAAATGTGAAACTCGTGTCCTTTTCTTCTCCTGGTCATTACACGGACAGGTAAAGTGAAAAGCACCTTCATACAATCCACATCAGCATTAATGTTGGGATTTTCTGGAATAGGATTATTATGATTTTTTTTCCCCTTAGGTTTTATGTGTGTAATAGGTAGATAGAAAATAAAAAATAGTTTACCTGTTTGCTGTAAAAAACCCAGGGATCTTGGACATAGTAAATACAGAAAACATGCTTTATTCTCTAAAGACCTCACTCAAAGCCTGCTGAAACACATAAGCTCTCCCACGCTGCCTCCCAGGTTCATTGGAGGCAGGCAGTAAATTAAATTGGCCAAACCAACTCTTTCACGACTTCACTGTTGAGTTCAGATCTTCCTAGGTAAAAGGCCAGTTCATGAAACCAATGTGTTGCTAGTCACCTATCCTCTGCTTATCTCTCTCCTTGTTTAATGGCATGACTGGTTATCTTAGAGATAAGGAGTCTGTTGAACTTTCAGTTCCTACCATTGCTGGAAAGACTGAAAGTACATAATCCTTTTCCTTCAGAAGAACAGGTCCCTTTCGTTAGCGCAATCCCTTCAAACACAGCTATCCTTATGGTTGTTTTGATTTTCTTAGCAGCAGAGATGAGTTTAACAGGAGAGTTTTACCTCAAAGTGTAGATGCAATTATTTTATTTTGGCTCACAGCACAGAGAGTTTAAGACAAAACAATAAATTAAAACCGGCAGGATTCCTTCAGGCACTCTGACGTTTTTCTTCTTTTTTTTTTCCTTTTTCTTTTTGTGTTTAACAGGAGGTGGCGGTTGTAACATTTGCAAAATAATAAGTACAATAAGTTGACATTGTGATATGATTACTTATGTAAGTGCTTAGACATACAAATACCTAAACACTAATGTCATTATTGAGAGTCATGGCAGTTATTCCAGCCAAGTTAATAAAAGATCATTACTATAACTATCTACACAGGACTGAACACGATGGGGAATCCAGGATATGGGAAGTCTAACAACACAAAACGCACTGAAACTTTATTCTTAGTGTATTTGTGTGCATGTGATTATTCTAACAAGAAATCAGAAATAATTCAGTGGGTACTTGGTCTGTAGGGTATTTAGAGATAAAATTATACAAGAAAATTTTGCTTTTCTTTTCTCTGTTATTTTCCCCCCCTATTTTCTCTGTTGAGGAAGCTAAGCACAGCTAATTTAAGCATGATTTCTCTGTAGTTTACATGCTCCTGGATCTTAACATAGTGATGTAAATAGCTGGGTGTGAACTCGCCAGGTATTATACTCAGCTGACACAAACAACCCAACCAGATAGTTCTGTGTAGATAACAAACTCATTCCTGTATCGGTTGGGAATCAGGGCTCAGGTGATTGTTGTTCTTTAATGATTATTTATTTAAATCGGTGTAATTCAAATACAAAGCCGGTCACAGGCTATGGCTGGCTGGACAAACTTCACAGGTTGGACAAAACATTGGGGCAGGAATTTGTCCCCTTTCCTCATCTCACCTCGCACCCCCCAGCCAGGACTTTTCCACGGTGCTCTGCTATCATTCTTCCTTTTCATCCAGAAAAAGCCTGCAAAAACAAGCCTTGCTGAGTTATGCAACGACCAACAAATCTCAGTTCTGGCAGGTAGGAGGGGAGGTAAATAACAAAGTGAATTTCAAAGCAGTATCAGTGGGGATGCCTCACTGAACGGGCCTGCCTCCAACCTACCCATAGGACTTTTAGACACTATCTTCTCGGGGCTCTTTGGTACAAAGAGAGCAGCTGTTCCTGGGTTAACAAGGAACAATTGCATCCAACACACCCGCTAAAATGAGTATTTCCTACTGAAGCCTAGAACTGAGTCCAATACTGGTTTGAACGTACAAGCAGTCCATGCAAGCCCGTCATTGAACTGGACAGCCACACTCTGCACCAGGTTTCTGACAGAAGCTAAGGACAATGCACATGAGACACATTGCAATGCCACCCAATGTCACTGCAAGTGTTTCCAGCCTCCATCCAAAAGGAAGATCAGAGCCTAGATATAGCAGCACTGTGATTGAAACTGGAAGCCCCTTTTTCGAAAACCCATCATTGCCAGAAAAGGATCTAATATATCCCTGATGGATGCCCATACCATAGTTTGAGGACACACACGTGTTCCCGGAGCCTTCCTTCCAGAACCTGTCTCCTCCTGCTCTGCACCAGCACTGAAAGCTGTGGTCAGATCAGTCGGCTGATCCAGCTAAAACCCAACCGTCCCAAAAACAAAGAAAACACTCGTTTTCACCAGTCACACAAACATCCATTTGACAGCTAGTGCTGGTGAATGAGAGGCAGTGGAAAGATGAAGGCAAAGAGAAAGTGGAACCTTCTGTTTAAGCAGTAGCACAGTCTGAGATCAGCATAACCCACTTGTGAAACCACATCCTATGTGCCAGTTACTGAAATCCAAACAAGGCAGGCACCATATCTACCCTCTTAGAGAAGGTAATGCTGGGCTGCAAAGTTATAATGAAGTTACATTCTCCATTAAGATAGAAACACCACCGCCACCAGCTCAAAAAGCTGCTCGCCATCCTCAGCAGTCCTGCTGCTCACGATTTCACAGCTGCCATGGTGGGAGCAAGTAAACCTTTCCTTTTTTGCTCTGCAGCCAACCTGTAGTATTTCAAAATCAGATGGATTTGGCATAGTTCTGTCTTCCTTGGCAGTTTGTTTGTATACTATGTTTACTTATGACAACAAAGTATTGGATAAAGGTGTTTGAAGCTGCTTTATCAGTGATTATCAATGTGTAAGGCCATTCCAGAGGAGCCTGGAACAGGCTTTCTCAGTCAATGGGATCTGGCCTGGAGCATCAACAAGGCATGAATGGAGCCTGGAGCTTGCCTTTTACCTCTGGAAATGAAGAAGGAAAAACCCACGTACGACTTCTATGTCCACCCCAGACCTGACAAGAGCATCTCTCACCCAGCAGGCTGGTGGCCCTGCAGTAGTCCCGCTAGCCAGCAGGGGCAGTGGTGGCCCAGGTAAAAGGTCCACAGAGGGTCCTGCCTCTTGCTCCTTGCGCTCTCGCTCTGCTAGCTCGCAAGTCTCTGGAGTCCGGTTGGTTTCGAGACTGGATATGCAGGAACAGATGGGAGCGAGGGGGGTGAAGCTCTCCGGAATGTCATTCCTCACCTTCCTCACACACAGATCTCCAAAGCTCCAGGCTCCTGGTCGCACTGTAGTCACACCCAAACTCGTGATACTCAGCTTTCCACACTTATCTCCCCATGAGCTCCTCGGGCTCTTCAAAGTCCTCTGATCCACGAGTGCTTCCAAGCTCCTGGCTCCTCCTGACCCTCCTAGACACCTTTCCAGAATGAGATAAACCCAGCAGAGAGGAACACACTCGTCCACAGCATTTAAACCTGTTGCAGGAAAACTGGTATAGCTTCATATATCTTAATGACTGAGTGTTTCATTAATAGCCTACGTGTCCAAAGATTGGACCAGATCCCCACTGAGCTGGCAAATTTTTGTGGAGAAATCCCTGGCACCACATTTGTTTATCTTAGTCGACAATTTGTCTCATTGTCTGTAACATTGATGAAACCACAAATAGTGCTCCAAGATCATTTGCCTCGATAAAAATGACAACAAATTTAAGAAGCACAGATATGTAAGCTGTATTACAATCTTTATCAGTGGCACCCAAAACTGAACTGGAACCATTAGCTTTCAAGGACAGACTATTAAAATAGGTTCTCCACCTCAACAAGATAAACCTGTCCATAATACATATTTGTGCCCACGAAGAAATCACTTTGATCTTGAATGCAACCTTTCAACAAATCAGGAAAAAAAGAAAAAAAAAATTGCTGTGTGTTCATATAGGACAAGAAGATAGTGTAAATAAAGATACAAAGTTGAAGTTTCTACAACTTGCAGGCAGGTGCTCCTATTTAGAAATGAAATGACTTGATTTCACTGCTGCTTAATCATTCCACTTCAAAGTGAAACTCTACAGGAGTTGCTTCCAGAAACTGAATGAAGGCGTCCACATGAGGGTTTAATGCACTGTAGTTTATGTACATTAATCTTACAGCCTCAGAACATTCAGGACACTCTTCTCGACTGTCTCCAGTTAGACAAAGCACATGTATTTATTCTTGATTAAAGTTATATTTGTCCTTCCTAGCTCTTTCAGGTGTGGCTCAATGTGTTAGTTGTGCCAGTGTCTGTTTCTTGCACCAGCCACGGAGCGATGGCCAGTGGCTGAGGCAGAGCACTTGGTCAGCTGCTCCAGAGCACACACAACCAAGTAACATTTCTGTCAATGATCTCCAAAGCTATCGCAGTTTGCAGATGATGGTCTTTATTTATGTTGAATAATGTTTAGTTCTTCAAACTAATTGTCATATACTATGTCAATTATGTAAAAATACTCGTTCTACACCTCTGACAGCACTCATTTGTCTCTCACATCTTACACTATACCCTATCCTGAGTTACATTCCTTGTGTTGTGGGTTGGGCGAAATGTCATTGAAGCTATGGGCGTAGCCACTACCTTCTTTTAATGCAGCTGTAAGAAACAGTTAAGCTGCTTTATGAAATAATAGCGACCTCCGCCCCAAACAAAAGCCTGTGTTACTGTTCAAAACCACAGCACATACATAGGCTGCACAGGCTGAATGGTGTAGGAGAGGGGTTTGGCTGACTATTGTTTTTAATGGAGCAGGATGTGTACGCATCTCTGTGTGTGTAAGAGGGAAAGAAAAGCCACACAAGAATAAATACAGAGAAATGAGACAGAGCCTAAACAAAATACTAAGACTGTGGCCATCAGAAAAAACCTAGAAGGGAAGCCTTTAAGCTGAATACTTGAATCTTCCCATAGTCAGGGAACTGGGACTTCATAAAGTCTTTGTAAGTAGATTTTATCAGTGAGATCCAATTCCATTTGAAATTTCTCTTTCTAAAGGAAAAAAAATCACAAGACCCTGAACTTCAATTAAGTGTTCAGGACAAAAAGTATGAGACAAATCCCTACTGACCTGAAATCAGGAGAATTGCACAAGATGTAAGCCAGGCTGGAATTTGCCTCCCATGTTCAATATTCATTTCTCCCCGCCTCTAATGTGAACACATAAACATATGGAAAGAAAAAGAAAGGCATAAGGAGGGGGGAGAAGGGAGGGTGGGAAGAGAGCATATAAACCTTATCATTTCTCATATGTGCTCAGTACAAAATTATAATTTAATAATGCTTATTTCTTGACATAGTAATTAGATTTTTTCCTTCTTTTAAATGAAAATGAAATAACAGTGATAAACAATAATTCAATGTTTTTGATTTGACATAGGTTATATAGTTCTGGCTACATGTATTCTTGTGCTATTCATAAGCCAGTTTAGCTTTGCACTTGTGTTGCAGAAGGATTGAATTGTAGCTTTGCAGTAGATTAGATTTCTTTGTATTAATCTATTTATATATATCTGGTTGCTCTATTATGCATTTTCTTTGTACCATCTTACAAACTGTTTGGGAAATATCTCCTTTTCTATTGTGTACGTAAGTTCCCGCCACAGTATGGATTTAAAAGCAAAATTAAATACCCAATATCCCAGGCTTAGAAAATCATTGGTGCTCTGTTGCTGCATTGTAATTCTGCCTACAGTTCTACCTACCTACATTCAGCTTATACAGAAAATGCAATTAAAGACATGGATTGCTGAGAAATTGGAATTATTTTCCGTGGATCACAGTGACTAAACTTTGCCCATTTCTGGCCCCGTATGCCATACTTGAGCTTTGCTGAAGAGAGCTTTTGATGACGCTCTTTTGTTCTTAGTACAATATGCTGTGTAATATCTAAGTATGTTCTCAGCTCAGTTGGCATCTTTGTTTGCTTTGGGGCTCATGCCTTTGTGTCCTAAAATTATAGATGTATAATCCTTACATTTGCTCTGTGACTTGAAACAACTAACATGCTATTATTTTCAGAGAGAGACCTAATAGTGAGGGAAAACATTGAGTATTTTACTAAGCAATAAAATGTTCCTCAAGTGATAATGCATCTTCGCATAAATCAGATTCTAATACTGGTCTTTTCTTACACTGTTGTTGAATTTGGTATTCATGAAAGTAGGACCCACAAAATGGACTAAATCCAAGTACAGTGTGGGCAGGTGCTGTGCAAGCTTTCTCTCCCAGCTTCTCCCAGTCCCCCTTCATCTCAGTTTGTTGCTGTTTTTACACTGTATCTCCTTACAGCAGAAATGTGGTGTCTTTGTTGTGTGGACAAACATTTCCTAAGTTCTGAGATGAAACCTCCACAATTTTTCCCTTGTGCAGGGTCTGAACTGGGGTTTTTACAGGTGCGAAGCTGGTGCTCTGATAACAGCTTCCCAATCCGTGTGAACAGAGGGTGAGGAAGTAAAGCATCAGACCTCGTTGAGAGTAAAAACTCTCCTCTGCACCTAGAAAACACACATAGTATGCAGTGAAAGCCCATTTCTAAAGAATCTGGCAAAAGACATTTGTTAATAGCGATAGCGTTCAAACAAAGGCAAAACAAAGGGATATGGCCAGCATTCTTAGCCTATTTTGGGGTCCTCAGTAAAATGAGGATGGCCTTTTACAGTCATCTAACCATAAATTAAATACGAATCCCATGATCTCTGAATTCATTTGCCCAAACTGTGTTCCTCCAAATAGCCTTTAAAACTAATTTTGCATGTTTTGTATGTATTTATATATTTATAATAAAAATGTAAATGAAAGAATCAAAACCTGGTAGCTTTACCTTATAATAGTTCACTTGAAGCATACAGGCAGAGAGTAAACATTGGAAAAAAAAAGTATTAGTAGCTCTAGGAAGCATAGAGTGTTTAATATCCAGATTAAATATTGGTGGAGCTTGAGCTCCTTTTCTGTCAGTCTATCACCTGCTGTTGTAAAAGACTCCTGTCACATATCTCCTGACCAATTATGTCTGCAGTAGCTTGGGAAGAATCCTCTATCCGGCTGCTCACGGTGCTGTGGGCTATGAACAGGAGACTGCCCTGAATTATTCTCAGGGTAAACCCTTTATGGGTTTTAGAAACAATTAACTTATCTATTTCCTACTAGTCCGAAAGCTTTATGGGTAGCACAAATGTAAATTTATTTTAACCTCAAATCCAATGTATAATTTTTGTGGAACTGGAAGTAGGGAACCAGTGTGATTGGAAGATACATTTCAATTAATTCTTCCTCCGATGCTTTATCTCCTCGGCATCAGAACCTTTTATAGTGTTAAAATTAACAATTATGCAGCTGATGGCTGGCTGAAACCACAGGGGATCTGGAAAGGGCCTCAGATAACACAACATGTATAAATCATTCAGGAGAACAATTCATGAAAGAAAAGTTATCTGTGTTTTGGATGACATTGGAAGAACTAAATAGGAGTCAATTTGAGGAAGGGACATTTTGCTCCATTGTCCAGCCTGGCTTTTTTTTTTTTTTTTTTTATTGTGTTGTAATATACATTTTCAAAATTAATTAACCATTAACAGCAAGATAAATGTTTCTTCTTGTGTTAGGGAAATGCTGGCCTCGGCGGTGAAAGATTATTTCACATGAGCAGCACTCTTCAAGAAAGCTGTTGCCAGATAAGGTGGCGACGGTACTTTGAAGAGGAACAATGAGAAGTGACAGACAAGACCGTGTTTACCAACTGAATAGAGGACTTGCAGGTTTCCACTCACCGCTCGGTTACCTAAGCCCAGGGAATCAAGGCTGGAGTGCTGTTTCACCAACCCGGATCAGTAACAAAGTGGTAACTACTTCAGAATATAATAACATGCCGTAAAATCTTACTCCAGGTGGTAATGAATAACATTTTTTAAATTTCATTTTTATGAAATGTTTAAAAAATACATTGTTGGAACTGCTCTTGTGTTTATATGTTTGGCAGCTGTGGAGTATTTTTGTCCCATGCCTTTTTTTCAACATTCAGACTTTTGATTACAGGTCGGGGTGTGAATGCAGCATGACTCTAATGTGAAATCCTTCTACTTCAACCGGGCCAGAAATGTAGAAATAGGAAGAGGAAGTTCTTGTTCTGCAACTTAGAGAAGATCTAAATTTGGCAGCCGCGCTGCACACAGAATGGCATGGGACTCGTGTGTGTGCAGTGCTCCAAACCAGAGTCCCAAAAGAAGCTTACTCCTGGAGCATTGCACCAACCCACCTCGTCCGGAGAAGGCTACTGGAAATAGGAATCTTTTACCATTTTTGTCTCTAACGCTGCAGAGCTGGCAGAGTTGGTACCTTGAGCGTAGGGTAGGACAAGCCGCCCTCACCACATTGCTTGTGACCTTTGTTTGATAAAGTGCTCAATTTTTATTACTTTTATGCTGTGCAAACATACGTGATGCTACAGTCCCGAACCCAAATATTTATAAAGCTGAGGTCCAGAACAATCCTGCTGCCTGCTTGCAGCATTGGCAGTGATGCTGTAGATGTGAACAGGGTGGATCAGCACTGCCAGGTGAGCGTCCGAACAAGTTCAGCAGGAAAGAGGAATAAGAACAGAACGTATAGGTTTTATATATATAATGGGATTGTTTCTTCATTCTGTCACAGCTGTATCAAGCTGTTGAAGTGGACTTATGTTAGAGAACGGCATTTTAACAGAATTTGCGATGCGCATGAATGCACATACACACACAAACAGGCAAACTGTATTTACGCATGTAAATGTATAAATAGAATGTAAATACTATATAAAAAGGGCTATGAGATGCAATATTTATTTTGACATACATTATTTATTTGAAATTGGGAATGTAAGTTTTCAGTCTGTGCATAATCAGCTGCTATTTATCTATTAAAATTTTTTATAATGCATGTGATTTTTATTTTTCTCATCTGCAGTTATTTTTACAAGTGAGCTCTTTACATCTTCAGGTTCTAGCAACAATAGTAATTGGATGAGGGTACATAACAAATTTCTAATTTATAATACACAGAAGTTCATATCCATGAATATATTTTACTAGATCATATAAGCATCTTTTTTCCATTCAAATCCAAATCCATCAAACACAAACCTAACGGAACACAGGTGCAGAAAGTATCTGGTTCAAATCACAGGTGTGCACACACACATGTACGTGCAACATTTGGCAAAATCCCTTTGTCTCTTGATGGCCTACAAAAGTGGAAAGCTGAGATTCTCTGTTGTATCTACCTGTGCCACAAAGAAAAGCGCGGATCAGGGACCAGCTCACCAAGTTTTACCCCACTGAAAAACTTCTGTTCTTGGGGAATTTCTTTACTATCTCTATTTATTTTGCTCTGTTCAGGTTATCTGGCTCCATTTTTTTTCTTTTTACAAGCTTCAGGAAACTGAGTTCTGAAGGGGCATTTCTTGGTTTTGATTTACATCATTACTTTAATAAGTGGTGAAATTGGGTTCGGTTTTTTGTTGTTGTTTTCATCAGTCCTGGAAAAGTCAATGTAGTTCTTGATCATGTAGAGATAAAGAAGTGTGCTTTGAAAGACAAGGGCACTGGCAGAAGAATTCTTGCTGAGGCATTTAAACCAGTAACATCCTGTCCAGCCCTGCCCTTTTCCTCTGCCAGGAGTTAGCATGTATGGGGCAGGGATGGCTGAAGTGAACACGTGTCGGCTTCTCACCTTTGGCAGTTTCAAGACTGATGTTTTAACATAAACTCGAACAGATGGATGTTTATGCCGCTGTGTCAAGCTGAAGTTGAGTTGCTTTCAGTGTCTGCTCAGTAGATGGAAACCACAAGTGGAGGTATGGGCAAATTTCTGGCACCATTGCTAAATACCAGACAAGCTGTCCATCAGAGACCTAAGGTTTCTTGAAATGCAAACCTTGCTCTAAGACTGTCCTCTCTTCAGCAAGAAACACTGCTTACATCTCTCTGTTTAGTTTCCTCACTATAAACTGTGAGGATAAAGAGTATTCATTTAGTTCTGTAAGGGGTGATAAATAAATATGGGCAAAAATCCAATTGCAACTTCATTTCACCAAAAATGCAGATTTAAGTCAGCTGACATTCTTTACAGTATTACAGCTTTTTTCAGCAAATCTTCTTCAATTAAAAAAACAAAATGCATTTGTTAAAATGACTGTTTCATTTAGCATTTGCTAAAAAGATGTTTTCAAATGTGTACTTTAATTATATTCTTAATGTAACTAAAACCTGAAAATGGCACCAACCATTTTGCTGTAAGTCAAATGAACTTTTCTCCAGATTTTTCTGAACTGCCAGTGCAATGAAAAATCAGTTATTCTCCCATCTCTATTATATTAGTTATTGTCACAGTTCATATTTTAATTTGAGTACCCATCCACATAGTCTGAAGCCCTAAAAAATATTGGTGCTTTAAAAGAAATCTCAGAAAAACTTTACCCTCACAAAAACCTCAAATAAAAAAGGCAGGAGAGGCAGAAGTTGGCTGTAGGGAGAGCAAAGACAGGGGGTTATAGGAGGAAAGGGGACAGCGAAGTAAACCTCTTCTTGTGTGAGGATAATACCTTCACTGTTGCTGAAGTCACAGAGTATTTTACAGGTAACCCACAGATTATACACATGATTAGTCACTGTAAAGCATTTGTAGGGCACTTGGAAAACACAAAGTGCTGAGTATTGCTCTTCTGGATAATGACAGTTGTAGGGAGATCCATCAGGCTGGATGGTTGCTTTGCTTGAGAGCACGGGAAGAGCGAGCTGTCTCCTCGACAGGAAAACCAAAGATCCTGGAGTGCAGTACTGGCTGGCTGGCTTGGTGCTTGCGAGCCATGTGCCAGAAAAGACTCCAGAATGTAAAATGGGACTCAGGTAAAATTTAGGCTCCTGCTTGCTTGAGCTGTTGCTCGGGGCACTGAAAACCCTTGCTCACTTTCCTTGGACCCCCACCCCGAGGCAGGATCTAGGAGGGTGAGCAAAAAGGGTGGGCAAAAAGGTGGCAGCACCTTGTTGGCAGGGAGCCTTGAGGCTGTGCAGGGAAGAATCCAGGATTCACTGGGCTGGAAAGGGCATAGAGCTCCACATAGCACTATGCAAGTCAGTGCTCAGGACCTGAACTTGGCTCTGGTAGAGGGAAAACAGTGATTTTAGTCCTTGCACCTTCCCATGTTGTGTATTTTATCCAACATATGTTTAACATACAGTACATAAATGGCCATTGATAGGAACAAACCCTAAGGATCTCCCCTATCAGTCCAGGCCTTGTAAGGCTCATAACCATGAAGCCACAGAGTGATGCTGTATTCTGGGTTTCTCTACATGAATCTTGTAACGTTCTCAATGTCGGTTGTTTTCTACACAGGAGGAGGAAGGTGTGAAACAAGCCCACAGTTTTTGCAAACTAGCAGAATAAACCATATCTGTAGCAAGTATCTTTAGAAAGCAGAATACATATCCAGAGCACTCAGAGCGAGAGCTGTTAGTTTTCTTGCTAGTATCCCCACCCACTCCCATGACTCTTGTATTCCTGCTGGAAAGCAGCCCAGCTTCAAAAGGAAGGATCGCATTTAAATAATGCAGGGCACGTTACTCTAAATAGCATTGGAGTCAAACACAGTATGCGTTACTGGGTAACTGAACTTTCTGTATGTGTTTTCCTTTTGAATACAGTCCACAAAGAGTTGGTGAGATTTAATTTAATCAATTAAAATAATTTCTTCCAGTGTTTTCAAACATCTGCCCCAAATCAGGAAACTCTCAAAGACGTTTCCTAAAAATAGGTTTGATTTTGATGAGTTGGAATTTTCTGACAAAAGCAAGAAAAATTCTGACCATCTCTAATTCCCTGTGAAATGGGGAGAATAGTTCCTTTTTCTACACGTGTGATGCTCTGTCCTCATGATATTGTGATGACGTTATGGTGGGCACAGACTGCCTCTGTCCCTGCATTGTCACACAGAATGTGCCACACGGCAGCTGGGTCACTAACCTGATGAAGGAAAAAGGAAAACGATAGGTGTGTATTAGTTGCACAGTGTTTTAGCTGTAAAATCCCATAAAAAGAAAAAGCATTTACACAATGTCTTATTAAGGAAAGTAGTGTTATAAATCATCCCATAAAGAGAAGAAAAACCTCCTAATTGCATGCTTTATCTTCAAAAGTGATGAATTTCAGAACAATCTGCATATCAGGTACCTTGTATGTACTTTAGCGCTAAAAGGCTTCTGTTGACATATATCCAGCTTCTGTTACCTCTCTTTGACACATCACATAGTTATTTCTTTTTAATCTCTGAAGAGCAGAAATATTGTGAGCTCTTTGCTGGTGCCAGTATGGATAGAAGCCATCCCTAAAGAGACGTATATTGCAATTGGCAAGATATAAATCACATACTGTATAAATATAGAGGTGTTTGTGTGTCAGGATGTTGGCAAGTGGTTTATGGGAAAAACTACTCTGTTGGATGCTGAAAGCATCTTTCAGATCTGCCATTTACAACTCCTCTTTTCTTGCTGTTTTTGTGCCAGTCTTCAAATTGCCATTAGGGGTATATGCGATTGCCTGTCCAGATGTTGTACAGAAGTGCCTTGAGAGAGAAAGGGGAGTTCTTGTCACGTTGCTAGTGAGAATGACAGTTAGGAATTTGTTTCAGGGTTTGTTTGTTGGTTTTTTTTTTTTTTTTATAATCACTCTCTTCATTCACTAATGTCAGCACTTGTTTATTTGTGCAGGAGCTTTGTTCTCTACCAACACAGTGGCTTGAAACTGCCTCACTGTCTCTTTGAAGCATAGTAGTCAGCCCTTTCCAAACCTCAACTCCAGATTGCTGCTCCTTGGTCTGCTGCTTGTCATTTCCTTTCTCCCTGTTCATTTTTTTTTTGCTTTGATGAACGTCCTTCAAGCCAGCTGCAAGTTCACAGGTCTCATAGTGTGACTTAGTGCGGCTACTTTGCTTTCAGTCCTATGGCACGAGGTTTGTTCTTGCTGTGCAATCCACACTGGTCCTATGGAAAGCTCCAGACAGCTTCAGCTTCTTCAAGAAACCTTCATCCTCCCTACCGGAGAGCGCAGTCGACAGAGGCAGCCAGCAGGCACTGCGGTTTGGGCAGCCAATTGTGCAGAAGGGCGTGGGAAATGGGGTCCAAAATGTTGCTCTGCAGTAGTGGTCCCCCAGGACATGGTTCCCAGAACCTGCTGGAGGAGCTACCCTGGCACATCAGAGGCCTCAGCATGAACTGAGCTCCTGAAGGAGGATGCAGCTGTCTGGGTCTGGGGCTGCTGGGGTGCCCGGGACCCCTTGCTGAGGCTGGGGCAGTGGGAGCTGGACTCCCTCCCTGCCCCTGGGGAGGTGGGCACTGGTGGAGGGTCTGTG
Source organism: Pandion haliaetus (assembly GCA_013401275.1). Classification (NCBI taxonomy): domain Eukaryota; kingdom Metazoa; phylum Chordata; class Aves; order Accipitriformes; family Pandionidae; genus Pandion; species Pandion haliaetus. The sequence continues at coordinate 49,354 of VYZV01011989.1, read as the reverse complement.
TCACCACAGGAGCTGCAGGAGATCAGCAGCCTGGGCAGCATCAGAGATGAGGAAAGCGAGAAGCTCTCATGCTCTTTCCAGGAAACCAGTGTGACAGGGTGCCTCTCTCAACTGCTTGTGCAGCATGGGGAACAAACAGGAGGAATTAGAGGTCTGTGTGCAGTTGCAGAGCTATGGCCTCATTGGGGTCACAGAGAGACATGGTGGGATAGCTGACTCGACTGGAGCGCTGCAGTGAACAGATAATGGGCTCTTTGGGAACGACAGGCCAAGAAGGCAAGGAGAGGGAGTTGCCCATTATTTGAGAGCAGCAGGAGTGCACAGAGCTTTGCCTAGGGATGGATGGTGAGAGAGCTGAGAGATTATCAGTCAGGGTTAGATGGCAGACCAAGACGAGTTTCATTGTGGTGGGTGTCTCCTACAGACCACCTGAACAGGAAGAAGTAGATGAGGTGCCTTCTTCAGGCAACTGGAAGAAGACTCACATTTCACAGAATGACTAGATGGTTGAGGTTGGAAGGGATCTCTGGAGGTCATCTGGTCCAACCCCCTTGCTTAAGTAGGCCACCTAGAGCTGGTTGCCTTTGTAGGGCCTTGTCCTTGAATCACCTCAGTATCTGCCATTCAGAGGGACCTTCACAAGGCTGGAGAAATGGGCTGACAGGAACATCATGAAGTTGAAGAAGGGGTGCTGCAAGGTCCTGTACCTGGGAAGGAACAGCCCCATGCACCAGGGAGAAGCTGGAAGGTTGACCAACTGGAAAGCAGCTTTGCAGAAAAGGACCTCACAGTCCTGGTGGACACTAAGTGGATCATCAACCAGCAACGTGCCCTTGCAGCAAAGAAGGCCACCAGTATCTTCCACAGCATCCTAGCAGCAAAACATCACCATCAGGTTGAGGGAAATGATCCTTCCTCTACTCAGTACTGGTAAGACACGTCTGGAGTCCTGTGTCCAGTTCTGGGCTCCCCAGTACAACAGAAACATGGACATACTGGAGAGAGTCCAGCAAAGGGCCACAAGGATGATGAAGGGACTGGAGCATCCCTCCTATGAGGAAAACCTGAGAGAGATCAGTCTGTTTAGCTTGGAGAAGAGAAGACTCAGGAAGATCACATGAATGTACATAAATACCTGAAGGGAGGGTGCAAACAGGATGGAGTCAGGCTCTTCTCAGTAGTGCCCAGTTGTCGTGGTTTAACCCCAGCCAGCAACCAAGCACCATGCAGTGCTCACTCACTCCCCACCCCCCCCCAGCGGGATGGGGAAGAGAATTGGAAGGAAAAAGATAAAACTCTAAGTGGAGATGAGAACAGTTCAATAGAACAGAAAAGAAGAAACAAATAATTATAATAACAACAATAATAAAATGACAATAATAATAATAAAAGAATTGGAATATATAAAACAAGTGATGCACAATGCAATTGCTCACCACTCGCCGACCAAAGCCCAGTTAGTTCTGAAGCAGCGATGCCCCCAGGCCAAGTCTTCCCAGTTTATATGTCACATGGTATGGAATATTCCTTTGGCCAGTTTGGGTCAGCTGTCCTGGCTGTGTCCCCTCCCAACTTCTTGTGCCCCTCTAGCTTTCTTGCTGGCTGGGCATCAGAAGCTGAAAAAGCCTTGACTTTAGACTAAACATTACTTAGCAACAACTGAAAACCTCAGTGTGTTATCAACATTCTTCTCATACTGAATCCAAAACATAACACTATACCAGCTACTAGAAAGAAAATTAACTCTATCCCAGCTGAAACCAGGACACCAGTGAGAGGACAAGAGGCAATGGGCACAAACTGAAACACAGGAAATGCCATGTAAACATAAGAAAAAACTTTTGCACTGTGAGGGTGGTTTGCACTGTGGAACAGGTTTCTCAGAGAGGTTTAATCTCCAACTTTGGAGATATTAAAACCCTGACTGAATAGGGTCCTGAGCAACCTGCTGTAAGTGACCCTGCTTAACCAGGGGAGTTGGACTAGACAGTCTCCAAAGGTGCCTTCCTACCTCAGCCATGCTGTGATTCTCTCATATATCTTCTGGCACTTCTTAGTCCTTAGCATTGGAAGAAAGGCTGACCAGATAGAAAGGTAGAAAGACAAAACAGTGCTTTGATCAAGTTTATGCCCTTGCAGAAAGGGAGTGTATAGATAGATAGATAGTGTAGATTTTATGCACATTACCTGGAGGAATCAACAGGAAATTTGAAATAAATAGAGGAGATACCCTGGGGAAGCAATCTGTCTCATATGTCTCAAGCAAGGGATGCCAGTAGCTTCGACTGAGTAGTTAAATATCCAGACAACATAGACTGCGCCAGCAAATCAATAGCAGTTCTCCATTCGTTAAATAGTTTCCTTTTTTTTTTTAAAGGCAGTATTTTATGACTAGATCATCATTACATGTAGGGTCAATGGTCCCATTTCCCAGAACTCTGATCACAGGTAGCTGGGATTCCCCGACTGGGGAGGTGAAGGCTTCCAGACTAAATCTGCAAGCTTTGGGAAGGAAAGGACTAGGGACACGGCAGGCTGGAGTCCAGCTGCCAACCACTGCTGGGATCTGATGTCTTGCAGATCTACAGGCAGCACCATAAGGACTAGATCAGCTTGAGGAACAGCTCGAGGATTAGGGAGGAACAGGGAGTTTGTGTGTGTGTGAATCTTGATGCAAGAGACAGGCTGACCATATATATTTAAAATAATCATACTAAAGAGTAAAACATAAAGACTATTGGAGGCTTTCTCATAATGTGTTATCTCAGATCAAATTTATAAGAGGATTGTTTTATTCTGAAGCTACAACATATACAATAATTTACAACAGTAAAGTATTGAATAAACACTACACTGTCACATTTTTAACTATTTAACTGTCTTGAACAGTACCAAAATCAGTTATAATTCCTGAGAATGAATTTCTGCTATTAGTTATCTGACCTGGATATGAATCAGTAACCTAGAGCTGCAAAGCCATGCATGTAATTATACCACTTTCGCCACTTTATCTTGCTTTATTATGATCACTGTAACCAGCTGTGGTATGAAAAACTGCTTCTATACTGCATCTGTTGTCTGTTCTAAAATCAGATCTAAAAAATAATGACCTGTGCCATCTCCAGAAAAGAATTACTAATTAAATATATTCTTTTTAATATTTCATCTATTGCCCTCAAAAAGAAGTAATTTCAACTCTTACATATATTTTTTCCACATTATTTGAAGTTCATTGTCTATTCCTTAAGAATAAAAGTACAGTAGTATCTTGCAGAACTAAGTTGTCATGACAAAAATTTATATCAGTCTAAATTATCTATGCAACAAAATTATAGAAACCAACACCTTTACAAGATATGAAATAGGATACAGTAAGAAAGCAGTTCCACTTCCATTAAAAACAAAAGCTCTGTTAATAAGCTGCTGGCATCATGATGTCATTTGATATAACCATTTTAGGGTTAATGGTGGTTTGCTATCATGAAGGATTTTGCAAATCTTAAAGTTATCAGTGTCCCCACATACGCCTTAGCTCAGCAAAGCAGTTAAGCATGTGCTTAAGTCTCATTCTGTAATCTCTTTCTCTAACCATAAATCCTGCTTCATTGACTTCTGCACTTTTTACAGCTTGCTGAGGGAAATTCATGCTACCTGTTTGGCAACATAACAGTAGCATGACAGACTAGTGCATGCCTGCACCTTGTTTAGGATTTTATTAGAGAATACATCTGGAAATGGAAGGAAAATGTAGTAACAGAGATAATAATTTCATTCTTCTCATTTCACTTAATGTAAAAACTTTTAACTCACAAATGGTGGGTTGCTAATTACAGTGTCTATTGAGATATTGATACTAATTCTTCAGTTATATTAATTACTATTATTTTTCTTATTTATCAACCCTGCAGAATGCAGAAAGCTACATATGAGCCATGACCTAAAATCCTTGTGGTCTGAAAGGCAGGTGCAGGAAAAGGTGGATGTCCTAAGGAATTCAAAGTTAGGGGATAAATAGAGTGAACAAAAAAAACCCAAGCTGGTTTGGTGAGGACAGTCATTTTGTGTTTCTTCCCTCTTTTTGTGTGTATTAACCAGCCCAGTGGCTGTACATTTTTATGTGTTTTTACCTTTTGTACATTGATGTCACCCATTTTTCTACGTCAACCCTGTGCAAGTAGATAAAGTAAGCACTTTTTTCTTACAGAAAGGCTACTCATTCTAGTGTACTTTACACATGAAAATGTTTTACGACACTATGGATGGACTCATGCTGTAAATAGGAGATGCAGGTCCTGACTCCAAGCCCCTTACAAGTTTTCACATCATACAGGCCTAGGTGATTTAGAGATGTTCAAAACACTGCTGGGCAATGCCCTGAGCAACTCGATTGAGCTTTGAAGTTAGCCATACTTTGAGCAGGACAAGATGGACTAGATGACTTTGTAACTTTTTAATGATGGTTTAGTATAAAAGAAAAGGAATAGAGGGTGAATCAGATTCTCCAATAAGACACCATTGGTTATTTCATTGTATGCAACACTATAATGCTAATTAAGCCAATAGGTATACACCAACATGTTAAAAGAAATGTAATGAAGAGAGAAAAATAAAAGTCTTCATGAAGGTATTAATGCTATCTTTTAAGGAGGAAAAGCCTTGGGAACACTGCTGAGAAAACCCTGTTAGACAAGATCAGCTGAGATACGCAGTATCATTTTTCCTAAGAAATGCTGATGTTTAAGAATTTGTTATTGTTTCAATTCAGGGTGAAATCAAATGTTTCTGATATGCCGCACAAACACCAGTTTTGAAAAAGACTGAATTTCAGCAATATTTAATTTCATAATTCTATCACTGTGTTTCAGATTTCATTTTCTATTTTCAACCAGAGAATACATGGATAGCATATATCATTATTAGATTATTTGTGAAAGCAGTAACAGAGTACAGTATACCAGATTTGTACCCAGTACAAATTTCTGAAATTGAGGGTCGAGAAGTCTTCAGGGGCATGAATCTTCCCATAGCAATATTAATCAGAACTGACATGATGAAAAATATTTAGATGCTAGCTAAAACTGTATTTTCTATTGTTTTTCCTGAAGAACATTTTCTAACTATAGAATAGCTTTATCCCAGGGAGCTGGTAAAAAAAAAAAAAAAAAAAAAAAAAGAAGAGTCTTCTTTTAGGGGGGAAAAAAGCTGTGGTCAAAGGGAGGCTCCAGACTATAACCAGCCATGGGTTCCTCCTGGAGCTGGTGGAGGCAGAGGGGAGAGCTGCTGGGACTCATGCCACCAAAGCATGCTCCTGAAAGCAGGTGCCCAACAGGGCAGGGCTTGTTCTTGTGAGAAGACGTGCAGTGCCCCTTCTCCCTTGCCTCACAGCCCAGGGCTTGGAGCGCTTGCCCATAACATGGGAGAGCTTGGCTGCACATCGCCTCTAGCCGGACTGGCTTTGGAGCAAGCGCTTTCGATATCAGAACATAATGTCCAGGGCAGCAGCTGGCAGCAACACTGTTATTACCATCAAAGACATTGTGTGCAGACTAGGTTGGGACTAACTTTTGGGGCTTCGCTTAGGTTGCAGGTTGACGGTCACTGAATGAGAGATTGTGAAGAAAGTAACTTCAGCTAAGATGCAAAAGGAGAAGGAAGTCAACGGTAAAGCCCAAACTGGTATTATTCAAGAGACAAAAAGGGCTATTAAAAATTTTGAAGAATGGTTTAAAAAAAATAATGAAATACTACAGTGAAGCAGCCAGAGATGCAACTGTGGCAAAGCTCTAGCTTGTGATAATTAACAACCTCTGAGCATTCAAAACTAATCTAGAAGTAGAATGAGAGAAGGAAGAATACAACCAGAATTAATTCCATCTAAATGGATATAAGTGTTAAAGAAAATGAAAGGAAGATCCCAAAGGAGTCCATGAGAAGTATTCTGTTGAGAGAGCTGCAACAGGAGGATTTGGAATTGCTGAATCTCTCCATAAAAGAAATGTAACAGAGAGAAGGTACTGTCTCTGCTGGAAAACCATTTGTGGGCAAAGATTCTAAGCTCAGTCAGCTGATCCAGGCAATGTTAAAGAGAGAGAAAACAATAATCTTGCTTAGGTTTGCTGTAGGAGAAGCATGCACTACTTCTGAGCAATGGCTGAGCCAAAGAATCTGACAGAGATCTGCTCCTCTTAACATGGGAGTTTTAGTTTGGTCAGCATCACACAGTGTGAATTGCTGAAAAACATAACAACCAGCTTCAACTAGCTCCTACTGTACCTTCTTGGAGATATAATCCCCTGATCTTCCTTTCCCAATTAAGCATAAGGCCATCAGAAATTAGCAATCAACAATCAGAATCCAAAATACTTATAACTCTATTAACTAGCTCAGAATGTGAGTCTCTGTGACAATCTTGCAAGCAGTCTTCCTTGTATTACTGGACAGTGGAAAGTTCATTTGTCCCTAACTTTTTATGTTTAGGAATCAGAAATCTCAAGATGATGCAGCTGTTTCTAGTTTTGGACTTCTCTGGGCAAAATGGGCAATTCGACACCCCACAACATCAACACTGACATACCTGTTTTGACCTCAGGGCTCAACATAACGTGTTTGGGCATAAATAATTGCACTGTCATCCTCATGAAGAGTGCTAAGAGCTCTCAGGACCATGAACTTGACTGACTTTGTTTTGCTTCATTTTTCTCCTATATCCACAGTCAAATGTGTACCCTGCTGTTGCTTTCTAACCATGCCCACACTTTTAAGTTTTCTACTGACTTCAGGTGTTCCCAGAAGTGTCCCGATCCAATGTTGGGGAAGGTTTCGATATGATCCCAAGAGAGAGATTAAGACACAAACGAGGTCAAATGCCGTATACCTAAAAGAGTGTTTATTATCAAAAGTGTCAAAAGTAGAAAATAGTAGCGATAGGATAGAATGGAAGAAAAAGGCAGAAATCAAGCAAGCAGTCGGGAAAGAGTTGCAAGGATAGTCACCACCATGGATCCAGCAGCGTTGACAGTTCAGATTTCCTCTCCTGGATGGTCAGTGGCCTTATCAGCCAGAGGCGTATCTTGCTTAACAAACTTTGAGACAAATGGCTCCAGGGGCCAATTCAGTCTCTCACAAGAAGACAGCCTTGGCTTTTTGTGGTGCTATCCTGGTACCTAACAGTGCAAAATGCAGATCAGAGTATGATTCCATGAATTTATTTCTTTAACAAGATGTGCTATTTTTAGATGTTTGTTAGGTTTGGGACAGGTGGGACTGGCAGTTGCATGTCTAAACCTGAACTTCCCTGCAAACTTCTGGTACTCATGACCACCATGTTTTGGCAGTTCTTAGAGATCTTTCTTAAATTGATAATAAGGGCTGTGTCTGTGTTGCTGGTCTTAATTAATTCATGTAATTAATTAAGATTAATTAATTAGCTTTCAACTAAACAAAAACATTCAGGGGTTTTCTGTGTAAAAATTCAAGTTGTGAAGCATGTAATCTAACATGGACTTTCCTCTCCTGCCTTTTTGTCAGATGTCATCAAAACTGTGGCTGAACAATCAAATATCTCCTCATTTATATTTAATTTGCAAATGATACACTTGTAGCTGGAAAAATAATCTCTGTTCTTACAGGCGGAGGTGGGAAAGTTGACAGGTCCGCTTTGGCAGGGGCAAAAAGTGGTTTATGGTAATTTAAGCTAACCTTGGCCTCCCATAAATAAAAACATGAAACTTTTTAACACCCACACTCTAAGTGTGATGCTCTTCTTGAGTATATTAACACTCCACTTGTCAGCAAGTGGGATGCGTAAACCCCAGCCTTGGCTATGATGGTGAGGGAGATCTGTGCCCAGACCTTCCTGAAAGCATCTGGACACCACTTAGTTTGAGCTCACCTTCAAAAGTCTTTACCCCAGAACATGGATTCATTTAACAATTTCAGTTTCTCTTTACTACGATTTGTATCTTACATCCCTTGCCTGCCTTTGCATGCTATTGCTCCTAGGGTGCTGGTCATGCATCCACACCACATAGGTGTTCCTTTCACAGTCCAGTCCTTGTGTCCCTCTCCTGTCAGAGGAGGTGTGACAGCCTGTGCCGTACTCTGCAGTACACTGTGCTGTACCCTGACCCGCTGCAGTAGGCAATTTCCCTTCCACAGAGCCTACATTTTGCTTAAGTTTAGCACAGAAGTGCTGATTTTCCCCAAAGCTTCTCAGAGCATCAAAGCTGTGTTCTTTCATGTTGGTTTGTTTTTTTTTTTACATCAGGACCTCCAGTGGATAAATCTCAGGGGTTTATCTGCTATGAAAACCAGTTGTATTTTCTAGTGAAAATGCACCGGGTGCTTCACACAGTCTGAGAAAACAGTGTTTCCCAAGGGGTATTGAACATGCTCAGACAAGTGCTCTGTTTTCCTAAGGACACCTGCCAGAACCTTGCTGACATATCAAGCGTTGAAAAATGTTTGGCATCAGCTGTCTCTCACAGAACTTCTCCCCTTGTTGACAGTAGGAAACAGCCATGTTATGCATATTTCTTTAATTCTCTTGGCTTCCTACCTAGCAAAGTGTCTCGTGTGTTTTCTTCTGTAACCACTGATTCCCAAAAAGAATGGGATATTCAGCTCTTCTTTTGGTCTGTGTTTTAAGGGAAAGGGACCTGAATGAAGATAGGAGAAGGGCCTTTTTCACCTTGTCCTTTGATGGGAACTTCCTTGTCTGCTGGAAAATACTTTCCATGAAGTGTTGTCTTGGTCCCTTATCCCACTAATCATGTCATGTCAGTGCCCTTATAATCAGACTAAGGACATAATGTTTTTTTTCAGTTAAGGATTGGGTACTATTCCTTGAGTGTTATTACATTTTTTATCTCTTCCACTTGGTCCTGTATTCACAGTTTATTTCACCTTTTACCTTAATGAGAAGTTGTTCACCAGCATAAATTCCCATTTACCTTCTGATGACCATAGGGCAAAAACTTCTTAAAGCACCACTGGTTTGCATGCAAATATCCATCTCTGCCTTCAGAGTCTCATATTCCTCTTTACATTGCATAGGAGGCAAATCCACTGGTAAGGGAAAAGCTCTTTTTTATTTGGTAGGGAATTAGTAGACAGAGCTCCACATTTCTCTGTGCAAATTTTTCTCTCATGTACAGTTTTTGCTTTTTGACTATTTATGCCTCAACAAGATCCGTTGGCCAATTGCTTCCTGTAGTAGTCAGACTACCTTCTGCCAATCAAAACATTATGCACAGCTATCAGGCATTATTATCAACGCCTATCCTGAAGTAGTCCTTTTGTTTGTGATGAGTAATTTAAAACTCAACACTCTGAAACCTAAAGCTAATATTGTGAAGTACTCCAAGGAGACAAATTGCATATATCTTAAACTTTTGATAATCATCTGGTAGTTTGAGGATACTATTACACTGTGGGTTTTAAGAAAACAAAACAAAACAAAACAAACAACAAAAAGTTCTGTTCCTGATGCAGCCAAGGATCCCTCGCTTTCCCTCTGCTGGAGCTGAGCATCAGTGGCTGGTGGTACCCTCCTGGCACTAGGAACACAAGCTGGTATATTGGTGTTCCCTCATCAGCAGGCTTTAGCCTGCTTTGGAGCTCATAGATCCAAAATGAAACCTTCTGCATTCATTCAACTTGCAGCTCATGAGCCAGTCCATTCTTTAATCTGCTTAACATCTGATTCCTGGCATTTGACCAGTATTGCAAGATTTTGTGAGCTTATAAAATGTTACCAGTTTGCTGAACAAGATTCTCTCTTATCACGGGGACCTACTGTCTCTGACAGTGATTTTTGGCTTTCACCATCTTTCTCTCTCAGTAGTGTAACTAAATTGCTTGCCTACACTGAGCACTGAGCAGTGCGAGAGTCAAATATTGACCTGCTTCACTGGCTAAAGGCTACATAAGCAATACAATATCCATTCTTCTAAGTAACCCCAGTGATCAATTGAGAAAAAGAAATTTAGTTGTCAAATATGATATTTCCTCGGTGAATCCCTCCTAGTCACCTTAAATTCTCCTTAACACTGAGTTTAGAAATGTATGAGGGGCCACTACAGCTCTGACTGCCATCTGCTACTAATTCAAATAACTTCTCAATGAAAAATGCCTTGAGATGGCTGCTACTTTTGTGTTGTGGATCTTAGGCCTGATATTAGAGCAAAGTTACTACCTGAGCCATAGGGCTCAGAGGTGGATGTAGAATTTTCTGAACTGTGGGAGGTATAAATGCTGTCTCTCTATGGGTTCACTGGTGTAAGCTGAGAACAGTGGGAACAGTCCATATGGCCAGACTGTCATCTTCATTCCCAGCTTCTACTGTTGGCAGTCTTGGTGTGTTCGAGTGTCTGTGTTCCCTCTCCTCAGAACAAACACAGTTCTTCCCTTTAGCATTGCTCATGTCTCCCCTTGGCTCATAGCAATCTCCGTTCCTCATATAATTCCTCTCTCTGGCTTATCAATAGTTTGTTATTCCTAGTACAGATTTCAGCTGCCACCACCTACTTCAGGCATTTTCTCTTTGCCAACTTGCAAGCGTCAGATAATTCAATGCCATAGTCACTTCTCCGTTTTACTTTTGCCTCCTGACTGGATATTGGTTTTATTTCTTTTTAGAAAAGGATTTATTATGTAGTGGACATCTTTTGAAACTTACTGCTTTCTAACTTACACATGTTGGGGCAACCTAGACAGACGACAGCTATCCTTGCCTTCTGATGTGCGCAGCATGCTCTTTGGGATCATGGTCTTGCACAGACTCAGCCTAGGTGCGTGCAGGACTGTAGGGTGGCTCCAGCCAGGCAGGACAGCCCAGCTCTTGGGTCAGAAACCAGAGGGATGGCAGTAGGAGGGTATTGGTCTGTGTGTAGGCTCATGTGATGTAGGGTCATGGTGCGTGCAGGAGAAACTCCCAAGCCTGGGAAGCAAGAAATCCTTCTAGGTAAAATAGAAAACTTTAGCTATGGAGAGCTCTGTGGTACCTAGAAATGGCATAATGAGGGCAAGCCAAACTGCTGTGTTGAGTGACAATGCAGGATAGAGCATGTCTAGGAAGTCCCATGGCACGCTGCAGGCTGTTGGAAGACTGAGGAAGCAGAATGGTCAGGCACAGAACAAGAAATCAAACACATCAGGAAAAGGAGTTGCTTCTTTTGGTTTGCCAAATATAAGCCAAGCAAAACAATTTACAGTTGATAGTATCCTACAAAGCGTGGTCTTAGCTGACTAGGAATTAATTCAACAACCACTCCCAATGCAATGCTGTGCCATGAGGTACACATCCTGGCTGTACAAACATGGAAGTAATGAATAGGAGTAGAGGGGTGATAGCACTTGCATACGTTGTTCTGCCAAGACAACAGCTAGGATATGGGGTTCAGTTTTGGTATTTTTTCAAAAAACATTGAAAAGATGGAGAAAGTGCTGAAAAAAATGCAGTAAGTGATTTAAGAACTGGATTTTTTTTTTTTTAAATCTTATCAGAAAAAAAATTGAGAAGGGATTTCAGTAGAGTATATAAATCCCTTTCCTAGGAGGAAACACTGAGCACTGAAGAGATCTTGAATTTAGTAGAGAACAGAACTGGTTGGAATCTGAAGCTAAGTCAATCCAGGAGAGAAGTCAGATACCTTTTTTTAACAGTGAGTGGGATTAACAATTCAAACTAACTACCATGCAATAGATTTTCTGTCTCCAGCTATTGTCAGATCAAGACCAGATATTCCGCTAGAAGTTATATGTTAGCCAAACACAAATTATCCTTTCATCAAACAGAAATTATTGGGCTCCAAACAGAATTAATTGGGTGATGAAGTAATAGCTCTAATATACTGCAGATCGAATTTTATGCTCTAATAGTCTGTTTTGGCAGTGGAGCCTAAATACATACGTGTGGATTTAAATGTCTACATCTAGGGACCCAGGTTTGTCATTTTCAGAGAGTTCCTGTGAGACTATATTTCTTAGGATTACAGAGTTTGCTGTACTGGATTATAGGGTTCTCCATCATCTCTAAATTCCTATGTCCTACATTGGGTCACGTCTGTGTGGGTTCTTCCCTTGCTATCTTCCTAATTAGCTGCACAAGCACACTTCAAATTCCATAAAGACTCTATGCTGTAAATGTAATCAGTTCTGTAAACACTGTATGTGTTGTAGCAGCCTGTAAACTTTGACCAATCACCCCTCAGAATATCCCTGGTCCCCTTAAGGAAGTTCTTATTCCCATTGAATAACATGGGAAGGACACCGAGGCACTCAGAGGTTCTGATTTTGTACAAACTCCGCATTCAGGACAGTTTGTTCACAAGAGTTGGTGCTGAAGCTGAATGAGAAATTTTGTTTTTGTTTGTCAATGCAAATTCATCTGTATGTATTAATTTCATATTTCACCTGCTTATCTAGCCTGCCCCATCATGCACTCAGCACATCTCAGCTGAAAGCAGTGGTGACACTAATGATCTTTTAAAAGTTCTTAGCAGTTAGCTAAATAAATACATTTAGACGTCCAGCATCTGGAGACCTCTCATATAGTAATTCCTAGTTATGTTTTGATGGTTTAAGATTTATGAATAAGGAGATTTTGCTTGAGAACATCTACATATATATTTACAAGATCAAGTAATGTATTGCAGAACTGCAGAGGTCTCTGTCTTCAGTAAAAAGCAGGATGGATACTCAAGCCGTGTCCAAGCTGACCAGACATAACCCATGGTTCAAGACTTCTTTCTCCATACAGGCCTGCATGTGAGAAAGTCTTGGAGATTATCTCACCCCTAATGACCTCAGCTGGATCCTATTCACAGCTCCATTTTTATGACTATGCCTGCAGGAGGAAAAGATATAACCTGGGCTACTCTGTACATACAGTACGTGTACCAGCACTATGGGGATGGGAACCGGAGAACATGTATATGCAGTATATTATTAAAACTACCGTATGAGCCTAATGCAATACATTCACTGCAGAGTGGAGAGGTTCACTTGACAATGATGTTGTGAACATTAAACATTTTTAGGTCATGGAGTAGTAGAGGTATTCCTCAGGATAAGCTCATGACAAAGCTGGAAGGTTAATCTACAAAGTGATTGGCAGGTACATTATCTTTTCCCCTGAGAATACTAACAGTTAGAGATTATCTACTTTGTAATTAGAGAGTGATTGAAACACATGTAGGTATATCTGAGTCATATTCTTGACTTCAGTAACTTCAGATGAGGCCCAAATTACCCAGTGCCTACTTTCAGGAGATGAGTGGCTAATTTCTCATACTTTGAGCTTGGGGATCTCCCAAAGTATTAAAAGAAACAAAACCATTTAGAAATTCCTTGGTATTTCAGTGCTTGACATCTCAATTTCAGGAGGAAAATGGCTGTGGCACTGTGACAAAGCAGTAACTTTGTACAATATGGATCTTTCCATTGGTACGGCTAATCTGTCTTACTTTTTTCACAGTTATTCATAGCTTTTTTGCTTCTTAGCTCAGAGTCATCCAGAAGCCTGTGATTTTTAGGTTTGTTCCCAAGATTCCGGCAGCACTGGCTAGTACTGGGACTCGTCTCAGCAGCCTCCACTGCTACCAACCATGTGCCAGGGTTGGCTGTTTTGTTGGCTGTATTTTACTCATTTTACTAGGAAGTGTGAGGCAGAAGGTTTGAAACTCTTTCTGAGCTCCTGTTGACAGGAGGCCACTAATCTGAGATCACTGAATAAGCCAATATGGGGCTTGGGAGCAGCTCCTGTGTTTCATGATAGTTAGGTTTGCTTTTGGGTCCCTCCACCCCAGCTAGTCCAAGAAAAGTTAAATACCCATAATGGTGAGAAATCAGGTCTGGAAGCATATGAACTTTCTTGCTGGGGTCCTACAATGATTGAACTAATTTCTCAGGGGAAAGGTTTAGAAATGGATGGAGTGGCAGGTATTCTGATGCTATAGCCCTTTCTAGTGGTCAATTCCTACACAGGGTAATACTTAAATCAAAAGGATAGATATATTAAATGGGAGTCAGCTGGAGGGAAAAACACAATCAGAAATTCAATAAAGCCATTTCAAATTGAGTACCTAATACATTTGTTTTGAGCACAAGTTCCCTGTGCAAGAAAAAGTAAAATTCAATAGGAAGCTAACATGATAAAATAATACAACCAGAAAATGAATACTTTCTCTTTATATCAAATCAATAAGTGTATCACTGAAGTGCAGAGTCCTCTTAAATAAACACTTTCCAAAATAATTTGGTGCAGTTAAATTATCTGTGGAATATTTTACGGTTCCAGGGCATTTTCTAGTTCCAAAGAAGGACAGTGTGTAATATTCTTGATCTCTGATGATCAGAGAGCCTGAAGCATCTGAAAAGCAGCCACCCGAATGAAGGACTGCTTAATACCTTTAAATAAGGAGAAGATTGACTTTTAAAAATGAAAGATACCTTATTGAAATTCTTTACAGAACAAGAAAATAGACTCTTAGCAGAATTTTCTATTTGTTTGGATGTCAAGCAGAGAGTAGCTTTATATTATTGGCAAATAGTGCTATTCTACACAAATATCTTCAATGTGTAATTAATGACTGGAAGCTGGTACAATTTAGTCCTGTTACAGAGTGATGAGAGGCTCTAGCCGAGGCCATGGCCTGCTGCAGGCACCCCTGTGCATACATGTAATAGGGAAAACTCCTCCTTCTGGAGGGTTTGCAAGTTCTCTAGATGAGGTGTCAGCACAGATTGTCCGGGTGCAGGGCTGGACCATTGTCGTGGTTTTGGTTTCAGCTCAGCCGGTAACAAAGCACCACGAAGCTGCTCACTCACCCCCCACCCCACCCCTGGCCACATTGGGATGAGGAGAAAATCCAAAGGCAGGCTTGTGGGTCGAGACAAGGACTGGAAGGGATCACTCCCCACTTATGGTCACGGGAAAAAGACAGGCTCAACTTGGGGAAGAAACAAAATCAATTTAATTTACTACAAATCAAATAAAAAACAAAACACAAGGGTATTAGGAAGGGAAACCAAACATTAGAACACCTCCACCCCACCCCTCCCACCTTCCCGGCTCAGCTCCATTCCCGGTGCTTTCTACCTCCTCCCCCCGGCGGTGCAGGGGAACAGTGGATGGGGGTTTTTGGGTCATCTGGCCACACCTT
>VYZV01011989.1:0-27326 GCA_013401275.1 Pandion haliaetus | reverse complement strand
TCACCAGGAGCTATAGTAGGTATTACTACCGGTCGAGAAAAAACAAAAAGGAACAAACTGGGGTTAAAGTTTCAGTGACCAGCTCCAGGGTATTTCCCCCTCCTGTGCTTTTTTGAAAAGCTACAAAAGCCAATCTTCACTCAGGAAATAGTATTTTTGTTTACGTGTGATGAGTTTGTCTTTTGACAGTCTTTAGCTTTAAACAGTTTGACTTTATCATAATAAATGGCATTTGTGTTCTTCTGAGCAAAGAGCTAGACAAGATATAATTAGAAATACTTTAGCTGACCTTTCATAAACCATGATCCCCAACAAAATTGTTCAGAATCACATTAAAAAATGGTCTTACATCTTTTGTGGGTACAGACAAGATTACAGGATACTTTTATTTTAGAATAATTACACAGTGACCTTCAGCGTTATTTGCAAAGGTCATATTCTCTTCACATACCCTTGATTTCCTTTCAGTTTTCCCTTTTGTTCCACCAGACATAAATTTAGCAAAGGAAGAAGAAAGAGAGAGTATTTTTTCTGTGGTTGAAAACTGAAGAAGATAGTTCAAAGTCCCCATAGGCACTCAGAGGGCTGTGGGCTATGATAGGCTATTTTCTACCATTTAGCTCCTGTATTATCACTACTCCTTTTTCTTCATTATTCTCCACTTATCACATGCAGCATCACTACAGAGCCCAAATAGAGAGTTGTAATTACCCAGCTGCCACCTGATAGTACCCCTTCTATCATCTTTATCTCACAAGGCCTTGCTGTTTCATCATTGGATAAAACTTGCCCATGGCAATGCCTGTGATAGTACATCTCAGAGATACATTTAAAGTTTACTCATTTATCGCAGAAAAATGCTGAACCCATGCAATTATTAGATACACTTGCCAATTTATTTGTTCAGTAAGGCTACTTTAACTCCATTTTCTATCAGCTATTTGTTCTGTTCTTCTTGAAAACACTGAGGTCACTGTTGGGCACCAAGATGAAATAGAAAATTTCTAAGCCATCCAAGCAGAAGGCAGCCCAGAGACTCATTGATAAAAACAGATCTATGCTTTCCCCAGCTATGTAATGTGAAAGAAAGACCTGCCCTGCATTTTGTGCTTATTTTTTTCTTATATCACCCCATAAGCCTAACTTGTGGGTCACATGGCTTGAGCATCCCATGCTCCCAAAGTAGATTTCATGCACTGTGCCACAACTGTCAGGTCCAATCCAGAAATACCACATTTGGGAAATAAGTAATCTGCTGACAAGCATGAAAACTGAGTGTAAAAATGTGAGGACATAATACTAAATGTATCCAGATGCAATTGCTCTATGAGTAGTCAGCATCTGCTCTGGCCTGCATGTCCGAGTCCGATATTTTAAATTGGTACTTTGCTTTAGGATCGATGCAACTTTCCTGTCCTTCAAAGAGAAATAAAATACAGGAAATGGGAAAACAAAGAGTAAATGAGAGTTAAAAATAAGGGTTTTTTTCCTAAAATTTTCAAATCATATTTACAGTATAGTAACAGTAACAGCAATGCTTCGAGCTGAATCCCATGCCAGTGCACGCTATGGGGAGCCCCACGGAGCTCCCAGTTAGTGTGGAAGATTCTCATCCATTTTACCTGGGCCATGGGGCAGGAAGTCCGAATTCAGGCTGTGCCACTGATTTGCTCTGCAACCTTTGGCAAGTCATGCAGGATTTGAAAATGTAGGTGCCTAAAGGGAGGCATGGTGAACAAAATCGGCACAGGCATAGCAAAAAGCACTGGGGTCCCAGTGCCGACATGTCTCAGTAATTCCTCAGGAATTCTCTTGGACCAGCCAGCCTCAGCATCTCGGCTCAGGTGTGATCCTGTCTCCATGCAGGAGGGTTTCTGTATCGATCTGCTTGCATCCCCGCTGCCCCCAAGGCAGGAAAGACAAGGCAGGGTGAGCCCAGCTGGCTCCATGCATACCTAGGTACCTCAGGTTGGTCTCTTCCTGGTACAGAGGTGACTGCTCCTCTCCTAAATCCCAGCTGGCCTAAGCAGCAGCAGAGCAACACTACTACATAAGAGTTAATAAGCTTGGCTAGATCTGAGCTGGCTCTGCATCCCAACATCCATGGTTTATCAGCCACCTGGATAAACCACCCACGGATAATTGGGGGTTGACTGTGTAATACACAGGAGAACAAGCAGCCTACGAAGGGGAGTCAGAGAAGCCAGAAAATAGAGAATAGCGTTGCCAAAGCAAGTCAGTGGCAAATTTTGGGGAGGAAGGTACGGCAGAGCTGCTGCTCTGTGAGGGCACTTCTTCCCAAGCAGAGAGACATCTGCCTCCCCATGGGCTTCTGCCATGGGACCTTACTTCTGAAGCTGGGGGCAATCCAGGGCAATCTTCTCTGGAAGCAAACCTGGTAGAAACTTCCCTCCTCTGTCTCCTGTTGCTGCCATCAACGGCCCTGCACTTCGGATGATCTCTGGGGGGGGTGAAAGGCCTGCCATCAGACTGTCACTACAGGTGATTTGGAGAGGTCTGAAAGTAATCAACCTAATCATTGCATTTTTATTGAATAAATCTGTATTTAAACATCTATGCCCTGACCTGTGCGCATCTCAGTTTCTCATTTGTAAATGGCAAAATCACAAAACTTCCTTGTTCTGGGGTAAACTGCTTTGAGATCTGCTCTCATTACCAGGATCAGTTAGGCTAACCACATTGTACTGGCACAGCAGAGTGAAAGGGGATCTTGAAGACGTTCTGGAGATGATTGCCTGAGATGCCCTCTGTGAGATAAACACCAGGATCCCACTGGGTCTTCTATTCGCCTTCCAAACATTACACACATACCACACCCTTTGGAGAAATTCAGGTAGCTTGAAACTCAGGGTGTTCACCAACGCGAGAGAAGCCTGAAAAAGTTTCACAAAGCTCCCACCCACTTGAAAGAAGAGAATGCCAGATAATTAGTGGAAATTGGCATTGAGTATTGGCTCCACAAAGTATGTTAGGGTTTTTTCCTTCCCGCCCCCTAAATAGCTCTGAACAGTGTGTGCGCATCCTGACACAAAATGACATACCGTGTCATGAATTTGTAACTAATATTTTATTGAGTTTGTATGTGTTTCATAGATTTTTATTACTTCTTAGCACTCAGCATGTTAGATTACTATGGCAGTTACTAAAAAAAAACCCAAACCCAAACCTATTGCTCTTTTAAAAGCAGTACTTTTAATTAAGCAGTCAATGCATAGTTGAAATCATGTGCCACGCAGTGAATAGCTGGCTTGCATGACTGTGTAAACGCTGACAGAGAGACTGAGTGGCTCACAAGCCCTAAAAGCCCTTTATTGCAGGTACAGCAGTCATTTCACCATATACCACAGTTAATATTCAGGAAATAAAATTATTAATATTATTTAAATATTTGGCTCCATTTAAGAAATTCTAACTTTGAAACAGAGCCTAACCAGATGCTGGGTTTCTTCAGTGAGCCAAAACCAGCATATGGCCTTCCAGATCTGGCTGCTCCCCCAACTAGCATCACATGTTTTTCCTTTTGAGGAAGGCAAGCGCGGGAGGTAGCATGTTCACCCTCCTTCTCTCCCAAGGCAAAGCTCCTCAGGATCTCAGTGGCAGGACATTTGTCTTTTCCTGCTTGCTGACTACTACAAAAGACCCTGAGAAGTTTGTCAGTCAGGCCTCCATATTGCATGTTTATCAACGTGAGCTAATCGTGAGGAGCAGATTGATACTTCCCCTCACTTCCTCCCATGCACGGAGAGCAGGATGGTGCAGGATTTTCCACATGGAAAGAGGTCTGGCTCGTTCCCCCCCCTTGCCAAGCATGGTTTTGGCTATGTGGGATCGGAAAAGTGCTCTGTGGAAACAGAGGAGCTGGTTTACACTCCCTCTCCAGACCCACAGAGGAGCAGGGAAGGGAGCGTCACTTTCTGACTCCCCTAGACGTCCTCTGCAGCTGGGCTTGTATTTCTGTGGCCTAACCCTTGTGGAATTAACACCCAAAGGACTCTACTTCCAGCTGCACTCCTGGCTCCATCAGCTCCCCACAGACCCACCAAGGGCTCACGCGTCAGGCCTTGGAAGGCAGACCCTTTGTCGTTACTGACTGGGAGAGTCACTAACAGTAATGAGTGATTCATAGCACAGTGCTGGTACCTGCCGTTTGTGCTGCAGCAGCACCAGACCTCCCCGTTGAGGAACATAGCCCAGACTTGGGCTATGGTACACCAAATAGTTAAAAGGATAGTGTAGGTACATCCCGAAGAGCTAGAGCTGAGACATAAAACAAACAACAAATGCTAACATCCAGGAAAAAAACCCCAACCAAAAAACCCCCAAAGAAGGGTTTGGGAAAAAGACTGTAGAAACTGTGAGGATTCACAGCTCTACACCATGGATCATAGTAAATTGAGAACAAATCACAAATATGCTGGTTCCATATTTGGCCAGCTCCACATATGCGAGGTTTGATCTTATGAGGGTCTAAGACCAGGGTGCACCAACACTGCTGCATGCTTGGTGCCATGGGCATGCATTACACAGGCTCTTGCAAGCTTTGCTTTTGACTCTGGTGAAATAAATACTCTTCTTCTTACCTAGATAGCCAGGACTTTTTTGAGGTCTTTGGGGAAGGGGCAAGGCATGCCTCTGTTGTTTGTATTGCTTTTATCTAAAGGTCCAAAAAATAGATGGGATTGAGCCCCTGGTTCAGAAATGCACATGCCTGGGCAAAGCTTTATTCAGCAAAGCACTTACATACATGCTGGAAGTTAAGCATAAGCCTTGTATTCTTTTCACTTATATACACTTATATAGTGCCACTGATATAGTGGACATCTATTTGGATACACTGGCGTGTAAGGCCTTAAAATGATTGAATTATGTAAGATATGTTCAACCTGGGTCAAGTCCAGAGGGGAGACAGATCAATAGCTGAAGTTTATTATAGATCTTCTAGAACCTCTTGTTTGGCATTGTTTCTAAACAGGAGAGGAGAGGAAATCCAGACTACCTTAAAGTTGCTCCAGAAAGAATAAATCAGCCTCTCCATCTGTGTAATATTCCTTGCATTTCTGAACGCATCACAGAAAGTGCTTTTTATATCTTCACGCATGCATGTGTGCATGCACAGCTAATATATGTAAGTTCCCTGAAATACCTTTCCTTGTATTGTAGCCAAAGTCAAGTAGTTTTCAACCCAGTTATTTATAGCAGATTAATTTAATGATTTTTATTAGGAAGTTTTGGAATGAGAAACACAGGTTTAGCATCATGTACAGATCTAGGTCTTTGTAAATGTGTCTATACTATAAATCCTCAGTTTAATTTTGCCAAAGCACTGCATTTTCCAGGTGGAAACGTGGGCAACCAAGGCCAGGGTGAGAGGAGACTTCTATAGCATTAATTACCTGACACCACAGAGGCAGCTCAGCCCTGATGATGGGTAGTTAAAATTTTTGGTCCAAAATACATGAAAACGGGACAATAATTGCATCTTCTTTCATAGCAGTGAAAAGTTATTGTCATTATTACAAGAATGTCCTGAGAGTGCAGTACTGAGGAGAACTGAGGGTGTGCTCTGGAAGAAGAGAGTTGTTACCGGTGATATTGCAGATAAAGAAGGAGATGAGTTATTTTTAGAATATCTATTACATGTCTTTCTCCTCAAAATCACATGCCAAATAATCTACCACAGTTGTTTTTATTATTTGCTCTTACTGGGAGTATCCAGAGTGATCTACCAGCACACCAAGCCCTGTACAACCACAGAGACAGACATAATCAGTGCCCCATGGCACATATATCCTGAACAGAGAAAACAATGGGGCAACATGAGCAGAGGACAGGGAAGACCTACAGAAAGATGGTGTAATGCTGAGGCTAAATCAACAATGAAGATCTGTCACCCATGCAGGAATGGATCTCCCACACCTCCTGAGCTTCAGACCAGTACCTTAAACAAAAGGCTTGGTTTGCTTCCTTGTCCCTCTTAGATCTGCTCATGTCTTGCAGATGCCTGTAGATTGGTTCAGTGACTGCTATACTCATCCAGTTGAAAACACTCTAGGTGCCATAGCAGAGCTTCCCCAGCCACACAGGGAAATGATATGGCAGCAGATGGGGTCAATGTCCTCTTGTACATCCCTTTCCCAGGAGAAAGGATGTCTCAGGCTGATAGAAACAATCGTCAGCACTGTGTGCATGACCAAAGTAATAGTGGCACTGGCACAATACTGGCTTTTGGCATGTCTTCATGGTGGCTGCTTCATGTCTGGCTGAAATGGAGCCTGTGGTGGATCAAAAAGGTGCTCTTCCCAGCAGGACCATTGCACTTTTCTAGAGCAAGACATTGAGCTGTTTCCTCCTGGTGCTAGGAAGAGAAAGGTTCATGTTACATTAAAGAGGGCCCACTTGGCCAAACGAAAATCTTTAAAACTCTATCTTAAAAGGGGTTGTATTCTGTACTGTGGATTGGGGCCTGAGGCTAGCTAGGTAGTCTGGCCAGAAACCAGCTCTTCAGAAACAAACACAGACACCACCTACATCTGTGAAAGAATAGGCAAGGAAAGTTGCCCTGAAACGAGATAATGAAAACACAACAGAAGGTTAGTCTCACATCTTCCATGGGCAATAAGCATTGTTTAAGGAGATGCCTCACAGCTCTTGGATTTATCAAGGCTAGCTACAGAAATGGCCTTTCACATAATATTTTACCTGGAATCAGAAATTACAAGAACTTTATGGATGCCAGGCATTCAGGTAGGTATTTTTTTTGGAACTTTGTAAATGTTGGCTTCAGGCACTGGTAGGATTTCAAGCTAGTTAGACATTCCAGAGTATTTACTGGTCCCTACTGATAACCCTAGATCACTGGGTCATATTTTATTCTAGTATAAAGCCCTTTTTTTCCTCGACAGGTTCTGTTCTGATTTCTTTCTCTAACATCACGTGAATCACTTTGTTTCATGACTTATTTCAGTTAATTATCATGTTAGCAAAGCTAATTGTTCCACAAATCCCAGGATCATCTATAGTGGCCAAGGTATTTATAATGCAGGCTCTCCAGTACAGTAGTTGATTTTAATGCTAAATTACACATTTTGTAAGCAGCTTTCCCCTCAGCTCTCACCCACTTTCAGGAGTGTTAGATGAATACCATTCAGTTCTGCTTTCAGACAATAAAGCCTGGTCTTACAGGCTCTGCCTTCACTACAATTTTAGCTGTGTCAGTCAGAATCAAATATTAGGGAAAGACTGAGGGGGGAAATGTTAGCCAGGACCAATTCCATTAACTGCAATATTTCTTGCTTCTTGTAAGCTGAGCTGTAAACTAAGTGGAGCTATAAATGAATCTCACCCTTGCCTGTTTAGAAAATTTTGATTTTTTTTAAACTCAGTTTATCCTTATATACGCTAACCAGGAACTATAATTTTCCAGAGAGAACTGTTTTAACTGACATGGTTACCCCTCTAAAGCAGATAGTGCTGGATGCATTTTTCCTTTTTCTCTCTGCTGGACAGACCCTTATGACAGATCGGATTTTAAACTCATGAAACTGTACAATCTCAAGTCCTTTCCTCAATCATGCAGCCCTCTAGCAGTTCAAAGGACAACATTTCAAGGGTTTCACTCGCCTTTCCCCTCAGCCTCAGCCGAAGTTTGCAAAATCATTTTGAAAGCATTTGTCTTCACAACAGATCTAAAGATGCCCGATACTTCAGTAATCTGGTAAATAGCAAATAAAACTCTCCGGCATACTCCCTTGATACTTCCACTACTTTGAAAGACAAAGGCAAATTGACTGCCAGATGAGAGTTCTCCAGTACATAAATCCTTGTCTGCAAAGCCACAGAAACTTTGCACAATGCCTTTATCTTTCCTCTCTTTGACTGTGGTGATATAATGGGAACACTGTGTTCAAACAGCTATTTGCTGGAAAAACTGCAAACACTCCAAAAATTAAACCTAGCACAATTGCATTCAGGCTAATGAAAGCTGGGAATGTTACAGAGGTGACGCTCTCCATCTTCGCGATGAGGGTGCATTATGGGACCTGTCATTCCCCGGTACTCCTGGCTGCCAATCTACTGTAGGGAGCAGTGCTAACAATACCCAGCGCCTTCCCAACCGCAGGGTTCATGTCACGAAAGGGCAATGGACTGACGAATGGGGAGGGCCAGCCGGGGAGGGGAGAGAGCGAAAACACAACGATGCCACTTGAGCGGGGCTAACATCTCAAGCCCCTCTCTCTTGAGGCATTGATAACTACTTTAACGCATGTCCTCAGGCAGGACAGTTGACATGCTGATGCTGGGAGACCTTGCTAAAAGATAAATGGGAACCAGTGCTTTTGCCTGTATTGTCAACTACATTATGACAAACTGTTACACAAATACTTTAATTACCTGCTTCTCCTCCCACGTCTAAGAGAGGTGGGCCAGAGGCACAGACTGGCAGAGTTCAAAATATACTTTTTCTAAGAATTTTATAGCCATAAAAATACCGTTTTCTCCAGCATTTACATGAAAACTGATAAAAGCAAAGCTACCTGTGACAAACATCAGAGTATTATTATTCACAGATATTTTGAGGGAAATCAGTAGTATCTATCCAGCATTTGCTTACTTGCTCAACCCTTGACTCGTACAGCTGAAGGTGTCCAGTGTCAGGTGTCAGAGTTCAAGAGGGTATCAACTACAACACATTGTTCAGTACATCATTAATCTCCTGAGGAACTCCATCTGCAGCGCACAGCCCTGCACACCGGCAGTGAACAACAGGAGAGCAGAGCTGATGGCGAGTGCTCGCACATGAGACAACTGGAAGTCTGGGGCAAACATAATTAAGTAGTGCTCTGACAAGGCTGGGCTGAAATGGGATTCAGCTTGAGGCTAGGTGATGTGGCACAAGCTCATTAGAACCACCCTCGGGAGCAGGAGGCGAGATCTCTGAACCCAGAGAGGGACCACTCCTCTCTCAGCAACCAGTGGTGGTAGGAAGACTTTCACTCATCTTAAGGTGCTTTGAATTTGGCCCTGCAAGAGTTTTCAAGTTTTATATTTTCAAAAGCCCCTCAAAACTGTTTTAGGAAATGATGCAGACACTTAGCAACTGAAGTCATGCAGGAAGTCAGCGTGAGACCCAGGGAATGACCTCAGAGAAAGGGAGTTATCAACCACCGTGACAGACCTGGTATCTTGGAGGGCTTAAGGCCAAGGCAGTGCGTGTTTTCAGCGTGGTACATTAATAACAACCAGCACTTGAGCTCCTCTGTTTCTGATACACTCATCTAAGCAAGCTTCCTTCTACTGCTTTACAAAACACCAGGGTCATACGGGGGTGATGCATCTGCCTGACAGCTCAAGCATATGGATTTAACAGTGGGTGCTAAAGGCTCCTGGGAGAGCAGGGTTGTGCATGGCTGTGGCTGTGCATTAGACAGCCTTCGTGGGTGCACACCCAAAGTAGATACCCAGTTGCCTTCCCACAGATACAGCGTGGTCTGCCTACAGAAAACCAGTCACCCAGAGTCACAGAGTATTAGGAACAACTCACTTCTTCAGCCCATGAACTTGTTGACTACCAATGAAATTTGTTCCCAGTTCTCTGTGATTCTGGGTAACTCTCTCAAGACTGACAGCCTTTTCCGATAAACCTTGCAGTGGAGTGTTTAGCATAGTGCTTGGGCCTCTTACATCACCCTAATTCAAAAGCTAAAGAATAGCAAGACATCTGCCAACCAGCCAAAATAAAAACAGCAGCAGCAACCCTAGTTACCATTCATTCCCATATATACCACAGCTATGTGCAGAGCATCCTGCAGCTGCTGCTGCCTATGGCGCCATAAGGTAGCAGGTGGGATGGATGCTTTGCTGGACACCATTCAGTTTGACACCAAAGGCAGGATGATGCACCACTGTGATCTCTGGGTTTGTGGGGTCAGATGAACGTAAAATCCACTGGTAGATAGTCCTCTACATTCCAGCATCGTAACAGGATCCTAATTAAGGCTGTAAAAGTTATTGGTTTTTTGATTCCCAGACTCCCACTAATTCACCCATCATAGAGTCCTCCTTACTTGCATGCTTCATGACTGGTTAAGCTTTTTTCCAGCTGAGTAACTGTGGAGGGAGTTGGAAGGGAGATCCCACCCAGAGTGCCTCCTAGCTCAGATTAAGAGAGGCCTCTGGGGGTCCATGTCTTGCTCCAGTTCTCATATAATTACTTAAATGATTTTGAAGAAGGGATCCATTGGAAAGAGTAAGAAACCTATTCCCTATTTCATAAATTCAAGTACTGAGGTATCCTTGTGAAAGGTGCTGTCTCAAATCTTTAAGCAGGAAAGAAAATTGAAGTTGGTCTCCTAGATCCTGAGAGAGTTAAAAATGATAAGCTACAGACTAAAGCCACCATGGGTCACTTGGCTGGGTACCTTATATTCCCATCTTTCTTGCAAAGAAAATGGGAAAAACATCTCCCACCCTCCCCAAATACTTTCCTTTAACAGAGTTACTTTTTGGTTACTTTTCTTGTAACTAAATATTATAGCTTGATTTGAAAAGTTATGAATCACTGTATTACCTCCCACATTTACATTAAGAATGAGGAAATGTATTTGGCTTTCTAGTTTCTCCAATATGAACGTGGTTAGCTTGTTGACATTTTTTCAAGGAGCAAAATCTGATGGAACAAAATTTAATGGAAATGAGGTTTTCATTAATGGTTCCAGAGAGAAAAAAAATGGTTCTTTCAATAATCTGTATTACAAGCAAATAGTAAGACTATAACTTAAAATAATTAAGTAAAAGATGTATAATCCATAGTGGATAACATCGGCAAATACATTTATGTATATGTTTGTAGCACAACAGGTGCTCGATACCGGTCAGGGGTATATGAATTTACCACAATAGAGATGTTTGAGAATTGTTATTACAATGGCAGCCTGATGCACAGAGAAACATTTTACACCAGAAGAAGGATACTAATCGCAACAAAGCAGACAGCAAAAGATTTAAGGATATACTGGATCCTTCTTCCTTATTTATTGGAAAAAGATAAACTCATTAACAGTGAGGATTTCTTTTGCCCCAAGCATCTTTCTAGCTTTCTAGAAATGTTAACAAGAGGGAATATATTCGTGTATGAGGGTAGACTTAGTTTCAAGTATTCTAATAGTGGACTAATTAACTTCTTCCTGAATCACATGTGATGGACTGTTCCATCTCCTAAGTTGCAGCAGAGGTTAACACAGAAAGATAGAAAAAAGCCTGTGTAGAAGCAGCAGTATATTACAAAGCCACATGCTCTAAGGTCCCTCAAGCTGTTCATCCACAAGCATCTTAGCCCATTTGAATAGGTAAGTACTTTACAGGCATTTCATAAGTCTCTTCATTCTCGGATGTTCTGCTGACTAAGTTTTACAGTCCCTCAGCATCTAGTGAATTTGGAGGGCAGCAGAGGTTTAAGAAGAAAAGGATGTTATCCACAAAGTGGACAGCGTTACATCCAATAGTCACCATATGGCAACATATCCTCTTCTTGTGGATTTGGGCAAGCTGTAAACAAGACTGGAGAAAGAAAGAAAAAAAAAAAAAAGAAAGAAAACATCATATTTGGCAGGCAACCTTTAGTGAAGACTGAAACAGTCTGATGCCAGGTTCTCAAAGAAAGCAAGTCAGCAAAGTTGCACTGAGGTGGTATGAATACATTTAAATTTAGTAAGACAGCTCCTCACCGATTGTACCTTCTTAGAAAAATGGCTCAACAAGAGTGTGTCTACTTTTCTTAAGTTCTCTGTGTTACTGTGATTTACTCTTGTTTTATTTCATCCCTGCAGATGCTCAAGGCCCTGTTTTTGCCTCCCTTGTTAAGTTTTGAAGGAAGGGAAGAAAATAGACTGTTTATCTATCCAGCTATCAGGAGAGACTGCCAGGCAATTATCAGCTGGAACCAGTTAGTCTCATTACGAATGTGTGAGCTTCTGCAGCAGTTGACACATTCTCCAAAAGAAACATTTATTGTCAGATCACCTTCTAGGTCATCATCGCCAGGCTTACGGATGGCACCACGTACACAGCAACAAAAGCCAGTCAGCACTTTGTCCAAATGTGCAGCCAGCACTTTTGTCTGAATGAGTCTTTCCAGTTCCTTCCTGCAGCCCTGGAAAAAAAAAAAAAGCAGTCATTGTGCAGGCATGGAGAAAAAACCACTAGTGCCTAGCACCTGTGTTAGAGCTCTGAGTGCATTATACTTATTCAAGTTTGCAAATGAGGGCTGCTTCTGTGATTCCTGAACAAAAGGAGCTATGAAGATAAGCGAAACTCTTGCTCCCTTTCCTGCCAGCTGAGTAGCATCCTTACCCTCTCCGTACCCTGGGACCTTCCCTGCCCCCAGCTGGCTCTGCCCTCCGCAGAGGCAGGGGTGAGTGGCTTGGCAGCCCAGGGTTGGAGTTCAACATTTCCTCCCTTCCTGATCTCATTAGCATGAGATTCAGACAGAGCTGCTCCATTCAGAGCCCTGGCCTCTGCTTGGTTTGGGGGTCTCTAATTCCTGTTTCTGGCCACTGTGCAACCAAAGAGAAAGTAGGGGACTGAAATTATCTGACACTGCTCCTTTCTGAGGGGAACAATGACTGCTGATAGTCACGTAAAATGCCATCAGCTAACGAAGTTCTTACGAAAAGTACACGTTGATATTTTAGTAAAGCTATATCCTCAGGAGTTAGTATTTCTCCTCCCAGAACTACTTTATGGGGCACAGCAGACCAGGAGGTAAACTGCAGCCATCCCAGAGTTTCTGTTTCTTCCTAACAAGTTGCAAATAGGTAGAAATGGAGGGAAGGATTGCATGGAGATTACAGTCCTTTAAAATCCAGTCTCTTACAAGGCACGACTGTGCCTTTTCCACACTGGAATGAAAAATCATTCACAATGATGTTTTAAAGCATCCTTTACACATATATTTCTATAGTATACATATATTTTTAAAGGGATTTACAAACATGATCTAGTAACCTCTCCTGATCATTAGTACATGATGGCATTTCTCTTTGGAGAAAGAAATGAGGAAATAGAGACACTTATGAAGGTGTGACTCCCCTTTCTCCCTAGCTGTAAATGAAGTCAGCACCTGGCTTGGATATTCTTACATTCTTATTGTATTTCTAAGATAAGGAAATAGATGATAAAACAGTTATGTGACTGATATGCAGATCTCCTACCCAGCACTGTCTAGTTCCTGGGAGGTAACTGAGCTAATAGCTGGAAAGCCCAGGTTCTGTGCCCAGCAAGTAAAGGTGTTGTGCACCAGTTTGTCTCCCTCACCTATTTGGACTGCAGATCTGCTTGGGAAGGGACCTTCTCTTAACGTGTGCACACTGCCTGGTGTAATCAGTGTAATGAGACTATGCAACGTCATTCTCCATGACATTGCACTGTTAATCATGATAATACACTCCATACACTCTGCTAACAGACTAATGTATTGTACTGTTATACACAGGACCTACTTTCTCTTTTTACATAGATAAGTGTCACTTAGTAAGATCAATGTCTTGACATTCTCGTCAGGACAGATCTCAGGCATGACAAGTGATTAACGTTGCTCAAGCACTTGACCTTCTTCTTCCTAAAACCATCAGAGTGATTTATTTTGCTTTGTTGCCAACCTTTGTTCCCTAAATCAAATACAATCACCTTTCTTTACCTACGTATGCATATCAGTCTTTGGCATGTCCTGTAGGTTCCCCTCACTTCTTCATTCCTGCTCACCTTTGAAATGTTAGGACTGGCTTTGGAAAAGGGTGTCAGCTTCTAATTCAGCTTCTCAGAGGAGCAAATGACTGGTGAACTGACTTTGTCCCTGAGGGGGAGCTTCCAAAAGGAAAATGCATTTGTTCCATAAAATCATGCTACCTCTGTTGCTTCCAGTAAACCACCAGTTAGGGCTCTTTTGACTGCCCTTCTTCACAGGACATCTGCTTATAGGCTCCTTGAGACCAGAAAACAGTTAAAAGAAAGTTGCCACACTTTAAAATGTCTATCTCTGTTGGTATAAATGCCCCCCTTTTGCAGAGGAACTGAACTCCTCCATTAACATCAGCTGTGGGTGTGAGTGACCATACCCCTGCCACAGCCCTTCTTCCCACTTTGCAGCTCCTGCTCACATCAAGGCCCAGCTTTTTGCTATTTAAATAGGCTCCACGAGGAACAAGGTAACTTTCAAGTTTTAAACAGAAAAACAATCTTCAAAGCAGCCCAGAACCTGCTTCAGGTAAGAATGCGAAGGGATGGAAGGAATAAAGAGCGTGGGAGGCATGGTATTATTTTGGAAACAGGGAAATCCCAATTTTATTAACATCTCTGAAGAATCCAAATCTTTCTGCACCTGGGGTTTTCCCAGGTGGGATGGGGAAATACATTTTTCCATTTGATAAATACTTGGATATAGGGCCAAACTGAAAAATTCAGGTAAAACAGAATGTTCCCAGTCTGAAAACTACCTGCTTATGAAGTAGCTGTGCTTCATTCGGGAATTGTGTGCTTTATCACTACACAGTTTTAGATTTTGCTTTGTCTTTGCCGTGAAAGCATCACACGCTTTTCTGTTATGTGACTTGCTAACAAAAAATATTGCAAAAATAGTTTATCACTTGATATCAACCTACACAAAAACATGAAGTCTGGTGCCTGATGAAGGCTTAAGTGATACCTAAGAATCTCCCATGGTCATGGTGGAGTGCTCCGAGTCTGACCTAAGAATTCCTGTCCCCCTTGTTGCCCCTTTTGCACCGTTATGTAGGGCAGACGCATCTGACGAACTGCACTAAGGCTGGTGGCCCCTGTGTGGGACTTCACTAAGACACATCACCCAGCATGGGAACTTGCATGCAGCCTCAGGTGTTGCCATGGAAGACGGTGGTTCTCCATTTTGCTGCTGCTTCCCAGTGTGCGAAGGGACGCCAAGCAAAAGTGATTCTCTGTATGTTCATAACGTATTGTAATGTAACACCCTAAAGCCCATCTTACCTCTCAGGAAAGGGAATGTAGGCCAAATTGCCTAACTTACCTCACAGCCTGGGATAGCCCTGCCTGGTTGTTCATGTAGGAGTAAATTAAATAAAAAATTTGAGGGCAAAGAGTTCCAGGAACAAAGCTTTTTAGTTGTAGGAAACACTTTAGATGTCACCCTTGTACTTACAGCCCATGCCTACAGCACAGCCACCATGCACTCACAGCACTGGGTAAATGAAATAAAGCAATAATAACAAATACATGCATTTCAATTACTAAAATGTTCCCATGCACCAGGCCACAAGCTTAAAAATTCCATCTGTTTATTTAATTGCAGTTTACCAGGACCATGGTAATTAGAGATAAAACAGATCTGTTAGATTATCCAGTTTATTTTACTGCAAGAGCGGTAACTTAATAAGACATATTAACATATTAAATTCATCCTGCCCTAGATCTCAGCCAAAATGCTGAAGAGATAAGATACGTTAGTGCAGTTTGCCTTTATAATAAAATGGTTGATATCTGCTTTATTTTGGCTTGCAGTGCTACTGTGAGTCATGTGAAGAAAAGGCTTTTTTTTGTCCTTGTTTTACCTGTAATCTGAACCTTGCCGCATTGTTCAGAACACCTCCTGACCATATTGCTCTGGATGCAATTAACCATGGTGCAGGGCTTTGGATTCCTCATGCAAATAATCTCCCAGAAAGATACTCTGGATCGAACTGATATTTCCCAGCGCACTTGCAATAGTATTTCATTCTGAGCTACAGGTTGCAGCTGGTCTGTCTCTCACTGTGTGCTGCTAAGTGCTTAGACTGGCACTTTATTATCAGAATAGAACAAATCTAGGCTAATGTGTGTAGTATAAAGAGTCCCAGGGAGCCAGGGCTCCTCATTCTCCAACCATTCTTTCCAGTTTTTCTGCTGTTGCACTCCGGATAATTGCAGTTTAATTGGGTGACATGAAATGAAAACTGTGTCCACATTATCCAGGATTATCTCTTTTTCCTGAAGCCTGCCACCAATTGAAAGGAGCCCATTTATCAGTCCAAAGAGCTGTGCTCAGTTGCTTTTACGAGCTGGGAAGAGTGTGAGAACAGGCTAGAAATGGGAGAAAAGGACTTGACAGCTAAGAAAAATTATTTCAGTTGTTTATCATGAGGAAAGTTTATCTGATTCTTTACAAAATGATATGGAGGCTCAGAGTGTCAAGCCATGAGTAATGAACATTGACCAAGTTTGCTTCCTCAACTTGATGTGCTCAAACACTGCCTCCCTTTTGTGTGGGCACAGATCAACTTTAAAAGCTTCTTTCAGGCGGCATGAATGCACTTCATTTTACCAAAAAGAACTTTGTATTGATAGCTAGGAAAAAGGAAGGTTGTTTAAAAAGGAAGGGTAGACAATCAGGACAAAATGAAGAGCTTTCAGTTTCCATTATGAGCATGTCGCTCTATTCTTCTCAGCTGTTTATACATTCCCAGCACAATAATGCTTCTTTGCAGTAATATGTTTCCCTTTTTACACTATTCGTATTGAAAAAAGCCCTCACATCATGACCACAGTAATAAATACTATAGAAATGTGGGTATAATGTCAATTTGCATTCTGTGAGACGATCAAGGTAAACCTAAAGGCCAAAAGAATATTCTACTAATGCTCATTCATCATTCTACAGTTCCAGGTAACAGAAGGACCTTGTCACTACACCGCACACCCTTTCAATTGCTAGTGCATCTGTGTGAATATTTTAGTGCCTAATGCACTGATTGTTAAAAAGAAAGAGCAGTCTTTGAAATTGTCTACTGCACTCAAATCCCTAGCTGCACAAGGTCTGGGCAGGAGTGGTTTCTATTCAGAAGAAAATAGAAGGCTTTAGTTCAGTAAGCACACTGTATGTGAAAGCGACTGAGGATATTAGGAGTTATTAAATTAAAGTTTGCAAAGAAAAAAGCTCATGAACTATAAATGGCTACAGTAAATATACTGTAAATACCTTGCATAGATGAATGAAACCACAGTAGTTGTCCAGGCACTTCTGATTATAAATCCAACCAAGAGAAGGGATTTGCATATGTACATACTAATAAATTTCCCTTTTCCATCACTTATGCCTTCTTAAATCATTGGTCAGCTGCATTAATTAACACTTACAACACACCTTTAAATAGAGACACTCTCACAAGCACACACACAGAGGTAGAGCATGGCTGGGAGTCTATCCCCCTTGGTTGCATTCTGGCTTGGGTCCTGCTCTATATAGCCAAAACATTAGTGTCAAAGCTGATCCTGAGCCCATGGGCAGCAAATGGAAAGACCTTCCCTCGTACGAGTGGCCCTGGGATCAGCCCACCCCATGTGTCTGTGTGCTGGGTGTTCTCCAAGAAATACAAAGGCTATCCAGAGCTTGCACTTCCACTTTTTTAATACTTAATTAACTGAAATGTTATGCTTTGGGTCTTAAGCCAATCTCTAACTATTAAAGGAGGGAATGAGACTTAATGCAAGGGACTTTATTCTGTATTTGCTCACTGGGGATTTGTACACATGTCTTTGGGGTTTTGAGTGCCTGCTGTCAGAGATGTGCTGCTGGACAGGGTGAAGCTTGGGGCAGATCCAGTGTGACAATTTTGGTTTGCCTGTTACGGTGCTAAGTGCTGGTGTTATCAGTGTTTGGAAAGGGAGAAACATGAATACTTTAGGATGCCACAGTCAAGATTTTGTAACGCTCAAAAAAACTGGTGAGATGTCATCTAACCTTAATGTAGTCAATTGTACCATGAAATCTGTGCCTGAATGGTGACCATTCATTTCATGGAAGTCGGACTACTCCGTATTCAGCCAGAGTCCAGCTAAATTCCTCTATCCCTCTTCCTCTATGCTCTGTCCTAAACCATTATCCCTTTGGTTTAAATGAAACCTGTAGGAAGCATAATCTGTTCCACCTTTTTAGAGGTTAGCTGTGGAAGCAAACCACAAAGGAGCTGGAATTTCATATGGTATATGGAGGTGCTCAGATATTTACTAATAAAGTGTCATAAGTCAAACATATTGACAACTAGGAACATAAAGTGCATACCCCTGGGAGAATGTATTTTTAATGTTCATGGATTGCAGTTTGACAACTTGTGTCAGGTAGAATCCATTTCTGTACTGTCTCATTCAAATTCACCAGAAAACATATATATGCTAAGCATTTAAAAAAAAAACCACACTGAGAAGCCAAATATTTCACTTCTCATTATAGCAAGTAGCCAAATACAGGGAGATGAAACTTGTCTTTATCCATTGAAAATTAACACTACCCCAGCTGGGAAGAGTGGAGAACATTTATCAGGGCTGGCTAGTGTATATATCCCAGGCAGCATTCTCATTTTGTGAACAGCAGATTATAAAAGTTACTCCCTCCTCCTGGTCTCTGACTGAGCAGTTTTTTGTAAAGATCTGTGGGAATTGTTTGTCTCTCAAAACTATATTATAATTTTTCTTCTCTTTACGGATCCATATTTTCCATACCTGGAAATCATGGAGGTCAAAGCAATAGTCCCCCAGCTCAGGACTCACAGCAATTTTTTTCTGAGCCACAAGGAATTAAAAAGAGAAAGCTGAAGCCATCAGAGGAAACAAAGTACAATATTGCTGGTAGTAGTTGTTCTTTATGGGCCAGGGAGGGTCAGGGGCTGCTCAGAGTCATAACTGCTGGCTTTTCCCCTCACCTTTCTATCGATCAGCACGTGCCTGCTGTGGAAATGCCATTGGAAGGGGGTCATTAACTTTTACAGTGGTGAGTGTGTAGGGAGGCTCAGCTGACTCCCCTTTACAAAGCCTATGAGGACACATAGGTGATGAATGCTACAGCAACAGGAGAGAACACTGGGAGATGGAGGAACGTGGCCCAGGAATCTACACGCTGCTTTAAAATAAATGGTACGTGAAGCCCAATGACTACTGTGTGTGAGGATGCAGATAGGATGTTTGCGCTGCTCCGATGGATTTTTGTTAGTGATTTTTTCTGATCAAGGTGTGCAGCTTGTTATATGATCAGCAATGGGTATTTTATTTTGGTTTTTATATGTGTTTCACTAAAAGCCAGGCCAGCTATATGCTGTTGTATTTCTCTCATGTGTTTTCAGTACAAATAGGTTATGTCAGGAAAATTTTACAGTTATAAAAAGGAGCGTGAAAAGTCCATATATGCCCACATTAAAGGTGACCTGCAGCTATTTGTAAGTATGCTCTAACACATTCCCTTATGCTCATTATCCAGCGAGGAAATTCCATTTCATTTGATGCACACCATCTTAATAAAAAATTAGGTTGGCCCATTCATTCCACTTCTCTTTGATAAGATACCATCTGAGATGAAGGGAAAACAATTCTGGTAGTGTGGAGGACAGGTGGCAAGATAATTATAGTGAGACACCTCCTTTAGCTTTGTGAATGGCAGCATTACAGGTTTTGCTAGCCCAAACTATGTCTTTTAGTCAGAATTTCCCTAAGTTTCTTTCTTTTTTACTGAGGATAGTGATCCTTAGGGACATAAAAATCTTTCTTGCATGTTTCCACATCTTGACAAATTCTAGCTATTTTTTCCAAATGTATTTATGTGAAGTCCTTTAACACTCTAATTTCACTTACAGAGCTCAGGAGAATGCAGTATTGTCCAGGACAGCCCCACCACCAAGAGTGAAAGTTAAGTGGTTTGTTGTGTTGCCAATCTATATATTTGCAAATGAAGAAACGTGTGATTTTATATAGAAAAAACCCTATAAGCATATTTTATCTAGTCTTTAGTTTTGCATGACCAATGTCTGTAAGATGTGTTTTATTACAAACGATAGTTTCACTACCCTCTGTTTTGTTGAACTTTCTATATTTTTAGCTGGGTTCTTTCCCTCTTAGTTCAAGATGCTGCTACTGAGAAGCAGAAAAGGACATAATTTGCCTCTTTGCATAATGGATTTCTATGGCTTTTCTTTGACTGTACCTCAAGTCCATGTCCTGTCTCTATATATATTCAGGATTTTCATTAGAGTTTTAAGGGTCACTCACTGAGGAGGTGTGAAATGACAGGACTGCACTTAATAATAAGAGGCACTATTCTAATTTCCACCTATATGAAGGGCTTCCTCCATTTTTTTCCTAATTAATAAGATAGTAAAGTGTGAAGTAAGGTAATCACAGTAAGGACAGAATATTTATCTATAACATTTATAGGTCTTTAATAACACACCAGCTTTTCTTTAAGTTACCCTGACTTTCACATGTGTCATGGTTTCAGGTCAGCTCAGTCGGTAACAAAGCACCACGAAGCCGCTCACTCACCCCCCACCCCCTCGCTTGGCTACGTTGGGATGAGGAGAAAAAAAACAAAGGCAGGCTTGTGGGTCGAGACAAGGACTGGGAGGGATCACTCCCCACTTATGGTCACGGGCAAAAGACAGGCTCAACTTGGGGAAGAAACACAATCCATTTAATTGACTACAAATCAAATCAAAAACAAGGGTATTAGGAAGGGAAACCAAACCTCAGAACAACCTCCCCCCACCCCTCCCGCCTTCCCGGCTCAGTTCACTACCGATGCTGTCTACCTCCTCCCCCCGGCGGCGCAGGGGAATCGGGGATGGGGGTTGAGTCAGCTCGCCACACATCGTCGTTGCCGCTTCTTTCCTCAGGGGGAAGATTCCTCTCTCGTTCCCTGCTCCAACGTGGTTCCTTTCCGCGGGCTGCAGTTCCTCACAAACTTCCCTGGTGCGGATCCTTTCCGCGGGCTTCAATTCTTCCTGAACTTCCCTGGCGCGGGTCCTTTTCCGCGGGCTTCAGTTCCTCACAAACTTCCCTGGCGCAGGTCTTTTCCGCGGGCTTCAGTTCCTCACAAACTTCCCTGGCGCGGGTCTTTTCCGCGGGCTCCTCTCCCGTCTCACACTGCTTCAGCGCGGTTTTTACCATGGGGTTACGGCCACCTTCGGGAGCTTCCGCTCCACCGTTCACCCCCCTGGGCTGCAGGGCCATCAGCCTCCTCAGGCTCCTCCTCCTCCCCCTCCACTTCCATGATTCCAGTGTCGGCAGCGATGTTCCTCTCAGGTTTCCCCCCCCCACACTACCGGTTCCCCTTCTTAAATATGTTTCCCAGAGGCGCTACCACCGTCCCTCCCCGCCTAGAGGCGGGTCCGACATTTTGGCGCGCGGGTCCGACATTTTGGGGCAGCGAATTCTTCCAGCAACTTCTTAAAGGGGCTGCCTCTGTAGCCCCCCTCCCCTGCCACCAAGGGAAAACCGCGCCACACAAACCCATAACAACATGGTATAAAGCAGATGACTCTTCAGTTTCAGAAGCATTTGCTGATAATACAGCAGGTGTGACATGTTTCATAACATGTCTCATCTGCCTTCCTAGTTGTCTCTTCACTAGATTGCATGCAAACTTCCTTCAGCTAAATTATGGGTGCTTCATGGGACCTGGAAATGGAGGCACATCCAAGAGGAAGACAGTCAAAATAAGGCAAAAAAAGAGCTTCTACAGGAGCCATACTTGCAAATCTGGCTTTTATAGGAGAACCCTGTACAAGAAAGACTTGCAGATTTAAGCTACAGGTTTTCTAGATCTTTACGTTGGCTGCGGATTCTGATTCCAACGCACCCACTAACACTGTCAAGCAAGCCAAGGTATTTCCAGCAGTGGGGAAAAAAAAGTATCTGTACCACTGGACAGGACTTTGGTAACACCTCATTTTGAATGTACAGTTTTAGGCATAGCGATCATGAAAATTCAGTCCCACACAGAGAATCATTAGTAGGAAAAGTGAATCTGTTCTCCTATAAGGATCTAGAAGAGAGTGGCTTCATTAGCTGCTTATAATAAGATGTGATTGATCTCTACAGTTGTTTACTCCTCTGACATATTTACAGAACAGTGTTGTTTCACCTAAAGAGAATGTTGGCAAAAGAACAGATATAAACTGGCCATGGGTAAACTGCCTGGGAAAGGGGGTTCTCTGCTGTCAGAAGGCAGAGGGTTTGGGTCAACCTTTTATTTGGAAGAGGGTGGGCAAAGTGCTAACAGCACTTGAGATGGAGCTCTGTGAGCTTATGAAATAGATTATGTGCCCTGTGTGCTCAGAATAGCAGATGACTGAACTGAAAGGCAGGTCCCTACCTGTCCTATGTTCCTGTATTTTTTTTATCACATTCCTTGTTCATGTTTTCCATGTTTTATTTCCTTCTTGCTTTTTCTCACTCTTGCTTGTAAGAAGATAGGCAATTGAGCGGAGAAACAAGGAAATGCTGATGGATGATACACGGTGTTCTCAGTGCCCAGGGATCTGAGTAAGCAGCCAGCAATGTTCTGCAGTAAGCCATGGCATTGCAAGTATCTAGACACTGTATTCGATCAGTGGAAGATACTTTAGGTCCCCCCTTTTTCTGTCGCTTGTAATGGCACAGAGCATGTCTGTAACATGAGAGGGCAAGAAGATATGTCCCTATCTAGATTCAGTCAGCTGTCTTCGTCATAGGCAGTGAAAGCTCAAGACAACTGAGGCATCACCTGAACCAGTTCACCAGAAGAGATAAAACAATCAAATTGCCACTTAACCTCTATACTCTAGATACCTATCAAATAGGAATTGCACTGAAATCAACAATCCTCTAACAAATAGCCCCACAGACTGCAAATCTTACAGTATCTTATTTATGTGTACATGCCAAAGTTGTCATACTTGCTTCAAACTGTGAAATTCATAAATCAGGATTTGAAAAGGCATACATTATAGTTGGATTCAGATAACAATATTATGAGTTAGAGATGAAAGGTAACAGGTGGTTGGCCAAACATCAATCCAATCCCAAACTGGTCTCTGGGTTTTTTTTGGTTTTTTTGTTTTTTTTTTTTTTTTGAGAAAAAAAGTGTTTATCCTTTTTCACCCAATTTCACATTTTTAAAGAAGATTTGAAGGCAATCATCTTTACAATTCTACATGTTTGTAGCCCTGTTGGCTCCCTTCATCTCAACTAACTACAACTATCTAACATGAAATTCAGCTCCAGATCATGGGCATTCAAATTTAAAAGTCTACAGTGTTAATGTCTAATGTAAGTTGGGTGTTTCAGGTCTCCACTGCGGTCAAAGGAGGTCATGACTGAGATGTCACTGCAGAGCTGTAAATGTCTAGTGTCCTCTGAGCTTGCCATAAGGTATCTGAGATATGTTAATAGTGCTGGCAGATACGACTAGGACTACTGGATACTGGGAGAGGTAGCTGGATGGAGGTTACTCCAATTGCCTAAATTTAGGCAGCTGAATCCCACCTCTAGTCAGTACAGTCAGTGATGTCTACAAGATTCCTTGTTGCATCCCGAAGATAATCATGCTGAGAGATGCCTTCCGCTTCCATGGATTCAGCCACCACTAAGGATGCAAGGACCTTGTCTCTTTTCAATCCCCTATGCTTCCCCATTCCACTGAAACAATACACTATATTGCACAGCAGTTCACAACCCTCACTTGTAATATTTTTTCTCACTATGCCACTTGCTCCCATTTTGTTGAAAATACTCTGTTCCGTTTCTTTATTCAGACACAGAGCCATGGAGACATTCTTCATTTTCTCTCCCTGCCTCCTGCCATACCTGTGCTGTCTCCATGTTCGATTGTTTCTCTTTTCAACAATGCACTTAAGATTCCTTCTGATAGCCAAGGTATTTATCCGCAGTCTTAAAATCTCTAATAATTTCTGCATTATTCTTTGACATCTACATTACACCCTCCAGTTCTTTCCAAACACTGCTGCTTTAAAAAGAGAAAGAAGCCCTCTCCTTGGACAGATCATTTCATGCCCTTCACCAAGTCTTTTCCTTTGATCCCAGCTTCTAACAAAACTGAGTGGAAACTTTTCATGCTGACTTTCCTGTATCTCAGGCTTTTTTTTCCCCTACCATATTCCTCTTCATGCTCTTCATCCCAGCAGTACTAGCCTTCCTAGTCCCTTTATTCTTTTCTTCCACACACATCACTGTGTCTCTTACCAGATAGTGTTTGTAGTGCCCTTCTACCCCTCTCTTCCATCAAACGTGTCCCGAAAATCCATTCTTAGGAAACACCTACAAGCATTATGTCACACTGAAAATGTTCACTGTCCTTGTGCTGCTTCCTGAATGTTGACAGACAAGATTAGCTACTTGCCGCGCATAAGACTGGGGTGGCCATTAGGAACGAGAGCTCCAATAGGAAGCAGGCTCAAATTGAGAAAGTAGAGCAATAGCATGGACAACTCTAACAATTTTTGGTGAAACCCATTAAATGCTTCACATTCTGAAATCTGCTGCAAGATAGTCTCCTATTGGGCAGTACAAAGGCTGGCACTGGCTTGTTACCACCCACCTTAGAGCTCAGGGTTGCCCCTTTCTTAGGATGAGTATGATATTCTATGTCTTTTCCACCGTGAAACCATTTCAGTGTTCTGATGGGGAAAACATACAATGACAGTTATTGAAATCATGCTGAAATCACATTAAAAGCCATTTAAAGCTGAACTTGCAATGGAGTCTTTACAGGGTTGCAGTGACATCTCTGAGTGCAATAGGTTAGAGATCAGACAACATGCATTAATGCTATTGAGAAATTTGCTGATGATATTCATAGTAATTAGCTGTTTTTAACAGCAGTTTCTTAGCCTGTAAACTCATCAGAACAGGGATTGCATTAGTCTCTATGAACTTGCCTAGATGAGGCCAAAAGATGCACTTTTTTTTGAAGTGTCAGAGCAAAATGATTTAACTCATATTTAAAAGCTCAAATGGGCTGGGCAAGTAATAATTTAGCACTGTAGCTACTATAAATGAGCCTTGTGCTCCACCTTTTCTTATTTTTATTATTTAGGACAGTACCACCTGTCTTTCACTCTGGGCTCGTTAACACTGTGTCATCCTGGGAAGTGCCTCAAGATTGCTGACTACCACTTGGGAACATTGGAAGAACAGGCTGTTCCCAGATTGTGCTTCCCCAGTTTTGTGCTGCGCGTGCTGGGACAGGACTTTGGCAGCGCAGGAGAGTAGTTAGGTAGTGGAAGCATCCGTGAGCCTGCAGTTCATGTCTGCCTCAGTTATGGAGGCTTTCTAGTACTCTGAAGCATAACTAATGTTGGTTGCTTCTCTTGAAATCCACATTACTGTACACTGCTTTACTTAAGCCTCCACATGCAGTTGCTGCCCAGAGACCACCTTGCTGAAAAAAACCATGAAGAAAACCAAGCAACCTCAGAAACTCCACTCTCCCTTCCAGACTTGGCCTCTAGCTGCAGGATAGCACTTGGGGAATACCATGTCTCCTCTGTCAGGCATCTGCTGTTGCCCTGCTTGGGCAGTGACCCTCAGGCACTTGGCAGCGTGTGTTTGGGCTAACGTGTTTCAGGAAGGGAAAGAATGGGCTGCAAAGTGCCCCGCTCTGCCTGTCAAGGTCCCTTAGTTACGCAGCAGGTATCTGTGGAGTTTTCCTGGAAAACAAGGGGCACAAGAACTTCCTCTGCAACAAGTATCACTTCACATTTCATAAAACTATTCTGCTGCTTAAGAAGTGGCTCATTTTTCCACATCCAATTGCGATTCCGGAACTTCATGACTCTCAAGATCCTTTGACTTTCAGCTGAAACTTAGCAAGGATCAGCTCAAACTTCTTTATTCTTGTGCCAACATTGTTCTTCAAACTGCTCTTCTCCTGCCCTGTGCATTACGGTAAGGCAGTAAGGGACTCTGGAGCGCAGGTAGTTTTTTCGTCAATCTTCCCGGTGAAAGGGAAGGGGTTTGAAAGGGCCAGTTGAATCTGATGAGTCAACAAATGGTTACAGGACTTGTGCCACAGCCAGGGGTTCGGCTACTAAGACTGTGGGACTCGCTTTGGGAAACCTGGTCTACTGGAGCTGATGGGGTCCATCTGTCAGAGAAGGGGAAGAGCATCTTTGGTCATCGGATTGCCAAGCTCATGAAGAGGGCTTTAAACTGATGTTGCCGGGGGAGGGGAACCTCAGTCCATCCCTCTCCTACCAGTTTGATGCCAGTGCCAGCAATAGGTACCCAGAGCCTGAAGAAGGATCACAGGCCAGCAGGAGAGCATCTGAAGAGCAGCACAAACGAATTCTAGCCACTCCAGCCAGTAAGTCAGCTTCGCTGGGGGCCCAACTTAAATGCCTCTGTGCAAACCCACGTAGCATGGGGAATAAACAAGAGGAGTTAGAGGCGTACGCACGCTTGCAGGGCTATGATCTTATTGGCACCATGGAGACATGGTGGGATGGCTGCTATAACTGGAGTGTTGGAATGGAAGGATACAGGCTCTTTAGGAAGGAGAGGCAGGGGAGACGAGGAGGGGGCATCGTCCTTTGTCAATGACCCGCTGGAGTGCATGGAGCTCCGCCTGGGGATGGATGAGGAGCTGATCGAGAGCTTATGGCTCAGGACTAAAGGGAGGGCAGGGATAGGTAACATTGTAGTGGGGGGTCTGCTACAGGCCACCCAGCCAGGAAGACTGAGTGGATGAGGCCCTCTATAGACAGAAAGGAGCAGCCTCACATTCATAAGCCCTGGTCCTCATGGGGGACTTCAACCACCCCAGTACCTGTTGGAGGGACAACGCAGCAGGGCATATGCAATCCAGGACACTCCTGGAATGTGTTGATGAGAACTTCCTTCTCCAAGTGGTAGAGGAGCCAATGAGGAGAGGTGCTACGCTGGACCTTGTTCTGACCAACAAGGAGGGGCTGATGGGGAATTTGAAGCTCAAGGGCAGCCTTGGCTGCAGTGACCATGAAGTGGCGGAGTTCAAGATCCTTAGGGCAGTAAGGAGGGTGCACAGCAAGCTTGCTACCCTGGACGTCAGGAGATGGATTAACAAGGAGCACCGGGACNGTTACCTGGGGTATGGAAAAGGCTGAGGTACTCAATGACTGTTTTGCCTCAGTCTTCACTGGCAAGTGCTCCAGCCACACTCTGCAAGTCGCAGAATCCACAGGCGGGGACTGGGAGAATGAAGAACCACCCACTGTAGGAGAAGATCAGGTTCGAGACCATCTAAGGAACTTGAAGGTGCACAAGTCCTGATAAGATGCATCCATGGGTGCTAAAGGAACTGTTCAATGAAGTGGCTGAGCCACTATCCATCTTATTTGAGAAGTCGTGGCAGTCCGGGGAAGTTCCCACTGACTGGAAAAGGGGAAACATAACCCCCATTTTTAAAAGGAAAAAAGGAAAACCTGGGTAACTACAGGCCAGTCCGTCTCAGCTCTGTGCCCAGCAAGATGATGGAGCAGATC
>VYZV01011988.1:0-25207 GCA_013401275.1 Pandion haliaetus | reverse complement strand
GTATGTTGAGTGACACACAGCTTGAATACCCCACTGCTTTACCACCCAGATCCCAGTTTGAGGAGGAGCTGCTGATCCACAGATTTGTTTTTGATTATTAGGTACAGTTCATTGACCACTGCTTCATTTTTTTCCCCTTAAGCTCCTTTCTAGCATCTAATCCTAAAATACATAGTTTAATTCTCCTATCTACAAGCAAACCACGCCTGCTTCAATCTTCAACAATCAGCGATTAACAGTACCAGGAGGAAAAACAATGAACTTGCACTTCTAACACCAAACTGCTACTCAAAATTCTGAATGGCGCATTTGATTGCCACAGCAATTTGTGTGTCACCCTGGCAGCAGTGTTATTTATCCCCATCTTTTCTAGCTTACAGCAGAATTGATGTGTGTCTATTATAAAGTACCTACTCCAGCTGCAAGACAGGCAGAAAACCCTGCCAAATATATGGTGATTTCTTGATTACATTCAGTGTAAAACAATACAGGGACATGTATCTAAAAGAACTCTTATCTGTTGTGTTGGAGACATAAAACCAAAAAAAGTTTCACAAGCAGCAGACTTGCAATTATTTTGTGCTTCACGCTCCAGCCACAAAGCAAGTTTACTTAACCTTAACTTTCTTAACTTTTACGTGACTAAACTGATGATAAGTCCACGTGGCTCTTAGTGTATTTCCTGATTGTTTTCACTTATTTGGGG
Source organism: Pandion haliaetus (assembly GCA_013401275.1). Taxonomy (NCBI): domain Eukaryota; kingdom Metazoa; phylum Chordata; class Aves; order Accipitriformes; family Pandionidae; genus Pandion; species Pandion haliaetus. The sequence goes on along the minus strand of VYZV01011988.1, from coordinate 24,501 downwards.
TTGCTGTAACCCAACAACAAACCAGTCTCCAGTCCATAGCTTTAACCATTTTGGATGAAGGTAAGTGTTATGTAAAAAAAGGAAGAGAACCTTCTCCTCAGGTTCCTCAATGGCTGTGTCCTGTTCCAGTTTGTCAGGAACTGGATCTCTTACAGCTTACACTTCACAGGTGCCACCAACAGGCCACAAGCGATCGCTGTGCCTGCTGTCTGCATAACTATTCGGAAAGCTGGCTTAGTACCTTACTCCCACAAACAGATCTTCAGCCAAAATGTATCTCCTGCCTAGATGGGCAGCAGGCACCTAACATACATTATAAAGTCTCCTCTCCACGTATAAACTGGTTTCCTAATCTACACTCTGGTATAGAATTCCAGAGCAATTTGTAAATCATCTTCAGGAAAAATCACTTGGATATAAATACATACTTCGTGGATGCAGGATATAAAGGCTCATCAGCTAACAGTCAGTCTTGCCACCGACTTCAATCGGGGAAGAACCAAAACCACAGTCAACATACTGTTAAAAGCACTATTCATTACGCAATATACTCACCTGCCAGCTAGGAAGTTGCAAAGCTCAAATGTTTGAACTCACATAAGAGAATAAACTAATACTGAAATAAAAAGAACTGAAGAAGAATTATTTTGAACTGTCAATAAATAATTATTACTTATCAGTTAAAAATAATTTCATGCTAGGCTTATATTGATTACAAAAAGAAAAAAGAAAATCTGTCTTGGATGCTGTGTAAATTATTCTTAAATGTTTACGAAACTGTTGGAGTGCTGTTTTATAACACAGGTAATGTTAGCTACTGTAGCTATGCAGCTATTTAAGATTCTGAATGTGTCACCTTCCTAAAGGACTGATAACTGAACATAACAGGCACCCAACATTTGCTTTCCAAGAAGAAAAAGAAACGAAGTTTCCAATATACACAACCAGTCATCATACAAACTGCTTTACAAATAGCAGCCTTTTACTATTGAACTGAGAGCCCAAAATTGCAAAATGTTGAGTCCAGGATTTACCAGGAGGAGAGGTGTCTGGATTCTCATTAGTTCCGGTTGGCATGGCAAGTGTTTTGCCTCAGATGAACTGGTGGCAGCTGAACAATAACCTTATATATACTAGCATCTTCCCCAAATATCTTGACGTCGATAATGTGATTCAACTTCTGTCTACAAAATGACATGGAATATCCCCATCCATTACAGCAGGAGATTTTAAACAAACATTTCTTTGATATTGTGCCCAAAATACCCACTTTCAAGAAAATATTATCATATTTTACTAAGTTTCAATGTCATACATTTATTATTTTATGTTTGTGACAAAAAAAGCAAAGAATGAATCATCATTCTGAGACCAGGAAATGTGTTTTAACAATGCTAAAATACAAATTATGTTCCATTTAAGGCATAGGGTGTTAGGAGACTTGCACACCTTTACTATGACAGCAGGAACAGTGTGAGAGAAAAAAAAATCTCCATCCCTTTCATATCAGTGGTTATAGCCCCAAGTACAGAATCAAGTACAAAGACAAGAAATGTGTTACTTTTACTTCTGCAAGGCTTGAAATAAATATCTAGGTTTATAAATAGACCTAAGTGCAGGATGAAATAAATCCAAATAAGATACTATAAAAACAGTGCACGATGTATATTAGAAGATAGAAAAAGGGCATTAAGAACAAAGCTGGTACTTTTGAAAATTCCTTTGACTATATCAAACTACTTAGTAGTTGGAGGCCAGCTGCTGCTCCAATCTTTTTTTGAAGCTACATCATTCAATGAAAACAGGAAAGCAACTTATTGAAATAAACAATTGAGGAGGGGAAAAAAGAAAGCAATGGACAAGACCTTTGGCTAGCATCAGTTAGCCCAGCTTCAATAATATCACAGACTCTTTAACCTCCTAATGGATCTACTGCCCACCGTCCATAAGAGCAGATCCCCTTGATGTTTCAAATAACATCCCATTGAATCCATTTCCAGGGTTAGCACACCCACCTTTGCAAGGATACCATGGGTCGCTTTTAATTACTACACAACTGCAGCTGAGGTACAGTTTAACATATAATTTGAAAGGTACTGCTGCCACAATGAGAGTATATCCGAAGCTCTAAACCAGGGTACAATATAGATTGTGGAGTAAGCCTGCTGAATCACTTCTTGCCAAATCTAGGATCTCCTAGGAAGTTTCCCATTGCAGACAAGTGGGCTTGTTTTATGACACTAGACAAGATAAATATCAAGCAGAGTAGTTATACTGGAGCAAAACCCCTTGATATTATAAAGAAGCTGTAGAAATGCATTCTTGTGCCCATTCAGGACTCCTTTACAGTTTCAGTTGTGCTCCACTATCACAGACAACCAGAAATTTAGAAAACACCAAGATGCACATCTGAGTCCCCACATATTCCAAATTGATTCAATCTCAAGAAAGGAGTACTGAAGTGATAAGGAAAAAGAAGTCCCAGTACAGAGACAGATCGAGACCCTGAATATATGTTTTATATATGGTCTACCAACAGCGAAGTTTGCAAGTACCTCTGAAATAATACTTAGCTTTTTTTTCCTGTTCTAAAGTCAATGACGAGGACAAATAAACAAGTTATTTTAACCTGCTGGTTTCTTTTTATGTTCACTTACTAACACATCCGAGAACAGGCAATACTGTAGAAGTATTAGAAATGTTAAGCAATTATTTAAGCAGCAATACTATATTTCATTTTTTATTCATTAAAGTTTTTGATGTTTGCATCAGACTTTTGACTTTCGACTTTCTAAAGCCACTCTAAATCAAAACATCATATTATTAAGCCCTCTAAAAATTCATCACAAATCAGTTTACAGATGACATTCATTTCTTATCGCTATCCATTCCTCCTGGATAATTTCTAACAATTCATTTTTTTATATTCCTGCAGTGCTGAAATATGGTCCACACCAGTATCTGTCCTTTTAGTAATCACCAAAGCAAAGCTTGGCAGTTGTCATATATTGCACTCTTGAGAAAAATGCTAGTAATACTCTGAATTGATTGAACAGAATGGAATCAGAACTAGCTGGCAGAGAAACCATTTAACTGATTTCAATTCATAAATCTCTTTTCTCCTATCCTGTTTTAGTTTAGAAACTGCTAAATATTGCCATTATCTTGTGATGCATAGAATGAAGCAATTATTTATAAAAATATTAATTTAAATAATATGTGATTGCATTCATTAATGTCCCATATGAGAACGCAGACTTATGGATCTTACTGAGTAACTTTCATTTATGCACACTGAGCTAGAGAATGTATGTAACAGTCCTTGGCCAGCAGACATCGATTTGTTTATTTCCCCAGAGATCAACATCAGGTACAATCCTCTTCCTTGTCTAAAAAATTAAGTGATTTTTAAACAGAACTTTACCCGCTTTAAAACACAATTTAAGTCCTTGAGCATGACCTAAAATGATTAGTAAGACACAGCATCACTTACGTGACAAGGTTTAATTAATTGGCAGGAATGCACTTAGCGTCTAAAGCAAATGCTGTTACTTGATACATTTTTAGGAGGAAAAAATAAGTATGGCCAAGAACTGTAGTTCTGTCTTAAAGAATCTTGGAAATAGGGCTCTTGAAATTAAGTCCACAGAGAATCAGGAGATCAAAGGCAGATGGGCTACAGGTAAATCAGGGGACAGATTTTGGGGGATGTCCCAGTTTCAGCTGGGATAGAGTTAATTTTCTTCCTAGTAGCTGGTATAATGTTGTGTTTTGGATTTAGTATGAGAAGAATGTTGATAACACACTGATGTTTTTAGCTGTCACTAAGTAGTGTTTCTACCAAGTCAAGGATTTTTCAGCTTCTCATGCCCAGCCAGCAAGAAGGCTGGAGGGGCACAAGGAGTTGGGAGGGGACACAGCCAGGACAGCTGACCCAAACTGGCCAAAGGGATACTCCATACTATGTGATGTCATGCCCAGTATATAAACTGGGAGGAAGGCTGGCCGGGGACCGATCGCTGCTCAGGGACTGGATGGGCATCAGTCAGCAGGTGGTGAGCAATTGCATTGTGCATCACTTGTCATTCGTGGGTTTTATTTCTCTCTCTTTTTGTTATCTCCTTTTTTGTTACTATTATTATTATTATTATTATTATTATTATTATTATTATTATTATAAATTTTATTTCAATTATTAAACTGTTCTTATCTCAANTTGTTTTCAATTCTCTGCCCCAGCCCACGAAGGTGGGTGGGGGAGTGAGCGAGCGGCTGCGTGGTGCTTAGCTGCTGGCTGGGGCTAAACCAAAACAGGGACCCAAAGGCAGAGCTCTTGGAGAAGACAGACTACCAGCACTGGTGAATGGAGGAAGAAATCCCAGCAGAGGACTAGCTCAGTGGGAAGTGAGGTGGCTTGTTCATCTGCTACTAACATCCATGACAGTCTGGAAATCCCTGCTTTGGAAACTGAAACCCATAGTGCTTGCTGCCTAAATGTCACCAGGCTACACTGGCTTGTCACTAAAGTTATTCTTTTGTCCTGTTGCTGATTGCCTTGGTGCTTATGTGAATCCAAAGGAAAAAAGCAGAGAAAGTAAAAAGGTGTTTTTCTTTGTGATGGAGTGGAGGAGTATGATTTGCATATTAATAAGGGTTTGTATTGTTTATTAAAAAAGGCTGTTTATCTGAAATCGGCTGCATGTTAAATTCACTAAAATGGATAATCAAGAGATGAAGCTGGGCGTGAGAGAGAACTGAAACTTGGGGAGTTTCCTCAAAAGCAGCATTTCTTCTGGGGAATTTATCTGCATGTAAACTAATTAAATATCTTGTGCTGAGATTCTGGATCTTGAAATCCAATTATCTGTATCAATGATATTCAGCCTTCAGGACCTGAAAAGCCACTTTCTGAGGAAAGAGAGAAGCACAAACATGCAAAATACCACAGCGCAAAGCAGAATAGCATCTGATGGTGCTTGAATCGTACATCGCATGACCCGATACCACACTGCAATCATTGGACAGCACATAAAGCAATGTATTATGTCTCACTGGAACTTTATTTTGAAAAAGTGGATCTAAGAGGTATAAATATTTGGCAAATTGCATTGCCATCCCTTTTGCTCCTAAATGGAAGGGGAAGAATTTTCTTCTCAGCCTCAGACTGAAAGTAAACTATTAAGTCACCCGTCGTGTAACAGCCCACAGACTGTACTTTTCGCCCCTTGTAGGCTGCAGGGTAGGAAGACAGTGATGTTGTCCTTCATACTCCCCCCTTTCAGACCATTCCTTTTCTTTAGGAATAAGAAAATTATTATATTATTCCCAACTGGCTTAAAAAACTGTTGGAAAGTCTCAGCCTGGTTTACTAAAATGCCTTCCATTGCTAATACTGAAATAAAATAAATTCTCTAACGGAATCAGCTAGAAAGGTATGTACTTAAGGTGAAATCTTTAGTCATAAATTCTATAATGGAATGGTTTGGAACGGTTTTGATCTCCTGAGCTGGAAATTGAGAACTAAACAGGTTCACAGAAATTAAGCAATGCTCCCCACCCCAAAAAAATAAAGGCCCAAGAGAAATGAGTGGTAAGGAATGAAAGCGTTAAGAGGAAGTATTAAGTCTGTGATCATATCACCCAGGTATGTATTATTTTAATTTCTCTAGTCTTGGATTCTGTTCCTGTGGGTGAACGACTTCTGTTCCTTCTTAAGTTAATTGCAAAAGTGAAGCACACAAAGTAGAAATATTGTTTTCAAAATCAAGTAAGTATTTGAGTTTTCAAACTCAAATAAAACTGATTTCTACTTTCAAAGCAAAAAAATTTGTTAAAAATTTGAAGTTACTGTTCCAAGAGTACCTGTACTGAATGTTTCCTTCCATCTAGCTCTCTCTTAAGCCTTGACTCTCCCCCAGCTCCCTTTTCAAGAGAGGTGTATAATTTTGACTCTGTGTGCAACTAGCTGCCTCTCTTGTTCACTATGCATGTAAGCCAGCTTATTATAACTTTGATTTGAAACCATATCAAATCCCTTTTTTATTTATTCATCATTTTTCTTAGGATCAGTTCCATAAAATCCTTTTGTGTACAGCAAAATGACAGTTAAGTCTTGTCTAAGAAATTCCCTGGCTGCTATATCAATTGGTTCATTGCCCTGAAAACTGAAGTCCTTCAGCCCATATGAAACACAACTCCATTTTTAACATATAAAAAACATTACCAAAAAAGTGAACACAAATATACTACCTGCCAAATCAAATCCTCACTGAAGCCTTAACTATAAGCAAAGAATTTTTTTAAGGCATTAAAATTGCAATCTTTTCCTCAAAGAAGAACTTTGATTCAATCATTTTAGAAACCTCACTAAAACAGAACACAACCAGAACAAATCCTGTTCTTGTAACATGATGGAAGGCCATCACTGTTTGATAGCAGCAGGATAGTATTTGTGAGTGTGGTAAGAATACCTCATTACTGATAGGGCACCTCCCAGATTATCAGTGCCTCTGATATTTTATTAATGATCAGACATTTGCTTCACCCTGAGCTGGTACAAAAAACTAGTTGAATTCTTAGAATTGCTAAAGACATTAAATATTCTGAAACTCCTGGCTTCGACTCACTGATAACTGCCATGTAATCTTGTTCTTGACTTTCATATTATGTCATACTGTAATTTATAAATAATCTGAAATATGTCAGCCTTTACATAAATAGCAGAGTCAATAAAATTCTTTTTTGTGTCAAAATGGAAAACCTCAATGCATGTCTGTTTAAAAAAGCAAAATGTACATATTACCCTGAAATTTGGGCCATAGTTGGACGAATTATTGTCCTTCAGTAAGTAACAATACCACCAGTTTATCATTTCTGTGATGAACCTTACATCAATTCTGATGTATGTGCACAGGTACCACCAGACCCTCAATGGAAAGTACGGAGTAAATTCCTAACACCTCATGCTGTTTCCAGCACAACTCTCATTTGTCAAGACAACAGGAGAAGATAAATCATTTTGGAATAACCTTTTGTTAGAGTCTCTGCTTGTTCTGACATTGTAAGTCACAATGCCTTTTCATCTGCATTGTTCTGTATTACAGATGGAATAGAAGAGAACTGCCTGCATGGAATAAGCAACAAAATCTTTAAAATACCCTTTTAAGCGCCCGCACATAAGGGAAGCAACACAAAAGCATTATGAACTAATGACTATTTCCAAGAGTGCTAACAGGTTCGAGATGTTTCATTTATAAAATAATTTTAGAATTGAAAAGTATCAACATTTCAGTTGGATAAACAGAATTGATAACTTAGTTATTTGAGGCTTAAACTTCCATACTGTGAATACATTCTTTAGTGAAAGAAAAATCATTAAGCATAATCACTAGGATCAGTTTGTTTTTTTAAATGTTTTCAAATGACTGCCTCTCTTTGAATAGTAATTTAGGAACCAAGTAGATCTCAGATATTTTTTTTCCTGCTGCACTTTAAAATTTGTCTGTACTCCTAATTTTTAGTAAGTATAATTATTTTAGTAAACCTAAATGGAAAGAATGAGTTAGCACATAACCGTGGCAAATATGGAAAATACTTTTAAGACCTATGTATGCAATATGTCCCTAACTATGCTATTGATACAAGCATGAGATTATTAAAAGTGAAACATATTTGGGATCCAAATCTGCTTTCATTTTTTAGATTTGTTAACATTCTGCATTTTTTTTCACTGTATACACTGATATATAACAGCTTCAATTCTGCTCCTGAGCACTGGGTCAGCAAGCACAAATATGCATGCTTGAGTGTTTATCAAATTCATCGTCATAAATAATTTCTTGTGAATTATTTTGACTTATATGCATGCATTAGCACAATGCTTCAATATCTGAGTTGCAAAAACTTGTGGAAACTTTCACTGTACTTAAGCTTTCTACTACAATAAAAACTTTGTCCAAGTTTTAGCTCCTAACATGTCAGATATAGTATACAAAAGGGGAGGATATGATCACTGATTAGCATCTATCAGCAGTATGTACACATACCTCAGACAACAATCTCCACCCATTTGCAGAGCATCGTTTTGTCAAGATTGTTTCCTGCCTTCACCTTTAAGCTATGTGGACTAGCCTGGAAGTTGAGGTTCTTGAGCCACAGGTAGACATATTACCTGACCCAGAATGACTCTGTTTTCATACCTCAGTTTATTAAGATATACTTTCTAAATCTGAGTAAGCAAGATTTCTATATACATAATTTAAAAAATATTATTGGTCAAAAATAGTGGTTAATAAACTAGTCAGCTGTGGCATTCACTTTTCAAAAAGAAATTATCATGCTGATCTTAGATGAGTAAAATAGTCTTTACTAACCTACCATTTCCATCTGATCCAATATCCTTGGAGATTTACTTATGATCTATTAAAATAAATGTTGCCATTCTGTTTTCTAATTTATATATGGGAGATGACCAATAAAAAAAATCTTATAATGAGTGCCAATATGCTCTAGATAACACAGAAACCAGATTATTTTTTTGAACACATCTGTCTGCCTGTCCCATGCTGAGATATGTACCTCATAGTTCCTTTTACTTCATAACATAAAGAACCTCATTCATCCCTTCCTACCGCTTAACGTGATGACACTGATTTAGATGACTAAAAGAAGGACTTGGCCATCTTAAACACCACTTTTAGAATAGAACCTTTAAAATGCCACTCAAGATGAACACAAAGTTTAATTATAAATGTGGAGTTTCTAAGTGAGATGCTATTCTTTCAGACTGCAGAGTTTCAAGTAACAGTTAATATAAAAATATAAATACATGCTAGAAGACACCCAAAAATGTACAGTTGCTATCTCCCAAGCAGAGATGAAATTGTGTGAATGCAAAGCATTATGTTGTTATTCTGCTCAGAGCTGACTGAGATAAAATTGTAAATGTTTTAGAAATATAAAATACAGCAAATGTTTGTAAGTCTACTATCTTCATGTTTTTATACCAGAACATGATAAACACATACCTTTCTTCCCCCTGTGTTTATGCGAAGTGGAGTTAAGAAGGGATCAAAAATCATATGGCTGGTTTCAATATTGACAGGTGACTGTCTTTTCCCAACAGAGCAAAGATTCCAAGCTGAGTTCACCAAACCCCAAAAGGAGGGAACTGCAAAATATAAAAAAGTGCAAGTTTAAGAAAAGTCTGGAAAAACTAGAAAAATACATGCAAGGCAGATGATAGCCAGATAATTAAACCTGTCATATTGTCTGCACATACACGCTGAAACTGAAAACAGGAAAAGTCACCTAGCACTTGAAATTTAAAACTTCATACACAAAGACCAAAACATATTGTTTATGAGTTTTGTATCAGGAAAGAAGGTTGGGTTTGTTTTTTTTTTTTTTCTTTTGAAGGTATCTAGATTTAATCCCATATTCAATTATAAATAGCTCCTTTGCTGTTAGTATTATAGGATATTTACTAAGCAATAGGAATGTGACTCATTAGTTCTTATGCTAATTTTGCATACATTTAATGTGTTCTTGGACTGAAACCATTCCATTCTACACAACTTTTAAAAAGTCTTAATATTTAGAAGAATTCATTAAAAGCCACGGAATTACTATAAGAGAAACTCAAGCATTGCGATCCCACAGAACAGGCCTGCTCTCTAGACAGGTTCTACTAATTTCTGTTCCATTCAGCCAAACCTTTCTTTAGTTAAAGTTTTGATCTAAAAAAAAATCTTGTTGGAAATGCCAACTTCTTCACTCTGGTGGTGAAGAAGGATAGTTCGGTCCCTATACATGCAATGGTTTGGAACATGGAGGAACCCTTGATTTTTGACAAGCTGAGTTACTTTCTGTACCCCTAATTGGAAAAAAAATGTAACTATATACTGCTTCTTATCAGGTAACTGCAGGCTGAAGGTCATACTGCATCTAATCTGCAATTTATGGACAAGGTCAACCTGAACTTCTCTTTGGGTGCTGAAAAAATTTCTGACTCAATGCGTAAAAAACAACTAACAAGATACACAAAGGACACATTTAGATTTGTGTCTGCACACCTTGTCCCTGTCTGAAGTATGTAAGGCAACTTTGACTTTATCAGAATTATTCTGTAGTTTTGTGTAGCAGGTGGAAATTTCACATGTGCAAATTTTGATGCCTTTTTTGGCTTTATTTTTTTCTTTTTACATGTTGTTTAAAGTTCTCATAACCCTTGAGCCTCAAAGCATTCTTCTAACCTACAAACTGCATGTGACAAGTGTCTACAAACCCAGACTGGGGGAAGGAGGACACAGCTGAGCCCTTGGTGCAGAAGCACAGGTGTATTGCCCAGAGGGTGGAGCTGAAAAAAAAATCACCCATCAGCTGCTTATAAAAAGTTTTTCGGTTGCTGTAGCTAGTTGTATGCAGGATTTTGTAGTGTGAGTGCTTGCTTCTGCTTGCAGTTTTTGGCTGCTCTAGTGGGAGCCATGTAGAGTTTTGGCTGGATTTGAACCTAACATTTCTAATACACTTACCCAACTGGGAAGCTATTCCTTGGAGGGGAGACAGCTGGAAAATACCTTCTGAGTAGAGCAGCCTTAGGAAAATGGCTGATCTTGGTGAGTGTTTTCCTATCATGTTTTATAGAACAACTCAGTTCTTTTTGCCCTTGAAGTTTGAGTGTACTTAGGTGTAAAACTTTGGTTGGGTTAATACATAGCTTCATGTAACTTTTCTACAAAAGTAAATAAACTTTAGGGTTCTTTTCAGGCTATTGTTTGCACAGCAAAACTTCAGCATGAGTATCTACACAGAAGTGATGGAAAAGTGTTTTGCAGTTGTTGAGTATCTGCCTATTCCAGTAGTTCATAAGCTATTGTCCACAGACGTTACTCTTATTACAAAATAACTGAAAACTCAATTTTCAGCTGAAGCTTTTTCTTCCTTTGTGCTAGCCTGTCTGTGTATCTACAGGAGCTACATATGCAGGTGAACTCAAACAGCCCTGAAGAGATGCAAGGAGTACAGCCGTAACCGACATTACAGATAGCAAAACTTGAAAGTTTCCTTGCATACGGTTTTGAACTGAACATGCACTACTACTATCTTAAATTCATTGGTGAAATAGTTTTTTCTTAACACCTGGTATGAACAATCAAATCTGCTCACGTGCAAAGCCCCAAATGGGTAACTACTCTTAGTATGTACTGCATGAAATCTATTAAGGAGGGATGATAGTGTAGTGCTCTATGGCTCTGAGAAAGCAAAGATCAGGGAATAGCACCCAAAATGGCTAGGATTGCAGATGCCCACATCAAATTATGTCAGTAATCTTTTATTTGAATAATAAACCCTGTGTGCAACCACCCTGTAGAAGGTCAGACGGAAGGCCTTTAAAATAAGTGAAGCTTTGTGTGATCAGAAAAATGAACAGGCAGTATGGTCTTAAAAATTTATTTGGCTTCTCTGTTTACCCTGCCAGTCAATTCCCACTTCCACTGGAGACTTACAAGACTATAGAAGTTCCCAGAGCATGCTAAATGATAGTGCTAATGCTTTGAAATTGAATAAATGTAGTGCAACTAGAAATAAAACAGAGCACACTTAATTATTTGTGCTTTTTCTTAAAAGAAATACCATAGGATCTCACTTGTTTTTGTCAGAGAGAAAATCCCTCTTTATGCAAAGGTCTAAAATAAAAGTTTAGGTTAATTGAGATAGCCTGGTTTCCCTTCATAAATCCCCTTGTGTTGTTATTAAAAAAAAAAATATTATGAAGCTGTATGTTCAAGAGGGGAAATATTAGAAGGGAAATCTGTTGCTTGAATGGTTTCTAGCATTACTAAAAAGATCTTCTGGGCAGAAATACTCTTGGTACTGGTAAAAACAATTCTTTAGCAAGCTTTTTCAAAATAAATACACAAACTAGGCATGGTAAGTGCAATAAAATGGCAAGCTGAACAGGGCAGTCCATTATCTTCAAGCTCATATTACTTAAAGAATTTATGATGTAACTGGGATTGTCCTAGAAAAGCTGCACTGGAGAATAGCTGCTATGAGGGGATGTTTTATAATGTTATTTCTGTTTTTGACAGGGAAACCTTGCATTCTGTGCAAGGCCTGTCACATCAGCCCACCACCGGAAAGCCAGGAAGGTGGAGCTCCAGTATTGTGATGTTGCACTGCAAAGGTTAGGCTCGTCACCCGGACACCTAAGTCTGTGTTGCAATCTTTGATTTCTTTTTAAATGCCTAAGAAGCTCACGCTTAAGAATCTCTCCAATACATGCTTGTTGCTAGCTCTGTTGTGTATGGTTAGACAAAAAGAAGGTGCAGCAATGGCAAATTTATCCCAGTGATCAGAATGACTTGGTTTATGCTTCAACTGAAGGTCAATTAAGGATGACTGACCTTAGACTGCACACCTAAGTTAACTAGTGGATGGGGATATTATGCAATATTAATGTCTGATTACTTTTAAAGTAATTAGTGCTGCTGTTTAGATGCTCAAAGTAATAGAAAAGTGTTCAGAACTAATGGAAAAATCCAAGGAGGCTTCGTGTAGGAAACTAAGGCTTAAATTAAATACTAGTACTCAATTAACTGTTTAGTCTAAAGAAATTAGTGTATGAATCTAGGAAAACATATCAAAATATTCATGAATGAGTGGGAATATGCTGCATCTTTGTGTGTGGACCTCTGAAGCATTTTGGACAGCAGCCTGGCTCCTGTGCTGTACAGGAGCTACTCTTACAAGCTGTCCACATACTAGCTTACAATCTCATTTAACAAGGTTCTCTAGCTACTGGTTATTCTACCACAAGTTTCTGTATACTGATCATGTCACCTCTACCTTTGTCTATAAATCCTCCTAAATTTATACTGCTTGAGAGCTCATTTGTTGCAAACGTTACATAGACATAAGGTGGTAAGTTTTTGTCTGATCAAAGTCATGCCTTTGACCTCCTTGTAATGGAAAGAAAATTGGATAAATTCGAAGTTTATTTCCTCTGTATGTCGGCACATTATGGACAACAGACTTTTTGTGTGTGTGTGTTACATGGTGAGGGGGATTACTTACAGTTTATACCTATGCGAAAATCTCTTGAGATCCTTATTCAGTCTGTATCTTATTGCAGCTGCTCTTTTTTCAATGTACTGGGAACAATTTATATTGAGATATATGAAGATGCTCTAGTATCAGCATGACACAATAGAATGAGGGATTCTGATGGCTTTTACTAAACCTATGCATAACAACAGTGAAATAATAGCAGCTAGAACAATAAAGCCAGGATTGAATGCTATTCTCCTAGTGATAAGTACCAAAGATTTGCCTAAATAAATACAAGCCTCCCCTCTACAGAGAAAAGCAATGAGTGAACAGTGTTCCATAAGGGTGCCCTTCTGTAGGTACAGCAAACTTGCAGATAAGCATAATGGTACTGTCTACAGTGTGTGTTGATGGACGTGTACAGTCTGCATCCATGTGGTGAGAGGAAGCAGTAATTTCCCCAGTATGGGATCAGAGGTGTGGGCTGTGTATGACATCTTAATTACTGGATATTAGAAAAAAATGATGCTGGTCTCAAAGGTCTAGGTCATGAAAGGATTGTGGACAGTTAAGCAGTGTCTCCTAATCACTTGTCTGGCTGTTGAGGGTTTGTTTATAAAAAAATTTCTCAGAGTTCTAGCCCTTGCTCTGCATCTTGCTCTTAGCAAAGCCATAAAGAGTTTGCAGCTAGAATTTCGCTGAGGTACTTTCTGAAGAGTCCTTGTGATGCACTGAGTGAAATAGTTTGGTCTAGTTCAGAAGAGAACAGATGTATCACTTGGGGTGGGGTGAGATTATGCTGTGCTTCCCAGCACACCTGGGTCTGGTGACAGAGAACTGGGGATTCATCCTGTAGCAAAACTGCCCTGGGCTGTGTCTGCTACATTCAAGTCCTGGCTGCATTCTCCATGAAGAAATGACTGAGATACTAGAAGGCCATGCCCTACCTGGCGTAGCATTACCCCATTAGCTCTCAACTTCGCAGTCTAGGGAGCCCTTAAAGATACTTGCATTTACTTGGAAATATGCCTGCAATTGCAGAGAGTGGCTCTGCGAGGTTTTGACACCAAAATCATAATCTTTGTTTCCAAGCTATAAAACATGAGCATTTTTTTAAGATAAAATCCCATCTCTCTCCCTGCTTTTCTCCTGATTTAAGGCTCTGATCTCTATTTTGTGCCACAATGAATCACTGGCAAGAGCCCTTCTTAGTAGTTCAAAGTTTTCAAAGAATCCTAAGTTTCCCCTTCTCCCTGCTCCACTCTCCTGTTCATACATTTGTGCTACCTTCCTATGTTCTCTTATCCTCAACTCACAGCTTATTTTTGTTAAGCTAACTTTTGTTAGAAGTGCTTGACCTTGGCAACATACATGATTTATTACTGCTCTGGGAATAAAAGCAAAGGGCAGGCAGGTTGCATGCACGGTAGGCAAATTATTTCTATCATTGCAAAATTTTGTAATATCTGGGAAATATCCCCATATTTCTCAGTACGGCTTCCAAATTCATGAAAAACACAGTAGTCTTTTTACTATGTCCCGTGTTGCCTCATAAGTAGATGAGACAGTATAGCAGCAAATCAAATACAGAGTAAGATATCTAGCAGAAAAGCATGTTTAAAAAAGCTGCCATCCTCAGAACTAGGTACAAGTGGAGACTGTCCTGCAACCAACCTCCTGTCTATGTTGTATGTCTCACTGATCTGATGATTATGCTTCCTACACAGGGCACTGGGAATGAGTAGGGCATTAAAATATTGTTAGCTGTGCAAACCTTTCACTGAGGAAAGAAGCTCGGGTTTAGGAGTAACTATAGAAGCAACATATTGTATAATAGATACCATACTACATTGAATTCAGCATCTTTATATGAATGAAAACCCCTATGTACTTGATTTTTGTGTAACCCAATGAGGAACTACATAAAAATGAAGAAGCTTGTTTAAAAAGAACACCTGAATGATATAATGGACACTGCAACTGCCAGATTACAAACTAAGTTTTCAGGTGTTATGTGTTTATGCCGAGCCTTTGTTTAAATAGGGCCAAGAAGGCAGCAAGCTTCAACAGAAAAATAAAGGTGGCTAGAAGTAAGAAAGCATCCTTCAAAAACTGGTGTCCAAATAAGAAAAATGGNNAATAAGACAAGCCAAAAGTAGATACTGAAGAACAATTTTCTAAAGGCATAAAATCCACCAATAATGTTTTTCAAGTGTATGAGAGGCAAGGATCCTGATGGTCTGTAGGGCCAGCTGATGATCAAGTTGTAAAAGGAACACATGAAAGATCATGCAGCAGCAAAGCTGTTTAAGTTCTTTTCCTTATTGCTTACAAAGGTGCCTAGGAAGGTTCCCACACAGGAGCTTCTCTATGGAGAATTAATCTGAGAAACTGTCTCAAAATCAAGCATCAGAAAAATGACTTTTAGTATAAATTGTTAAAATGAACAAATTCATTGGGGTCGGTCAGAACTCTAGGACGAATACCACAGTGACTTGAATTGCCAAAATCCTCACTTAAAATCTGCATCAGTCTCAGAGATAAAAAGTAGCAAATGTCATCCAATTTTTATAGTGCTTATTTTTATAGGTGCTTATTTCTCCCAAGGTATCTGCTACTGGTCACTGTCAATAATAGGAGATGGAGTCTAGTCAAGACAGTAAAGTTATTTCTGTGTTGCACTGCACTAAGTCTGTAACTTCCTCTTTGAAGTTTGCTCAGCTTTCAAGAGCACAGGTTTTCTGAATTTAAGTTACTCCAGGGTTCATGAGTTTAAATAAAAGGAGTCAACTTATTCATGCAGCAGATCCTTGTTTGTATATTTAAGCTTTAACATCAGCTCTGGCAATAGCATAAAACACAATCAGATTGTATTTGTGCAGCAATTATTCTTGCCCTGTGTAATTACTGGTCCCTCAGATAAAATCTCAAGCTACTTTATTGAAGCTGGGAATTGAAACCACAGAGAGAATCAGCTATCTATGTACATCAATAAAGCAGTCCATTAATTATTTCCACCTCCTCAACTTGAAGAAAATTACCATACTAATGCCTCTGGATAACCACATGACCTGCTCTGCTTCTACATAAAAGCCAAACGTAAAGTCATAAAGGCTTTGAGAGATAAATCAGGGACACCAAAGAAATGATAGAGTATAGAATGGCATTCATGTAAGTAATTGGTCACAGAAATCTCCAGATTGCAGTAATACTAGACAGTACCACAATGGTTTCAAATTTGAGAACTGAAAGTATTCTGATTTCTTTTTAAGAAGCAAAAAGTTGATAGCTGAAATATATCCTCAAGAGTAAGACAGCAGTACCATTAATCAAAAGATGGTAAAAAATGTTAACTTTTTTCATGAATAAATCTTGAAACATATTAAAAAAAAGAAAATTGTGGAGAACTCTAACAGTATCATATTACATACTGCTAACTTCATACTGGTCTGTTCAAATGTCATCTTCCCTCTGTATGAAGGATTCTCAATGACAGGAAAAGTTCAACAACTGCACTGGCTGAATGAGAAAGAACAGAAAACTGGAAAGGGGAAATGAGGAGTTAGATTCTGGAAAGATTTTTTCTTTTAGAAAGTGTCAATTTTCTGCTATTTCTTTAATAGAGACATCCTGCAATACACCCTTCAATTTACCTTTTAAATCATAGCTGCTAATTTCTGCGTTATTAAACATTTCCTTCAATTAAGAGTATTACCTGGAAAAAGTATTTAGCAATCACAGTTAGTGACCTCTAACCTTGCGAAGATTTTGCATATTTTCATCTACACATTTGGGATACCAGGGCAGAAAACTCTACCACTTCTTTCATTACACCGATTAAACCAGACTAATTCACTTTTATAAATTATGTTAACCTTGCAGTAAAGAGCAGTTATACAACAGTATGTAATTAGATTTTTCTAATTCTTTTCTAACTCACTGTGGTGAGTTAACACATATACTAAAACTATACAATCAATGTAAAACTTTAATGTTTCCCAAAGATATAGGTCAGCTGCTTAAAAGGTACTTAGAGATGCTTTTTGTATTATCTCTTCTCTTTGCATTATTAATATAATATGGTAGGAATAAGAAGGGATGTATCTGTAGGCAGAGGTATACCCAGGTCTAAAACCCAGCAACTTCAGTAACAATCTTCTAGGGCCAATGTTACTACTATTCTGAAAATATAATGTACTTCTCTCATTCCAAGCAAAAGGATATACAGTCTTGGGGAAAACTGTCTTTCTGGGCAATGTTAGTAAAGTTCCTGCTGCTGAAAGTTTAGCATAACTATGTCAAGAAATGGAAATGAAGACGGATTAAAGGACAGTTTGCTGTAAAGGTTAAAAAGAAACTGGGATGTTTAGTGGAGTTAGCAAAGACTGCTCATTTAATGTCAGCCTTGGATAAAGGAAAGCCTTCTTGGTAAGAGCTAAAAATGAAAAAGGGGAGGGGAGGAAGACAACACCCTCTCCCCATCTTCTCAACACAAGACACTGAGCATACACATGGACTGGATCAGTGCCTGCGTCTACCATTCAGTCATACATTGGGCTCCCTTGTTATGTCTGCCAGTACCTGGGATGCTTGTATGAGTAACCAGCTGCATCAATTACTTGCGACTCAGCTGGCAGTTTCTAATCAAGTCTGGTCAGTCCCTCAGTCATCTATCACTGCCAGGGTTCAACAGATTCCCCTTGAAGCAGGCAAAGAACAAGTTGGCAATCACAACTGAGTAAGTTTGCCTGATGCTCATTGTAATTTAGGGAGTGGAAAAGAGGGAGTGCTTGGCCTGGATTTAAATGTAGACTGAGAGGGGAAAAAGATGAAACGCAAAAAAAAAAGCTGCGATGGTCATGCTGCCCTTTAAGCAGGGCTTTGCACTGAAATGCAGGAAACCTGGGTTTTGAGCCATCATATGATTTCTAAAAGTAATGTTTCCTCTTCATGTTTCTGCATCTTTCATTTTTCAATTTATGCTGAGGTTCATGGTGTAAAACTGGGGACTTTGGCTGTTACTATTAAAATGAATGACTGTCCTGAGGCAGGGCGTGTGAGATCTAAGGTTTTAAAGAGGATCCAGAAGAAAAGTGAAGAAAGCTTCACACAGATGAAATTGGAACACAGGAGAAAGTTGTTCAGAGAAAAGTAATTTGGGACTTAAGCAGTCTTTCCCCTTTCCTTAAAACATTATCCAGCAGATCACTTGAGCTCTATTCTGTAGGTTCAGCTTTATTTTAATGTTTTTGGGAGAGTATCGATCTCTTTGCTGAAAAATATTAATGAAAGAAGGAACATAAAAAATTACAGAAGACAGCATATTTATTCTATCAAAAGTGCTCTTTCTGGATATCCCAGTGCTTCACAGTATACTGTTACTAAAGCAATGAAAACTCTCAGGTTGTAAGTTGAAATTTATTTCTTGCCAAATTCAATGTATGTCTGTATCTGTTAGCACTTCCTTTTAGTATGAATATAATGAGCATCACATTTGGAAACTACAGGGCATTAAGGGATTCAGTTTGAAGAAGGCAGGCACTGAGGCATAAGGCTTACGTGTAAAAAGCATCCAGTAAGGGTTAACCAGTCCCATTCTCCAAAACATTTGTGTATGACAGTGGTCTCTTCAGAATTACTTGTAGCTACGTACTACTTTGGTTTCCCACATGACTGTTACAGCTAATGACAGCAAGTAATGCAGAAATGTCCTAGCTCTGCTGACTTGCAAAGACAAATGAGGAACAAGCACAGAGTTCACCACTGAGTGCTGCAGTTCGTATCTGTAATGACAGTTCAAGACAGAAACGCTGATGTTCTGTGCTCTGGTATTTTCTAGAGTAATCTGATTTCTCTGACCCTATTCCACAGGGCTCTGGGCTGCCTGGGGATGCTGTTTCCGCAGTGAGATTACCAAAACTCTGTAACTTTGTTCTTGGAAAGGCCAGAAGTCCTTAGGACAGCTGACTTAGATGCACTTACTTAGAGGCTGGAAAAAAAAGGTGTTTGGGCAATACTGATCTCTTAGAAGTCCAACATGGTGCTGCCAAGCCACAACTCTACACAGAGGCATTACTACAAAATATTTTGGAATGGAAAGAAACCTTGGCTTCTCCTCAGCTGCTACATTAAACTATTCATCTAATTCCTGTCCAGTGCTTGATCTTTCACTGAGTGATCTACTGCTTTTCCTAACTGCAGTTACATTCTGAAGATCTGATACTTCTGTTAAGGAAGAATCTAGTCACTGCTTCCTTGGTAACACATTGTACATATAGCATGTGGCACAGAGCCTCTGCAGATAGGCTGTTGCTGAGTGCAGAAGCCAGCTTAATTGTTATCTAGGAATACCTGCATGTTTATTGAAAATCTAGCTCTTTTGTACCAAGTGATTAATTTTAAATACTCCTGGGATGTTTCTGCTACCCTGTGCGTGCAACAGAAACAGAAAAGGTTTAGTGGTCCTCTGACTCGGGATGAACGTGACTGCATGGGAGTCCCAATAACTAAGAACCTTCCAGAGGAGTCTCACTTGCTTTCCTCTCTCTTCCTCCGAATAAGTGTTTGTATCTTACTGGTCTCTACAATGTTTTGACAAACTCTTTACACGGGAATTACTGTCTGAGATGTAAGGGTGTTCTTTTGGTTCATGCCACATTACCTGATTTTTGTATTCTGTGTGCACACCGCGGGACAAATACACTGCATAGGAAATGTAACAGTTTCCTATCCAACAAATTCCTGCACCATCAATCAGCTGATGTCAGGTGGTTGCCAGTATTTGGAGTATAAGGCTGGTCATTATTGGCCTAATTTTCAGAAATGCTGAAATGCATTCTTGGAATCATCTGAAATCGGTGAAAATAAGGGCAGATGGGAAAGGATTCACTTTTTCTTGAAAAACTGGGCCACTTAAATGATCTGAAAATTCTATCACTGTGGTGTCTAGTCCAGGAAAACCCAGTACAAACAACGTAAATACTGAATAACTTCTTAAAGAGGGAAGAAACAGCACTGATGCAAGACTATCTGTAAATCCTCTACAAACTAGAGAAGAAATGAAATTATTCATCTTCACCAAATGGCTGAAGAGACATCTCGTGTTACACACATCCTCCCTCTTCAAACTCCAAACCTGCTTCTGCTTGTTAGAGCTATTCCAGTGGGTTTGTCCATGGTGCTATTGGCTTTTGTAGCAAATGCAAGGCAAATACTATGTGCTTACTCAAGTTTTTGCATACCTATTATTCAAACAAGTTTTCTGTTTTTAATATCCTTTATGAACTTGCCATTTTTAGGAACTCCTCTACCATTGGATTAATTGCCATATATGTTGCTCAAATACACTGCAATTTTTTTAATGACAAGGTCATATTTCAAACCTTTTGGTCCATTAATGCATTCAGCTTTGAATTCTGCCGTGAATCTGAGCTTCCAAACAACCTTGCTGATCTTGCTGAGGCTGCTTTTGGACAGAGACACAGCAAATGAAACTGCTGAGTTCTGCTGTCAGTGAGGAAACATTTCGCAAATATATTGGTTTTCACAAGGCTGTGAAGGTTCTTAAATACTCACCTAAATGTGTATTTAATGATACCAGTAAGTGTTTTCTCATTTACTTTGAAGTTTCTGTATTCGCAGTCAAACAGAGAAATGTTCTGCAGCACTCCCATCAGAGAGGCTAACTGGGAAAGCTCTCAAACTGGTTTTGTCTGGAAAAAAAAACCAAAAAAAAGCCCCAAACCCTGCTCCAATCCCCCAAAAACAGATGGGGGCGCAGGGTGGGGCAGGGGGGCAAAGGAAGCAAATAAATACTCTAGGCATTGCTTGGGAGTGGAGAAAGGGAGGAGAGTGCTGGATGCAAGGGGAATAGATATGGACAGGAATCTACAAAGCAGTGCAGGAAAGGCAGTACAGAGTGTGGGGCAGCACATAGGTGAGCCAGGGTGCACACTGATCCACTGCCATTCTACATTGTAAACAATGAAGATAGCCTGCAAATTTCAGCAGCTAGAGATTCAGCCTGTAGGGGCTGAAATTTATGTTGAACTTAGCAAAGAATACAGATTTTGATCTCCACTCTCATATTCTTTTGCTGTCGAAATTTTAAATCAACTCTGCAAAAAATAGGTAAATATATATATATCTTATTTAGTTACATTACAGGTAATAGATCTTCGGTGCTAAGAAATCAAGAGCATGTAAGACCTGGACATGCGTGATTTTTTTTTTTTTTCTTTTAATGCTTGAATTTGTTTAAGAAAAGGCCTTCTCAAGTGCTACAACATATTATTAAATCAGAAGTGGCGAGTTAAACTGTGCCAAGGTATTGTCATAATTTTTCCATCTAGAATTAGCCACCAGAGGGCAGATCATGTGTTCTTAAAAGGCTTGCATGTTGTGCCAGGGATCTGAATCTGGGCAGGACCTGATGCGTGCCTCTCCGGAGTTCAGTGTCTCCAATCTCCTTGTAAATGGCTCTTTGGATGGATAGGGGAGAAGAGGTTAGGGATTACATAATCAAGGAGCCAGAGAAGGACAAGCATGGAGGCTGCCATAAAGCAGGGCTATGCATTGCGGCAGTTTCCCAGCTGCTGGCAGGAGGCCAGCAGCTACAGGACTGAGCATCAGGTCAGACTAGACCCACAGGACAGGCTGTTCAGAAAGGATTACTTGAAAACAGCTCAAGGAGACTGTGTAAGCCAAAGTGCCAGAACAGTATGGATGCTCTAAAGGTGGAGGCTGAAGGAACTATCTCCTCTCGGTGTTGTAGGGTTACACTATCATACTTTTGCGTGACTGATATGCAGCTATTGCTGTTTCTAATCTGACTGTGCCTGATCTCGCTGTTAACACATACATGTAAAGACACAACAAGCAACTCCCCTAAACTGCTTTGGAGCTTCTGACTGCAGGCAAATGCACAATGCCTAGCAATTGAGTCGTAAGACCAAATTTGCTCTGAATGCATCAGCGAGAATTGATGCAGGTAACAGGCAAGGAGTGGATGCCCCCTTTTGATGCAAGATAGGGTTTGGAAATGTGCTGCTATGCTGTCATCGGTGCATGAAAATGGAACTGCACCACCTTGATGCGCAAAGCCAACAGGAATAGCTGAGTTGTGAATGTCAAGTGTGTGCTCAAGGTTAGATCAAATAGCTACTGCAAGGAGGATCCTCTGTTTTCAACTAGCAGCTCCACAGACTGACTGAAAAGCTGTTTAGGACAGCAGTAATCTTTCCAGAACCCTTCCTTAGCTGTTTCTGTAGGCTATGGGTGTGTATGCATGTCTCATACTATTGTCAATCACAGAACACTACAAAAAAGCTGCTCATCTGACCAGCACTGGCAAGTGGCCTAAGTTTGTAAGGCAATAACCATGTGACATTTTCTTTCTGTGGTTTGTAATGACTTATTTCAGCTTGTGAAAAATTACAGTAGCAAGCATACTATGTAAGAAATACAGCAGTGCATAAACATCATCCAGTCTGTAAGACAGCTGCTCCGCCTTGAAGAGCATCACAGCAGCACCCAATATGTTTTAGCAACGCAGTGGAGAGACTAGTCAGAGGTGCAGTGCAGGGAATGCAGAACTGTAAAATCTCTGAGGCACAAAGACCATAGTCTACCTCCCAGTGTGTCATGGGGAGAACAAAGGGCCCGTAGCTCTAGAACACTCCCAACAGCCTATTTCTCTCTGCCAGAGATGGTAACAGCTTGAAGCAATGAGCATCAATTGCTTCCACGGGAGATGTGTAAAAGATAATGTATGTTGCCTTTTTGGCAGCAAAGATTCACCGGAAGATACTGCCTTGGAGGCTTTATTACTTATGACCTTCACATAGAACTGAATACATCTTATTTTCTGAATAATTTCAGCCTGTGGATACAGCATTTAATGGTCTTTCTAGGAGTAGAAGTATAAAATCACACCTTCCTTGAGAAAAAGAGGTTTAGGAAGAAAAGTGTTAAATGGTTACATCCAGATGGAGTAGAAAATTTAGTCATGCATGTGGAAAAGGCTGCAAAGATGACTAAAAGTACCTTCTTATAGATCCAATCTCCTAAACTAATTCTAAAATTTATTACAAATATGATTATCAAATACACCAGGTAATCAAAAAACCCCATCACCTAGAGGCAAAATCTGCAGCCTGACTGAAATCACTGAAAATGTAAGTTTAAGTTGACCTCTGTGTCACAGGTTTGCTAATATTTTTAGAAATCAAAATATGAACAGAGTAATCCTGGAAATAGGACCAATTGGTCTAGTTAAAGGAAATTCCTTAGGCTTTGGAACTACCAGCTCTTAGACTTTCCTATCTAATTTTTTTTGAAGAAAAATTTTTTTCTGAGTTAAGTTCCTACTTGGTTTTTCAGTTTTAGTTTGAATTAGTTGAATAAACATACTGAAGTAAACATTCTCTCTGAAACAACAGAGAAACTGCATCTGTCAGAAGGTCATTTAGAACTCCAACAACCTGGTTCCATATATTGGTCAGTTATCTTCCATCAGTGCACCAGTCTGGCTTTAACACTAGCAAAAAATAAAGTACTTCTTTTTTTAAACACTTTATATTAGCTGATCTGAATACATTTAGTGTTAGTTGACATGATTTCAATTTTCACTCTCAGTGAAAGAATGAACACAAACTTTGTTATTCATGAACGTAATGCTTATTTTTCTATAACAGCTGTATGTGTTTTAGGTATATGGCAATGTGTTTTAGTATTACTTATGTATTTCTAGCAGAAGTAATATCCAGAAGGCTTAGTAAGTACAGATTAGCTAGCTTTTAGTGTTCTTGCTTCTGTTTAAACTTCTACCACAAAGCTACCAAAGCTAAGTCAGTAATCATAAATCCTATTAAAATGGCCAGGTACAAATACTCATTCACTATAAATGAAGTTTACTCTCAACAAGCTTTTGCAGTATGACCCAACCAAATAAAGAAAAGTAAACACCAGGCTTACAATCAAAATTGTATTTCTTTCTGGTTTACTTAACCAGGCAGACAGGAAATGCAATGATTTTTTGAGACTTGATGGTACAAATGGAATTTTTTTTTTTCTTTTAAGAAAAGCTTTCCATCTTTATCTCACAACAATACATACAATGACTTTTCTGTCTGAGCTTTAAGAAAGGTATTTCAAGAATCAAAACAATTCAGTTCCTACCCTGCTTTCAAACCACTGTAGAAATTTTGCTGAACTGTAGTGGTACACATTGAAATAAAAATCCCTCTTGTTTTGCATTCATCTTACCAGAAGGGCAACAAAGCTATGTGCAGTGACTAAACTTACTCCAGTCTGCATGCCTTTCTTCTTTAACAGAAAAGTCTGAATATGTTATGAGGAAAATGGTAAGTGCTTATTTCAGAAATATTTTCTAAGTTAAAAGTTGAGCATGAAGCACAAGACCTGAGCAAAACAAAACAAATTCTCATGCCA
>VYZV01011987.1:84296-111458 GCA_013401275.1 Pandion haliaetus | reverse complement strand
TCACACTGTAGAATTCCAGAAGGACTTTTGAAAGTAGCTGAATTCTTGATTGTCAGTGCAAATTTGGATCTCTCTGTATTTTCATTTGTAGTTTCAAAGATATGTAGAATAATAGATATAATATCAACTGGTTAAAAATTTGTGCTGAGGGGTAGGCTTGATGTGCCTACCTTTCTCTGATCAGTGGCTGGAATGGGACTCGTTTGCAGAGGAAGGCTGATTGTCAGCATGTTTCCTATTCTATGTTTCATTATGTATGCAGAAAAATTATGGTATTGCATTTAAAAACTGTAGCTATAGTGAGATATTTAACTCCCTACAAATAACTAAGTGGGATAAAATACATTTGAAGTAGCATCTTAAAATATGAATTGTGCTTTGAATCATCCCATTGTGCAATTTTAATTACTCCCTCCCCATTAATTGTTTATACTATGTTGACCTAATTCTATTTAATGTCTTCAGTAATCTGCAAGAGGGATCTACATTATATTAATAAGAGTTACAGATGATATTGCACTATCTGATACCTGACTGGGAGAGGTCCAACGAATTAGATGCAGCCTAAGAGAGTCAGAGAAAAGGTAATGCGTTTGAGGAAACTTGGACACTTAGTGAGAGAGAAAGACTGTAATGTAATAATGTAGTAAGAAGCTTGATAATGTAGGCAACAAAGTTGCTTCTGGCATCACTAATGTCAAGAGAAGAGTATATGTGCAGAAGAGCTGCATCAGGCAGCTGGAAATCAGGATACTTCTTGTGATGGCTGAGGTAATTTTTGGGGTATGGTCTTATATTTTGGGTACACCAGGGGTGAGAAATTGAGGCAATCTTCTGAAAAGTCAGAGAACAGTAACAAAATTAGTTGAAGTGAGAAAGAAGTCGGAAAGACTGAGTCGTTAAGTATGTATAATTTTTTGTTATGTGACAAATATATTTAAGAAGGCTTTCTAAGTATGAAGGTGTAAGTAGAACAGATTACATAAATTAGAAACAAGGTAAATATCCAGTGAATATCAGGAGAAAGATCCTACCAATGAGATCAGTTAGGTTATGGAATGACACAGTAGTGTTTATCAAGGCATACAATTTCTTGGAAGGTTTTAAGTTAGATGTAATGCAGTAGTGGAAAATAATCTTCCTTTGCCAAGAGTTTGAACTACGTACTTGAATAGGCAGTTTCCATTTTTAGCTTCAATGATTCTATGATAATACAGCTTTTTTAAAAATGGTAGATACGCCTTTTTCTGGTAATCTGATGAAAAAGCAAGGATTTACTACATCCCTAACTTTCAAATTCCATTTTGTGCCTTAAATATGTGATAATTATGCATGTCTTCATTACATGTAAATTAGTTTCCTTTTAAATGACAGGTGCATAGTGGACTTGAGATAGAATTGTTGTATTTCTTACAATTTTAAAAGGTATAATCTTTGTATTTTTTAGAACAAATTTCATGCAAGGTGCTATAATTTAACTTATTACTTCTCTGTTTTATATGCAGCTAAAATTATTAAAAGTTTAAAAAATAAACTACATTTACAACACTGAATCACAAAACAGTTGTGTTACACTTGTTCAGACTAGCAGTTGTATTTGTCCAAAGTTCTTAAGAGTACTGTTTCATAAACTTCACTTGATTTTAGATCCATGAGGAACATCATGGCAGTTTTTAGAAATACTTTTCAGTTAGCAAGCAGAAGAGTGTGACGAAATATGAATAACTAAGATCAGATTAAGTTCTGTGTCTCTTTCTCTACTGTCAGGGCAGCTCACTGAAGACCATAGCTATCAATTCATTGAAAATGCATTGGATACTTTAAGGATGTGATTCTGAAATCCTCAATCAGATGAGTGTATCCTACAGATACTATTCCTGTAATAAAAGGAATACCTGCACTAGAATACTGTATTATATTTGTTTTCATTGTGGCTTAACGATACTATCATATGTCAATCAAGGAGTTATTTTTATATCCTTTTGTACATGTGACATAAAAAAATACAGCACTGTTTGCTAAAATCTTGGGTTTGCACTTTCATAAAGCAACAGTGTACAAGGTAATGATAAAATTTTAAAAGTAATTTACAGCTACAGAAGAGTCTTGCAAATTGATAAATGAATAAAAATAAAGCTCAAATTTACTTACAGTATTGCATTCAATGTTTCACGGCCAGAGAGACTGCCATGTAGATGAGTTTAGATGGCATGTGCTTTAAAAAAAACAAGCAACACAGTCTTTTCTTCCTCTTCTTTTTTTGATTGAAGCCTTTCACGGAAGCCTCATTGTATACCTTTTGTTTTAATATCTTCTCAAAGATAGTGAGAATTGCAGGTAAAATCCTTTTACCATTGACTTCAGATGAGCCAGGATTTTATCCTAGGTAGCTTACTTAGACTTCAATATAACATCATGAAACACTTAATTAGCTTGTTAAATGGACATAAAAGACTAAGTATGATTTTCATATGGTGCTCTCTTTCCAACTTCTTTTTAACACCTGTCTTTTTTGTCTTCCTCTCTGCAATATTCCTAGTTTTCTAAAGCATTGAAATCCTCCTGTTTATGAAAGATTAGGAATGTATTTAAATATCAGCATCTTTAATGTTTTGATGTAGTTTCTAACATTGTTCATATAAAGGTGTTTTCTTATTTGTGCTATATATGCCTTCTAGAATGGATTAATACAGAGTATGACCTTATGAAGCTTTTTTAATGACAATACATAGGAATAGGCATTTGGAAGGAGATTCCTTTTCATCGGGTGACATTTCCTACTATTGGTAATAACATAAACACACTGTCCTTTTTATAAACTCCAGCTGAAAACAGTTGGATTTCTTGAGGTTCCCCCCAACACTCACACACTGTTCCCACTGGGAAAGGCTGTTTGGGACAGATTGGGTGAATCGCCTTGTTTCACAGCTCTGCCCAGAATGTCTAGAGGCCAGATCCTGGCCTCGGGGCATGGGCAGTACAAAGGAATATGACGCTGAGAAATTGCATCTTCCACACTAGCTTCCAAGAGGGTAACTGAGGCCATTGTGAACAGTAGTTGATAGGTGTCATTTCTCTTGCCTCTTACTATGGAGGATGTGAGAAGAGAGGAAGCTCAACATGCTGTCATACCTTCTGCACAGGCAGCTCAGGAGATCAGCTGGGAGCACCCCTGTGCACAAAGGGTGTGTTACAGAAGGGGCTTTTCTGCTCCACTCAGCTATTTTATTACTATCTAAAAGCCTGTATTTCTTGAAATAGTGGTGTGCCAAGATACCTATGCCACACTGCTCTCAATAATATAGTTCAAAATAAACAGCCTTGGAGAAATGACGCAGTGTGCTTCTTCTAATTCCCATTGAAAGTACCATGTAGCCAGGTTCATGTTCATGGACAGAGTGCAATGACTAGTGAACAGGAAGATGCATGGAGGCCTTTTCTGTGACCAGAGGGAACCTACGTTTTCTTATCCAGAAAGAAATAGGTGCATTTTAAATCTAGGTCTAGCTACTGCTCTGGCTGTGGTACTGGCAGTCTTCACAGTAGCTTACTTTAGTGGATATTTGGGTATTTATATAATTACTAACTTGAATGAAAACAAATTATAACCATTACAATAAATTATAATTTAAGGTAGTTGCTACATTAACAGGTTTTGTGAAATCAGCTCTTACTTAATCTGCCTTAGGAAAAAAAGGGAAGGAAAGTTAACAAATAACTGTTCTGCACTAGGCAGGAGGGCTTCATAAATCAAAATTTTCAGGCAGGCAAACTGGCTGCAGTTGTTTATAAAGGACTGGTTAAATGTGTCTTTGAACAAAAAAGTTGAAAGCTTTTCTGAAAATTCAATTTTATTTCATAATGTGTATTTTAAATGTGCTCAGAGATACTGTATTATTTATTTCCAGTTTACAATTTAAATTTATGCTGAACATACACTTTTTATAGATGATTAACTGTAGCCCATTAAAATGTTTTATTCTGTTTGTTACAATGACTGTTTAAGAAACAAACACCTGATGTTTCTGCAAAGCTCTGTGTTCTCTTGCTCAACTGAGTTGCAGTATTGTTAGTGCCTACTAAGCTTTGCAGGGCTGTTAAAATGGCAGGTTAATATTTGCCAAGGATAGCTCCTTAAACTTGCTTTCATGATGGCACATAATAATAATAACTTAATAGTGAGCGGTACTCTTGGTTCAGTGCCTGGTACTGTGTGCCACTGATGCTGTTCTAGGGGTCTTGAGTGCCTTCAGTAGGACTGAAAGCTTTATAGATGTCAATAAGTGATTCATCCTTATGAATTACCAGATTGAGAAGACCTGTCTTGTGAACTCTTGGGTCACAAAAGTGAGTAAGTCTGACAAGTGAACTTAAGGCTGTACCAAGACAAACTATGGAGAACTGGGATGTTGGGTAACTCTAGCCCTCTCATAGGAACTTGCTGTCAAGTTCAGGCCGGCAACTGGTGGTGACTTTCGAGTTCTAAAATGTACCATACTTTCTGTGTCATGTTGTATCAACTGAAACATGTTGTCTTTTTATTCACAGCTCTCTTGCTTCTCTGTTCAGTCTTGAATGTATTTTATGTCCTTTCAGTTGATGGCTTTGTAGAAGTGTAAGTACAGAAATACTTATCTAAGCATATCATGTACAGAATTGTACTTAAAGATTCTTAATAATGTAAATGCACCACAGATGCTCATTATTGTTATTTTTTCTGAAATGCATTATCATTAGCAGTTTACACAGACAGAAAAATAACACAATATGATACTTTTAATAATTTTATTTATTTGCAAAGATTATAAGATTTGTTGAGCTATAAATTCAGGTATTTGTTTTAGAGATTGTTAATACTGTAGTACTGTAGAAATTAATCATCAATTAAAAGAAATGTTCTAAACTATGTTCTATTTGATTTTATTTTTTTTGTGGCATGTAGAAGTCAGTTCATACGAATGTTCAGCATATTACACCAGACTGGTATGTGTTTACAAATAATATACTTTTTTTATCTGGAACTATTTCACAAATTAATCTTGAGGTTCCCTGTAACATATTTACTATTAGCCAGCCTTCCCTTCTACATTTCTTAAAATATATTCCATTAAAAAATAAGTAGGTTTGACTAGTAATACCGGTTTATCAAACAAGAGGGAAAAATACAGGGCATTAAAGTGAATGTGTAACATCTGTCAACGTGCAGGAAGACAACTGCATTGCAGTGGTCCTGAAATAGGTATTATAATAGTGGATATTTCAGTGTTTGAAACAGGACTTTTTTGTGCTATTAACCTTTGAGGGGGGTGGAGGCAGTGAACATCCTCTGGCTGTCCTTTGCTACATGACTTAACAATGACATTGCAGCTATGAGGATTTTGTTGCTATGACAGTGCAATAAAGCAATATGTGAGCATTCACACCTACTTCTTTTCAATTACTAATCAAGTGGTTGTAACCCCAAGGAGCTTAACTGCGTACAAAGGCTAAATCCTGTTAGTCAGATGTATTATAATGGAGACGTAGATCTAATCTGAAAGTCACAGAAGTGGTCTTCTGATCTAAATTTACAGGACAGGATTTATTTGCCCTGGCCCTCTACCAACATTAAACCAGTCGGATTTCTATAGAAGCTAGTGGAAGAATATCCACTGATCTCAACAGGAGTATGATGGGACATAGACATTCACATATTCTCTTGTGTGTAAATCTGGATTTACCAGGAAAAGAGTAAACTGTAGCCTCCCTGTAAGCACTGTCTGGGAGAGAGCACGTGCTTATTGTGCATTAGCTGTTGCGTGGCGGCTTGCCTGCCTCCCAGCTTTACAGTCTGACTGCACCCAACACTGCTCCCTGTGGAACGCACCAAAAGACCAGGAAATCTCCAGTCCTACGCTACTATTGCATTATACTAATCTGAATTCGGCCGTCATAGAAACTCCCTTCACATATCTGCAGAAGTATCTTTTATTTCCGAAATTAATCTAGGCCCAGTGACACATCCCATTAAAAATAGGCAGGGTAGATCAGCCCTCCCAGCTGCTTGGACATTGCTAGCTTGGAATGCTGCTGTCACTGAGCAACTTTGATTTTCATATGCAGTCTCTTGGTGGTTTGTGCTGATACCATGTTCATACAATGGCACTTTGCCTGCCCTTAAGCGGCTGTTCCAGATTCAGTAGAAGAACTTGCAAATGATGAGCAAGAAAAGATTCAGATGGGTGTACTGCTTCACATGCCAAGCACTCTCCTGTGCTCTGAAGAGAATCCTGGATGTGCAGTCAAATTTTTGTGCCTCTTAATTTATCATGTATGAAGTTGCATTGTAAAATAGAATAGACCTTCAACTCATGAAGGAAAGAAACAAAGTTGAGCACTGAAGGCAGCAGAGTACAATTTATTGTGTAAATTAAGTCTGGGAAGACTGTTAAAACTGGGATTCACCTGGTGACAGTTCTGCGTCTTGCAGCCAACACTTGCAGTCAACTGAAAGCAAAGCATTTAACGTTACTTCTGTTTTCATTTAAAGTGAGGTGATGTCGCTGAGAATAACAATCTGGAATTCTTGTCAGCAGTCTTTTACAGTGATCATCTCTGACTGGGCATTGATTGTTTTAAATTTCCAATCTTTATATCATATCCAGCGAACTCTTAACAAAAGGTTCTGTCTCTCAAGAAAAAAAGACCCTGGAAAAAATTCCTCTAGAGGTTCCTAAATAGAAATTGTATTTAAATGTTCATGGGATATAAACACATTTTCATACTCTTAAGGAGAAATAATAATTGAAATCATATGAGGATTTATTTATTTATTTTGTTGTCTGTGCTTACTGCAATAATACAGTGCTTCAAAAGGAGTTGGAAATCTAGAAAACAATGCCCAGATACTAAATATGTTGGTACTGAATCTTTAAAAAGATGGTAATACCTTAGGGTTAACAGGAAGAAAGCGGAGGCACAAACTAACATTTCTCAGATGGAAAGAGTAGCTCAAATCTTGGGTCTGCCTGTTCAGTTCTGTTTGATCTGTAGGCAGTGTCTGCTGTTGTCTATTACGTTATAAATTTCACTGCGTTCATACTTGATATAGACCTTTTTTTAAAAAAATATCAATAGACATACATAGCTACTGATAGAAATGTGTTACTGTCACATGAAACTTGGGTTAGAAAAAAAAAAAGAGGGCAGGGTTTCTCCATTTCTCAACCCTCTTAAATGGAAAGATTGTCTTACCTAAGAGCCATATTAGACAGTGTTGCCATGATATTTTTTATTTGCCATGAAACCAAAATTAAGCTACTTTTTAGATTATTATTTTCCCACAGTATTTTTTGCTCTGTGGGAATGAGTATATGGTCTAGATGATTTTCTCAGTTGTCTCAGAGCCCTGTTCTTTTACGTGTCATCAGTAGTCCACAGCTGGAAGAACACTGCATTGTGATATTCCTAAATTGGTGCAATGGCAACATTCTTTAGAAATATCTTAATTCTCCCCATAATTGCAGGATGAATATAAAATGTTAAAGACTAATATTTTGTATGAATGTGATAGCCTCCTGAATAATGTCTGTTACGTGAAAGGGTTTGGGGGTTTTGATTGTTTGTTTGATGTTTCCGCCTGTGTATTACTTACAAACTAATTACATCATTACCTACTGAATATGAAGTCAGTGGGCTTTTGTGGTTGGCATATATTTGAGTTCCTTGAGTTTATGGCAGGTTTGTAGTCCACCTCCTTGACTTTAGCTTTAACTCTTAGCTGCAAATGTTTATGGGAAATATACAGTGATTTCACTATCTGTCTGAGGTGAGCATTATAGTTCAGGATCTCTTTCTCAATGCATTCAGTATTTAAGCATGATTCCCGTTTTGTCTTTCTTCCTTCCAATCTGTGCAGGCTACTGACAGAGAGAGAACAATCACAAGATCTCTTGCAAATAATGTCAAGTTTTTGTTAGATCTCTTGTTTCACTCCCGTGACTCCTTTGAACGATTGCTACAATCCTTGAGCTGTTAAACAGCACAAAGTTGGAGATAACTCAATCACCTTCCTATGGTCTGTAAAGTATTAGGGGGCAGAGGGTGCAGAAGACAGAAAGCCAGCAGAGAACAATAGAGCTAACATTTTGTGTTAGATGAAGAGTGGGTGGCTTTAGCCATGTGCTGAGGGTAGTATGTAGGATATATGTTTAGGGAACTGAAAAGGAGACTGTGTTTCTGAGTCAGTCACTCCTGGACGGCTGCTGTGCTTGTGACTGGAACAAGTTTGCTATTTAGCCCTTGGTATTGAGAAGACACATGAGACATGCTTCCCTGATGAGTGGTACCATTTATATATCTGCTCTTGTTTTTCATCTCTGGGCACACTATGTGCCTCCAATTGCACAGTTTGCAGGTCCTGCTTTCTACATGTGAAAAGAGTTAACACCTTCCTCCAGTGTTTTAATGTAGTGTAATTCTGAGATGCCAAGAACTTCTTGGAAGAAATAGCTCTGATCTGATTCCATCTTGAGAGCATGAATGTTTCAAGCAGCAGAAGTAAATCTATTCAGGGTTTTGGGTGCCCTCTGTAAATAGTTCTGGCAGCTAATTTAGTCCTGTCTCCCATCTTTCTGATGTTGTCTTTTCCAGCATAGCCAGTATCTTCTAATTCATTCTGCACTATGAAATCTCATTACACAAAATAAAATATGTATGAAAGAGAAATACAAGCTATGCAGGTGGGCCAGCATGCTTAAAATATGGGACATATCCTTCCTTAATGCAATCTTTCATGGCAATCGTGGGAGGAATGTCAGACCAACAATTCCGAGGAATAGCAAAACTGTTGGTCACTAACAGTGGTCTTAGAGTTTCCTGACTGTGAAACAGTTTGAGGGGAATCTGCTCAGGGATGGGTTTTGTCTAAGTGCTTGCTGAGAAGCCAGGCACAAGCTCTTTTTCCCAAGGCATGTTGGGGTGGTCTTTTTGCTTTAAGATGACTGTATGTGCTTCACTTTAGAGGTGATGCTTAAACCTTCAAGGTGCCTTGTGCTAATACTAAGTTTTCTACCTTTCAAGGGGCTTTAACCTTTATGTTATTCGGTTATATTCCCATTATAGGCCCATAGCATCTATCCAGTTATGATCTTTCTTCAGTGTATATTTCATATTTCCCTGGGAGGCTGTGACTGTTGTACTCAAAAATGTTCAGAGCCCAAGTAATATTACCTAGAATTAATATTACCTAGTATTTCCTCTGGTTCAGACAGGGTATTACCTTTGTTTTGGTAATGGTAAACATGGGCTTTTTTTGATCAAGGAATGCATAGTTTCAAAGCTGTGAGATCTACAATGAAAACTGGAAACCTCAAATTGGAGGAAGGGGTTCAATTACTTTATTATTTACTAGAAATTCTTTAAGACCTGTAACAGGTGCATATTGAATGAGATAATTAGGCATGCTTTAAAGTCAGCTGCAGTCAAGCTATTATTTCAGTATTTCTCTCTCAGAAACCACAGGAAGAGAGTTACTGGTCTCATGATGATAGCAAATGCCCTCAGAGCACTACTCAGGCTAACCAGTGTCATTTCCCATTTCAACTTCTGTGGGAAACAGAAATAATTACTGCATAAGTACACTGAGCTCTACATCGCTGTTATTCCTTAGGTATACTCTTTACCAAGAGGTTTCATCTGCAAATAATACATTTTGATATGGAGCGTGGGAAGGATGTGACAATTTCAAAAAGCCTTTAAGAGATCAGGTTTTAAAATGGCACAGCTGGGTAGGCTTGCAATTCACAGTAGGTTTGGAGATACAGATCATGGACCAGATCCTCTACTGCTGTGCCTCAATGGCATTATGCTGACTTAGACAGATTTGAAGACTTGACTGCTTTTAAGAGCTTTTCTAAGAAGAATAGTTCAAAATTTGAATGTGTAGTCCATGGGAAATGGAGATATTTTTCTTTTTTAATTTGGACAAATGCTAGAAATACCAGCATTTCTTTCAGAACAAGAATTGTAGAAAAACAAAGATGGAAACAGTGAGGGATTTTGTTCTAAACCAGTTATAGGTTAAACAGTTTTCTGAATATTCTGGTACTGTGAAAATACAATTTTTTGTCAAAAAATTTGTTATTTTGGTAGGAAATTCCTGGCTAGCTCAGTCTCCGAGTCCTGAGACTGAGGATGTGAGTATAGGGAGGAGGGTGGAAGAAAGTGAATGAAAAGCCGTGTTACCTCTCCCAGCTGTGAGCGGATGGCGGAGGCTTCCACACCAAGACAGCTGCTGTACAGGACTGCAGCCCTGGCAGAATGGGGTCAGTAGGTGGAGAGAGAGATGGCTGCCAGGGACAGGCTTTAGAGATACCAGCTGAAAGAAGCTGTGGAAGGAGCAATACGGAGTGAAGCCTGCCAAGCCGGGGAAGCAGGGAGTGGCCACGGGCAGCAAGGGACAGAAAGGAACAGTCCTCTGTCACTTAACGCACAATCAAAGAGGACTAGAGGAAAGATCTGGGTCTTCTGCCCTGCAGAAAAAGGAGGTAATGTTTCTGGAAGAGAAAGGGGTAAAGGATTAATTCATCCCAGACTTGAGAAAAATACAGTCGCATTCAGTGAGATTCCACTGTATTAATTTTACCCCGCTCTGTCACTTACACCATGTAATTATTTATCCTGAATTAATTATTTATTAATTATTCCCAATTTAAGCAATGGGACAGAAACATCTTCTGACATGTCATGACATCTATTTTCTCTCCTGGTGCCTTTGACTTTGGAGAACAGTGGAAGGAACTTGAACCAGGAACCTGCTAACTCCTCCTGTAGGCAGCCGTGCCTGCGTTTGTACTGCATACCCCTCGAAAGGAGTATCTGTGCATCAGGAGGTTAACCCTGATACGTTTTAGCTCTGTAGCGAGAAATTCTCTAGGGTCCTTCTGAAACACCTACACAGCCAGTTCCCTGAAGCTTTTGGAAATCCCTGAAGTAGTCAGAGTTTAGCTAGCAATCCAGCAATTTGAGAGCCACATCTGCCAAGATGATCTATTCTGCAGGAGAAAGGAGCCAAGAAGATTTGGCTTCAGACCTGAGTAGCCTCCAACCCCCTTCTGACACAGGGGTCAGATCTTCAAAGGAAACCCAGCCACTGCTCCAGTGAATCTGGACTCTTGCGGTGGTTCATTGCTTTCAGTCTGCGAGTGTAGATGGAGTTAAAATAATCCCTGTTCTAACAGTTCACCCATCTCATTTTTTACCACTATGCCCTCTGGGAAGTGTAGCTGGCCAAAAGAACCGTATTTTGTTCTCAAAAGCTTAGAAAGAGGCTTAATATTGTGACATACAAGAAATTGGCTGAGAAAACAAAGGTTGAAGTGACAGCAAGAACTGTTCAGAGAGTAGGAACGTGGGCTTTAACAACAGTACACAGTAAAAACAAGCTACTTCCAAAGCATAAATGCTGATTTTGCATATCTGAGGTAAACTGAGAAGGTTTCCATGTTTCCCAGATTTTTCTGACACTTGAAGTGGACCAGACGGTCATTTGGTGGGAATTAGTATAGTGCCATGAAAGTTAAGCTGCTGGTTTACTATGTTTATAAAACACATCATGTGTATTTCTCTTTCCTATATTGCTTTAAGTTTTCTAAACTACATCTCTAGATCATTCTTTGGAAAGCTGAAAGAAATTCAGCCACTCTCTCACTTCATTGTACTAGTCCTTACTTTGTTTAAGGCTATGGCGAAGACAATTTTTCCTCTCTGTTATGTGTGAGTCCCTTCTGACACTGAGAACATTATATTGTCTTCACAAAGGATTGATGCTGTTTATTGGACATAAAACTAAAGGGGGAACTAAAAACAATGATAATAATACAGTATCTGCAGACAAATAGCTTTTGTGACACAAAACAACAAAATGAGTTACTGCTGTAAGTGTCAATGCTTTTAAAATGCTTTAATTGCACAGTATCTGTTTCAGAATATTGAAATGCAGAGGTAATTTGGGCTAAAAGAAGATATGATTCACAGTCAAGATGTAAGCTGTGACTTGACAAGGTTTAATAGCTGCCTCAGGCAGATCAGAATGTGTGATAATGAGAATCTAGCAGAAAAACACATCATGGAACTGAGCTTCAGAGTTTGCCAGGGTAAGTGGTGTCAGTGATTAGCTGGTAATGCTCATTCTATGAGGCAAACACACAGAAGTGGTCGCTCTTCACAGCACTGACTGCTGCAAGCTTCAAGCTAGTCACAAAGTACTCATTTTTGAAGGAAATACATGCATTCATATATAGTCATATTCATATATATATGTACATACATCCATATATAAATATAAAATATATTTTTGTGGAGCACAGTTCGGTGAAATGCATTTCAGCGTGACAGAGAAGGAGGTTCATGATAAAGTCTTCACCAATTTACTATGCTCCATTGTCTGCTCATGTCCCCTGCCAAGTCCTTTCTGGGAAGCTGTAAAAAGAAAATTATTTGCTGGCTTAGGGTTGGAGTTGACTCTGTTCCCCTCATTGCTACTGTACTCTTCTCTGCAGGGGATCATTTTACATTTTCTTAATTGCAGAGACAGCTCATGGTGTTGGCAGTGGTTGTACTGAGAAATGGATTTTAATGAAGTGCAGTTCTCTTACTCCACTGGAACTTCAGCATTCGCAAGCTGAATGATAGCGTCCTGTCAAGATAACGCTGACAACTTTGTCACCAAGAGGACAGATTTATTTGGCACCCATGTATTTTATAGCAAGATTGTGCTTTAATAATGTCTTGCCATGTTGCTTTATGTTTACCTGTATCTTTCCGTTTGAGAATATTACTACTTGGAAGCAAAATGAAAGGGAAGTTACTGGCTGGGCTCTAGGATGAGATTCCTTTCACCTAACTTTAGATTTTTATGCTGCAGATGTTTGCAGCCAGGGTAAATACCCAAGTTTCCCTTTAGAGCCAGGAGAGAAAAATGGGCACTTGCAGAGCTCAGTTCATTTAACCTTTTGTAGATGCCTAATCTGAGTTGAGGTGAATCCCACTCTAGCCTCTTTGGCCGTAAAGACAGCATACTGTACCCGGCTCCGCAAACAGTATTCCTGCAGGTACACTGACAAAGGTCTCCTGCATCTGCACTGTTCATAGCCTGCCCCATCAGGAGAAGATTGGCTGTATCCCTGCTGCATAACATCTTTGACTTGAGAAGCTCTACAAAACAGATCACTTGGCAGGACTTATAAGCCCCACTTGGAGCAAATGGAGGAAAACATTGCAGATGATATCTAAAGGGGGAAATCAATCCCATATTTTTGAAGGTTTTGTCTATGGGAAAGTTAAAAGTCCTGCATCTCTCAGAGACTTCCTAAAGAGTGATGCATATGTGACTGTACTTTCAGTTCATGCTTGTTCCTGCCCTCTCTCCGGTGGCTTTTCAACCCAGCTGTGAATTTCAGCCATATTAAAAAGAGGCAGTAATGTCTCAAAGACATTGTATTCCCAAAGGTTTTTTAGAAAATCGGTGCTTGAATAGAGAAGGAAGACCCAAGTGAGTGTCACCATAAAAGAAAGTCAGCAGCAGCAGCTGGGCAGGTAGGTGCTCTGCTTGACTCGCCACTGGCTGAACCACGGAGCACACGCTCCTGGACGAGCCACTGCACCCTGCTGCCTCTCTAGCTGGTACATAGGGGATGCAAAAGAAAGCAAAGATCTCAGGAACACGAGAGCAGAAATTGGGGTTGCTGAGGCAGAAAGGCAATAGGGAATAGCTGGGTCTGCGGTGAAATGGTGGGTGGATAAAAATCCATAGGAATCGAGGCTAAGACTGACTGTTCTGTATATGTCATTCCTAATCACTCATAACATTGTAAATACCATTAAATTCTAAAAGTCAAAGAAGGACCAGGAGAATTTGAGAGAGTAAGATGGACACACGGTTCAGAAACTAGAGCAAACAATTGACTTGCCTTCACCTGCAGCATCCTTTTCTGCAATTCCCAATTTCCTACCGTGAAATCCTCTTAGCATTCCCCTGAAACACTTACAAGTCTAAAGATAATTGCACTCTCTCTGCACTTCTGTTTAGCTAACAGAAAAGAGGTCATTTCTGCTGCCTGGGTATTGTCCAAATGCTATACTTAATGAGTCTACTTAAACATCTTAACAAGAGAAAAAA
Source organism: Pandion haliaetus (assembly GCA_013401275.1). NCBI lineage: Eukaryota > Metazoa > Chordata > Aves > Accipitriformes > Pandionidae > Pandion > Pandion haliaetus. The sequence goes on along the minus strand of VYZV01011987.1, from coordinate 97,300 downwards.
GTATAGAAAGGCTGTTCCACCAAGCAATTTATCACAGGAACTATGGAAAGGTCGACAGTGGAAATTCTGCGAGATGCGCAACACAAATGCAGTGTGGAAGGGGATCAGGATCCAGGCTGAAACGTCCATAGGAAAGGGACAACTGTGCCCCCCCACTTGTCTGGCTGCTTATAACCAACCTGAACAACTGCTTAAAACCAGCATGTGCCTGTCAATATTGTGGCTAGTAACTTAAACCTCCTCAGTCTTTGAGTTAGTCTTGGGTGGGTATTCAGAGCATCTCACGGGCATTAGTCCCCGACAGCTCTGCTCAGTCCTTCCTCTCTGGCCTGTCCTGTTGACTGACTTCTCAGCCCTTCTGCCTGAGTCTCCATGATTTGGGCATACCTCTTTTTCCTGCTTTATCTCTGAAAGGAACTAATCCAGTTTCCTTCTCTAGCTGCGCATCTTTTGTTATTCAGAAATCACCATGCTGGGGTAAGAAACAGCTTCTCAAGAGGTTACGCATTGTTATACCTGTATATAAATTAATCTTCCCATGACTACAAAGGCTTTTGTGATGTGCATTTTCTGTTTGATCTGTTGTTTTCTAATTGTATTTTAAGGATTTTTAGTGCCCTGCTTTTAAGACCAGTTGTTGGATAAGGAGGTAGTGTCTGCCTGTTAGTTAAGAAGCCACAGTCCCAGTCCCACAAGTACTGCTCTTCAATCTGGTAGGGTTTTAACCACCAGTCTTTTCAAGTGTCCTTTTGGCAATTTCAGTACTGTTTTCCAGGAAGGCTTTAGACTGTAGTTTACCCTATTTTGAAAAACATCTGAAATTATCATAATCATGTGGTAGTGTATTATTTATCATTAGCATACCTAGTATGTGGAGGCCAATAGATAAGTATGAGATTACGTGTCTTGCATTGTCACAGTGCTATTTCTAAGTAATGGGAATAATAATCCAGATGCGGTATAAATATAGTTAGCATAAATAAGTTCATTTCATGCTATATTGAACACTATGCATAAAACGTGAGACTTTTCTTTACATTTTTAATGGTAACAGTATTTTTTGTTATTTTATTTCTGTCCTTTGTCTGCTTGCTCACAATTAACCTTTTTGTTTGCCATTTCTAGACCTTTATTGTGTCCATCATCCCTTTTATCTGTGCATTTACTTTCTTTCTTCATGGACTCTTTCCTTTTGCTTTTTAATAAGCCTGGGTATTTGACCCGTTTTCCACCTTAGAACAGATACAGAAGTTCATTCCATAAAAATGAATTTTCAAGATGTTGTTGCCCTTTTGCATGGAGCTCTTGAACACCCACCATGGCAGCCATTCTCTCTGTGCCCAGCATGTCTGTGCTCAGCAGTATGAGGTTTTCTCTTTGAGATCTCAGATTAGCTCAAAAGCCAGTATCAAGCTGATACAAACCTTTACTTAACAGGAGTTCCAGTATTCAGGCTGACATTCTGCTCACATCATTCCCTTTTGAAAAATTCTTTTTCACTGTACAGACTGTGAATGATTTGTTCTCTCTTTATAGGTACATTAAATCCTGCTCTGCAAGCTTTTACAAAATGTTTTTTCCCTGCAAATATAACAGTTCTGGCCAAAGTCTGGATGCTTAAAACACACACATCTTGCATGACCTTTCAGATTGCTGCAGGTGCACATTGACTCCAACTGTGGTTTTCAGTCTGGCCTGTAGAAATCCTGGAATTCCTTAGTTTTCCTCTGTCCTTCAGTGACTTAGGGTTTGGTTACCCTCTGTACTGTAATACTGTCTTCTGTTCCTTCTAACTCTTGCAATCAGATCTGGTTCTGTTTTGCTAATGCTAAATAATCTCTGCTTTTTCACAGGTTAAATCAGGACTGTTGATTAGATTTATTTCCCTTGATTTTGATATCTGATCCCCATTACAATTTGTTCTGACACAGTGATTATAATAACAGTATATGATGTATTTTGAGTTTCGTTACAGACCTGTTATACATGGCTCAGAAGATTTTCCCCTGTGATTGGTTTCTCTTTTAAAGCTGATAGCTTTCAAGAGTACTTTCTTTCTCCTTAGATGTGACACACCCCTTTAGTATGTTTCGTGATGCCTGATCACTGGCTCAGACTTCAGCACTTCTGTATACAAACCTGAATAGATGAAAACCTAGTGCCTGTCTCCTAGGAATATTTAAAAAAATAGCCACCTCAGGGCCATCTTTCTTTCCTATTGCCTTCCCAGAAAAGGTAATGGTCACTTGAGATTTTTCCCCTTGTCTGATACATTTCTGGAAAATGTCACCTTTCTTGCAGTTTTAACTGCCTCTCATGAAACACTATTCAGTACTTCTTTTTTTTTTCTAAAACAGTCTCTCTATTTTTGAATCTACTTTTGTTTATTCTCTCACTCCTTGCATCAAGGAGTATTCTTTGGTTTGGGAGCTTTTGGAGAATTCAGAGTTGCAGCTTTTAAACACAGTGAGTCATTATTACAACAAAAGGTAAAAAATAAAGACAATGTGAAGAAATAGTACACAAGGGAGGGGGAGGAATCCATGTAGCCCACTCTCAGCCTGCCTGCAGACAGCTAACTCTGACAGGATTGCTCCAAGCTGGCATGTTACAGTCCCTGTCATGGCCCCTTGTCCTCATGTACATAACACACAAAGTCTATAATCACCTGCACTCTAGGAAAAACTCACTTGATCAGGTAAGTCAGAAACATTTTAAAGAAATATTCTGAACACTGAAGAACAGTAATATAGACCTCTGTACTAGAAAAGGTGGAGATAACTATTTCAGCTATTGACAGAAGAAGTAATACGATAGTTGTAAAATATGAAACCTTTCTCAGAAGGTGATATTCAGTTGTTTGTAAAAATACTAGTTGGAAGAAAAAAAAAGCAGTAAAATTGAGCTGTAAGGTGATTCTGAAGAGGATCTGTGCTTCTGGAGATTGACGATTCTTAAATTCCAGCAGGGGATGGATACATGTGTGCGAGACAGAGTTAAGCCCCACAACTCACATTAACTCAAGAAAGATTGCACTGCTACCCTAATAGCTGCTCCCAAAATGTGCTTTTCCGCATTCGCAGGATGAACCCGACTAGTGACTAGTGTGTTGTTAGCAGCAATAAATAACTATTGGAAAGGTTGTTATTGAAAGCCTTGAGACAATAGAGATGAAAGAGACAAACGGTTATTGTCCCAGTTAAGAATCATAGCCATTTTGAAAGATGTACCACGTTGAGCTGGAGAGGCAGGGACCTACCAAAAGCTCTGCAGGTGTAACTGACAGCAGGAGATGAAGCAATTTAATGATGTGAAAGGCAGCCTCTGTAGGTGAAATATGGAGGGTAACATATCTGGGAGGAGGGGTGCTTTGCTTTTTTTTTTTTTTCCTTTTTCCAATAGCTGACAACAATAGCAGCAGCAGGAGGAGGTACCTGAGAGTGAATGAGAGTGGGGGAGCTGGGATGATCAGCAAATGAAAGTAAATAAGAAAAGTGACTTGAAAAGGCTCTGGGCCCTGAGTGTCTCTAAGAATAGTGAACTGGGACAAGAAAAGCAGGAGTGCACTTTGAAAGAAAACACAAACGTGCTCTTCCTCCTGGCCGCATCTGAACCCTTTCTCAACAGATAGATCAATGCACAAAGCAAAGATGTGTTGCATCTTTCATGTGGCTGTGCTGTTCTATAATAAAACCTGAACAAACGGGTTTTGTTTACCAGCCTTCTAGTGAAGCCACGTATTTCAATCAGGAATCTTCTCATGTCCCATTCTCCAGCCTGCTGAAGCAGAGGGTTAGATCTTCCCCTGACATTGATGAAGCTGCACCAATTTCTGTGGGAGAGTCTCTAGCTGCTCACTTCAGAAGCAAACTTTGTCACGGAAAAAACATTTAGTTTTTGAGTACAAGAAAGAAAAATTTTTTTCATCAAGCCAAGAGTTCAGTAAAAGCCAGGCACCACAATTCTGAGGAGTTGGCAACGACTTTTGGTGAAGTCTGAATTTACAGACTTTGCAAACAGACCTAGGTTTGGGTCATAGGCTTCAGGCAAATAGTCCTCTCCCCCCTTGGATAAACAGCATCACAACTGTATTGTCCTACTTGTTTAGTTGGTTGTTTTTTTAAACTGGGTTTTGTCAAGGGAAATAAGAATGTGTTAGGTGCCTTGTAAAGCACCTAACAAACAGCTTTCTTAGTCAAGGATGGGTTCTTGCCTTGTTTTCTACCACTGGAAATCTCAGAAGAAGGTTGGGTCAAAGTACTGTAGGTCAGGGATTTTTGTTCTGACTCAATGACCATACTTCTAAAATGTTTCCTGTTTAGCAAATTACTTATTTTTGTCTTCATATCATTGTCTTTTTAGCATGTCCTTAACTGGAGACTATTTTGAGGGGCAGCAGCAGTGAAGAGGTTGGCAGCAGCATGGAGGTCTGACCTGACAGCAAAACTCCCTTCTAATTGTAGTGACCACAACTTGCTCACATCTGAAAACCTTGTCCTCATTCATGAAAAATATAAACTGCTTAATTAAGACCTCCTATCACTGATAGCCCCTCTCTGTGCAGACCCAGGTCAAGACATGAATACTCTTTCTGATACGTCCCTCCTCTGAACGGAAGATGAAATATGACGGTCAAATTTGCCAGTGACCGTGAGGTGAATAAGAAGTCTTCCCTCTGCTCCCAATATGTTCAGCATTCATAGCACTGAGTTTGGCAGAGCTGCTGGGTTTGCTCATTTCCTTTACTCTGAGCCAACATTCCTAGTAGTGTCAGGACAATTTTAGAAGCAAGATGCACTCAACTGAACTTCATCTATGAAGAGATGAACAGGTGCTTATAGCTGAGTTTTCAAGTCCATATATTACCTTGATGGATTTTTCTCTGTCTGAAATAGAGCAATTTTTGAATAAGGGCTTTTGGCCAGTCCTCAGATTTCAGGCAGCCGTCTACTCTTGAATCTGTTCATTCTGGGGAAAATGAAAATGCAGAGGAGAAGATAGAAACACATCTGCAGTATGTAGGGTAACTGAAATAGGTGAAATAATTGTTGAGCAATACCCAGAATGCTTTCTGTCATAGTAATGCCCTCTCTCAAGTCTGCTAACTCAATGGATTTTAACTTCTCTGTGCTTTGCTACATTGCATGATTTCAAGTTATAACTTGGGAAGGAATAGGGCTGAGTGCATCCACCAGTGTAAAGAATTGGTAAGGAAAGGTTATGGGGAACCATGAATGAAGGAGCTGGAGGTTGTGGGGGCGTATACAAGAGGGAATGCGTGGACACCCTGACATAACAATCTGTGAGTTCAGCCTACAGATTTTGAAGTCTACAACCTGCAAGGCTGAAGATATGTCAGCTGATGTGCTCCAACTGAATCGGAAGCAGCAGACCCCATATTGCTGAGCAGATCAGCAGAGGCATAAATCAGCGTGAGCCTGGCTGGAGTGTCTGAATGGACACCCACACTGGCAAGTAGTGCCATGCAATAGGAGTAGATCTGTGGAGTGAAACAGTTGGCAGTGAGGATCCAATGTCCACACTATTTGGGGCGGGGGGGTGGAGGGGGATGGAGGAGGTTGCTAATGCCATTAGTGGTTGGAGCACATTAGGTACAGTCCAAAAGCATGTCTTCTGGTTTAATTTAATCTGAAAGCAATCTAGCTTGTGCACCCTGAGTCCACTCCACAAAGCAAACAAAAATAGGGTTGATAGGGTGGCTGACTTTAAAAACATACTCTCTTGAGTGCAAAATGCTAGCGCAGATGCACCCTCTCTCAACTTCTCTAACAATATATAACAATACAGCTGAGTGGAAATCATTCCTCTTGGCAGGGAAGTTTGGTAACAGGTGAATTAGTACTCATGGGAAACAAAGCAGTATTTTTTGTGGAGTTCTCTATTTAGGATATTGAAGACTTTCTCATGCAGCATTTAACAATGTCTAAAATGCCACAGACCCACAACTCTGAAAAACATCGATTGCCTGTGCCTGCGTCTCTGGTCTCTGGCACCACAGGTCTCTGATGCCCCTGCCGGGTCCTGGGGTGATACTGCACAACCAGTAACACAAACCCATTGCTATTTCCTCTGATCATTAATCACTCAGGGTTTCATCGGTACTTAATTGAGATACCTAATGCACCCTTATAGAGACTATAAGATTTCTTGTACTTGGAGCCCTTCTCCCTTTCTAAGGCACTTACATTTTCTTTTTCTAGGAATAGCCTTGGTAATAAAATGAGTCACCTAACCGCCTGCCAACAGCGAACATGATGACTGACACTTACACGGCACCTTTCATGCTAAGAACATTTAAACCTATGTGTGGAATCCTGCCCTGGCTGCTGGCTGTGCTGTCAATATGATGCCAGAGTCTTTCTACCCGCACAGACCAGCAGGTCTCAGTGTGAGGCTTCAACACCCTTTGCTGCAGCTTTGAAAAGGATCTGTGTGTGTGGCTATCTGACCTGGCAGGCATACATAAGTATCAGGTAGAGAGTTATGGTGCTCATATGCCATGCCACGGGGAACAGCAATGGAAGGGACTTTGCAAGTCCCTGGGTGAAGGTCCTGGAGCCACGTCACAGGCGCCTGTCCTTGTCCCTCCGAACAGCAATGTGCATGCCAGTGCTCTCTTGGGGACTGTGGGGATGCAGGCACTTGAGCATGAAAAGTTAAGTGACATGAGCTTTATGTTTGTACTGTTCCTACTGGCTTAATATAAGCAAGACTTGACAGTGCGTCTTAGAAGCATGAATTACTTTCTTAGGCATGTGGTGCCTAACACCACTAACATGCATCTAACCAACCATAGCAACACTAGAAATAGTCAGACAAAGGAAAGAAGTGTTGCTTGATGGGAGTCAATGATGACGCTGAGTCTATCATTTATATTATATATTATAGTATCTTATTTTCTAGTAGTGCCTTTGGGCTATTCGCTTATCTGTGTTGTCCAAGAGGACCTTTGCTTTATTTCTCATTTACATTCCTTGCTAAGGTATATCCTAATTGTACATAGAAGCTGGGTGGAAAAATGTTCCCAGCTCAATTTTCAGAATCACCTTCTGTAGCCATTGCTGAATTTACTTGTGATTTTTCTCACCCAGCTACTAACTAGTCTCAGCTCAGTAAGATGTGATACAATGATATAGAAATTGTTACTCTAGCACTGCAAAGTTCCTGAAAAATAAATAAGGTATTTTAGATCAAATGAGAAATAAGGTAGAATGTGAGTGTCAATGTCCTTCCTGAATGTCAGTCTGATCGTGTACCGATTGAGTGTCCCTAATGCTGTAATTATGAAAAGGGAGGTCAGGGGGGCAAAAGAACAGGCTTTACAAAAGCCTACAGATTGCTCCATTATGTCAAAAAGAAACATGATTCTTAGTAAGCGTAAATGTCACTTTTCCTACATCTTTCTGCAAACAGCCGGGACTGATGCCATGGCTGCTGGCAAGGAAAGCTCTGAATCAAAGAAGGAGATTTGAGTATTTAAGTGTAAGATACAGTTCAAACGCAGAAGTGCTGGTATATGATTGAAATAAAAGGTCTGAGCTCTATACTTCAGTCACGGGCCATTAATTAATATCTCAGTGCCACTCTAAATTACCAGCATGCTGCAAAAGGAGAATGATATGGGTTTTGGGGCAGTTCAGCAGCAGTTTAAAGAAGAAGAAGCCACTAGCAATTTTTAGATGACAGACTGAAGATTGGGATTATTTAATGATAATAGGGAAGCCAACAGTGATGTGCAGATATCAGAGAGAAGACGGTATCTAATATTAATATTGGTAGTTTATGGAACACTCTTCATGTACAGAGTCGCAACACAAAACCATCTGAGGAGCAAACAGCTCAGCTGTTCCTTCAGCCAGCCTGCCAAACACATCTTCAGTTTCTATACCACAAAGCACCTGATTCAGAGAAACTTGTAATCTGCATAGAAAAGGAATTAGAAAAGTAAAATTGTGCTTTGTTTTTTTCTTTTATGAAACTTGAACTTCTGCAGGGCAGATACCTAAGTTCTTAAATGAAAATGTCCTAAGTATCAAATGAAAATATCATTTAGTTACAAGGGAAGTCAGTATTTCTGTAGCCAGAAGCAAGCAAGGTGGACAAGAGGGAGATTGAAGAGGATAGTGTCATTCAGCATTGATGGGAGCCCTGGTCTTTCGAGTGCCTGCAGACATCTGCCCGGTGACATCAGTAGCTTTCTATTTAAAGTCAAGCACTGGTTCACTGAACCTGACTCAAAGATAACCGCAGCTTGTTTCATAAAACTAGAAAATTAATCGGTGTGAAATGTATTGGAAAACAGTGCGGTTATTCATGTGCCTCAGCAGTTTCCTTATTAGGTAAAACAAGCTTTTGATTGTTCTCCCAGGGCATACAATACCTCAATATACTGCAAAATAGGCTGTTATAAAATGAGCCTGCACGACTCGCATACCTCAATGACCACTCCTGTGACAAATGCAAATTAATATTTTGAATGCAAGGTCAAAGTCTAATCATCGAAACAATGATGACTCAGTCGCTGACTAGCTTCTTTAGATCTGTGCCTCACCATACATTGCTAGCTTGTCCTGGGCTGACTGGGATCCAGTGGTGTTTGCAGAGGGCAGGGACCACTGGCTGCCCTTGTGATGAGTTCCCTAGAAAGTTATAATGCAAATTCTTCCCAGCAGATGCAAAAGAAACCAGCATGTGATCAAAATCTTCCTATGGAAAAGGAAAGCACCACATGTTAAAACAGAAAGATTAGAAGCTCATAAAACAAAAGGGTGGCTTAGGGTTCCAGATATATCGTGTTGCAAACGGTCTTTCACAGTTGGCTCTGCTCCTTGGAACCACTGAATCATTTCCTACTTGGACACGTTTGGAAATGTCAGCTTTTTCCAATTCAATTCTATCTGGTTGCATCAACTGAAAATTCAGAGTGGCTCAGTGACAAAGTGTGGTAAAGATAGTTGCGTAGAACCAATGAATTCATTATCCTAGCAGAATTAAGCTTGTTTAAATAGCACCGCCCCCCACCCTGAACAATGCTAAAATAAAAATTAAAAGCAGGTACTTTTGCAGGATGAATGTTTCCCTTTTAAAATTTGGATCACTTTTCAGCAAGTAATCCAGGCTTGGGCAACTTTTTAAACCTTGAGAAGTTGTTTTAATGGGAGAGGATGTATTAAGCCTTGTGATCTTCAGTTCCAAAATACTTACTGAAGTTGGCATCTGAGCCATTTCCTTGGGCTCTGAGGATTAAAGCCTGCAGCCTTTTTATATTAATTTCAAATTATACTATTGTATACTAATATACAAATTATATATATATATTCTTTAGATGGTATTCTATTATGAAGTAGATAAAGCAAATCTGTAATGTGAGTTAAATTAAAGTCTTGATGAGGAAAATTAATTGCATATAACACAAAAGCTGCAATCATACCTAGACATAGAAAAGTTTTATTAGGCATTAAAAGCTGGCTTCCAAGGCACATGATGGAGATTGATGGGTCGAAACTCTCCTAAACTTAATGAAACAGAAAATCCATCTTTCCTCTGATATTAGTGTAGGAGGGAGAGACTGTCACAGGAAGAATCTGGCAGATTTACTTACGAACCTTAATGCATGGGACAAAGCTGAGGAGCAGCGCCTGTGTATACAAGGATGTTTCACCACAGGAGCTGGGGCTATTTTGCTGTCTCTTCCTCTTGCCCAAGTGCAGGTGACACTGGTTGGGCACCTTATGATGACTTATGAAGTAGGAGATTATTTCTGTTCTTGGGAGTTACAGAAGTAACTGGATGCAGGACATCAGGATGCTCCCTGCCTCTACCCTTGAGGAATTGGGTGATAAGGCAAGAAATTATGCTGACTTAACCGTAGGTCCAGAAGAATTAATTTTGACTCTGTAGTCTTGCTATCAGCTGCCAGCTCAAAGGAGATGAGTGTGATGGCGGTGTTTCAAGGCATATAGTTGAACTGGCAGCTACTGTTTTCTTTCTACCTCTGATCTGAAAAATGACAAGGCCCTAATTTTACATCTCTCCAGCCTGACGCCACTGTGGCGAGTAGCACCTGCACAGGCGCCAGCTCTTAACTTATATGTCCATGTTATGTGGGCAATATACAAAATGTGATATGCTTGACGATTTTGGAGTGCAGACAATTAATTTTTAATACCTCCTCAGTACCCCTGTGATTTGTGCCACTCCTTGGGGCAGCACTGCGTGCCTGCTCACAGCAGGCAAACCCTCCATGGTGCTCCCTGGCCACCCCCAGCAGCTGGTGGAGGGACTTCATGTGCAGGCAAGCAGTTGGCCTGCCACCTCCTGCCTCCCTCCCCTTCCCCGCAAACACCAGCCAAAGCAGCTCTCCGGTGGCTAACACTGCTGTGCCATATGCCTGGGATGTGAGCTTCCCTTTGAACACTTCCAAAGCAACTGGTATTTTAAGCGTCTGGTTAACACCGCTAGTACAGACTAATGGGAAAGCATCTTGACACAAATAAGAAGTCATAATAAGCTCCAGGTGAATTATTTCTAGTGTTTTGTTGATATTTTTAAATAAAGCTACTCCAACACCACATTCCTAGGGGATTTCTGTGTTGTGAGGGGACTGTTTCACTGTGCAGAGGGTTAACTCTGATGGCTGTCTGCAGTGGGAGTGAAAAGAACTTGGCCACAAAGCAGCATCCATGAACACATAATTTCTGACATGATATTTATTCTCTGTCCATATTGTGTTTGCTGTTTGCAGACATTCATTTGTAAAGATTTTCTTTTTCTCTTCCCCCCCAAAAATTGTGTTTTTATGAGCAAAACAACCAGTGAATGTGGCCAGGGTGCCACTGTCCCCTTTAAACCATCAAAAATAAAACATAACCTGAAATTCTACCATGCACAGATCCTTTCTGTTTGCTACTTATTATTTATATTCATTGTCAATAGTTCATCTGTTCCTGTCTGTTTTCCCATGTCAAAAAGATTGTTTTTCATGCATACAGATATGCAGTATTAAAAGTAGTTTGATCAATGACGTCAATACAATGAAAATAACCCACTTAAAATGACCTGTTTGCATACAGTCTACAAGCTGAAATCTTCACATCCCATTTATGCAAAAAAACCCCCAACAACATTTCAAGGGAATGAAATTTATTCTCAAATAGAAATGCATTCTTTCTTACTGTTTTGAGTGAGGTATTTGAATGAGTTCTTGCATATAACAAATACAGTGGCAGAAATCAGGATGACTTTGTAAACAGCCAGCAAAGAGGAAAAATTGCATTATTCTGATAACATATCCCTCTTCATAAATATTGTAGCTAGTCCTACCTAACCAGGAGCTGTTTGTAAGCATTTCTCAAAGTGATGAATGGCGTCTCACGATTTTCTTCTCTCTTTCTGATGATCTGCTATAATGACAGCAGCTTTTATCATAACTCTGTTTGTGAAAGCCCCTTGCTTTCTTCCTTCTTTTACTATAAAAGCTCTCAAAGGAAGCCTTTGTATGTCAGGAGAAGCCAAATTAACATAATATGCAGCACCTATAAATAGTTCCTTCAAATTAGTCTCTTCTACAAAACCTTGAAGTGGTATTTCTTTGCTTTTTTTCCTACTGCTGGTAAAAGATACAATCTCATAAAACATTTTTTCCTTTATAAAACATTAATTTTGTTGTTCTGGTTTGGGTTATTTTTCAATGCTTTTATTCAGCCACAGGTGAAAGATAGTCAGCTCCCTGTTATTGTATTTTGAATTGGTGCAAAAAAGATTTGTTAGAAATGTGGCGTGTATTAATGGCAAATTAATTACCAAGGACAATGCAAAATTGTTCTAAAGACAGATACTGGAAAAATTGGATTTTTCATAGGCTGTGCTTCTAATTTTTTTTCAAAATTCTTGAGAATAGCTTCCAGATGTAAAAAAATTAAACAGAAAAGAGCTAATCAGCTGAGAAGCATTAAGACAAGGATATTTATATCAATGACTGGTATGAGGATGATAAATGAGAAAGTGTTAGTCACTATTTGCACACCATAAGGATCACGTGGTGAAATTATCAGCTGTTTAATGCAAATGAAATTACAGACTATTTTTTTTTTTCACACAATGCCCAATCAAAGCACGGAATTCAATTCCACGTGGCAAGTGAGTTTGAGAGGAGTTTAGACAAATTCCTGGAAGAGAAATCCCTTAAGTTTTTTAACAAGGCACTCCAGAGATCACCAGTAACTTGGAGATTTCACAGTGCTGAGGGGTCACACTAAGGCAAAGCCTACTGGCTGTATTCCCTTCTCCTTATGCTTTTCCTCTTGGACATGGTTGGAGAGAGGTATTTTGGTGGTTGTTATGATCTTAAACGTCTCACAGTTGTTGCCCAGGTTTCATTCTGGAGGCAAAGACCCACCCTGCACTCATCGGGACGATGTGTATGTGTGGCCGCCCTGGGGTCCCCCTTCCCCACGTCTGCTCTTGTCTTCAGGACAGCCTGGCATAAACATCTAGTCCTGGAATAGGAGCATGGCTGTGAAATCTGTAGAAAAATATTAATACTGCTTGTTGATGGAGGGTAGTTGCCATCAAATTGTTAGTACTGTAAATATTAGTCATTGTCAGGAGGCACTAGCTCCAGCTGTGCCAGATGACTCCTTCCTGGCACATCTTCTGCTCGCTCTCTGCTGTGGTGGGGATGGGGGAGGCTCAAGGCTCTGCTCCAGGTTACCTGGGGCTCTTCTGCCTGGTCTTGATTTGTTTGGGGCTTTCCTCTAAGGACCAGGCAGTGTGAAATTGTTTAAAAATGATCCCCATGAACTATACAGTCCCTTGCCAGTATTAGTTGCTTGCCACTGCTAAAGAAAGAAGAAATGGTTGATATTATCAAACACAGCTTTTCAAAACCTGCATAGGAACACACCAATTTTTCCAAAATATTTCATCTTTTTTCTCTCTGATTTCTTTAACACTGAGGAACCTCCTTTCCCCTCCCCCCCCCC